>JAOWBW010000062.1:0-39263 GCA_026119855.1 Campanula takesimana | reverse complement strand
TTTATAATTACTTTTAGAATTGTATGTGTTGCCTGAATTAGTTACGTTCCATCCTTGAGGAATAGTGAAGCCAGCTTTCGTGAATTCATGATTAGCCTGCCGGAAACCTCCCGGAGACGGGGACGGAGGTGCTAGTCTCATTACTTCATTTAGGACGCACGAGAATACTTCAATTTGTTGAGGTCATCCCAGTTTAGCAATTCTCCTTCCTTTTTTCCATTTCTTGATTTCATTTTGTTCTTATGCACCAAAAAAAAGATTAGTTATTAATCGATAACATTATTACTCCATAAACTTTCCATCCGTCTCATAATGATTGGCAATTTTTGTGTTTAAGAAACGTTCAAAAAATTGACATTTAATCAATTTTAGTTGTAAATATACATAGTTACTATTCTCATTAAATCCACTTATAAATATATCACGTACAAGTACATGCACAATGAAAAAACCGACGATTTTCTAACGTGTGTCCTGCTAGGGCACATTATAAGACTTAAATATCAAATCCACAGGAACTAAACAGTTTCGGTACCATTTTTGCAATTTTTTTTTCCAAATAAAATAAATAAGGATATACCTTCAAGAACTTGGTTATAGACATGAGATGATCAGCAAGGTAGTAAACAACAAAGGCCCATAGCAGAAGCAGAACTGGTTGTGTCATGGTGATCTAGCACGAAGAAGCACCTCCCAACTCGAGGATCAAGCGCCCGCCTGATAGAGGGCCAGGCGCCCGCTTACTTGCTGTTTCAGTTTTTGACGAGAGTTTCTGTCCAGTCCAAGCGCCCGCTTGCTCCCAACCAGGCGCCCGCTCGGTGTCCGGCCAGTTTTTCCCAAACTTGCGTTTTACGTTTAATTAGAACACTTTAGGGTATTTTTGGTATTTTGTTAGTTTCGTTTTTAGGAGTATAAAACCTGTTTTAGGGTTTGTAAACATTAGTGATTGATTTTATTATTGAATTGCAACTTTGTGGGTTAAACCCTAGAAAACGCTTGTTGGTTTTGTGAAGGTGGATTCCTTCGTGAAGGTGGATTCCTTCGTGTAATCAAGAGTCTCATCAGTCTGGGTGTTATTCTTGCCAACCCTAATTCGTGGATTCGAATTGGTCGATTAGTCGTTGATTCGATTAATTGTTATCGGTTTACTTTTACTGTTAAATCCGCTGCAACCCTTTACATCACATGGCTTGCAACAATACACTCAAAATAGTATCCGCAATCTCCTTTAAAAATTATTTCCTCTAATATCATCATCATAATAACTTGATGCACCAACCAAAAATGATAATAAATCATGTTTATTATTATGACTAGAACTATATTTCATCCTCAATTGATCAATTCTCCTGTTGGGTTAATGCTTTTGAATTGGGACGCCGAGTTAAAGGATTAAACAACATAAGAATTTCGTATTCCGGGACGAGCACAGAAGGGGTCCGACCGGACCAGACGAGCGTCGGAAATCAAGGACTTAGGAAAGGGTAGGTCCCGACGGGGCTATAGAAGAGATCCGGCCGGACTAGTGAAGGGTCCGACCGGACCAGGTGCTATACTCGGGCGTACCAAGGTCCCAGATTCCAGTTTCGGTCAGATTTTCGGGTATTCGCAGATGGGAAGGTTTCAGTCAGTTTTGGACTTCGATTCCAAGTTCCTACCAGATTTTGAGCCAGACTTTGAGTGGTATAAATAGAGGCCATTAGTTTAGATCAAAATTAGCCTCAAGCCTCATATTGTCATAGACAGATTATGAGAGGCTCAGAGAGACCTGTAATTCTACAGTTGCACAGTTAGGAATTTTGTGATCAAAATTCGTGCAACAGTAATATTGTGATCTTGTAATCGTTTCTCCAGATTGATAATAATATTCTCTCCCCTCCCCGTGGACGTAGCCAAGTTGGTGAAACCACATATATCTGTGTTCTTGTGATTGCTTGCTTTTCTTATCAAGTCTTGTTATTGCTCTAACAAGTGGTATCAAAGCTCTGGTAGTACCAGAGCTTTGGTTCGTGGTTAGAGGTTCAGGGATTCCGCTGCAGAGAGCGAGAAGATGGGTCAAGGAGCAAATTCGATCGACAAGTTCAATGGGAAGAATAGTTTTTCTCTCTGGTAGATCAAGATGAAGGCTTGTTGATAGACAAAGATTTATGGAAACCGTTGGAGATTGCAATCAGGGATCGTAAGGATCCCAAGGGTAAGGAAATCACCACAGAAGAGTCAGAGAAGGACAAACAAGCAGCCGCCAAGGAGGAAGCAGCGTGAAGAAGTTAGATTAGAAGGCTCACGCCAAGATCATCAGACAGTTGGATGATGAGATCCTAACCAATGTTGCAGGAACGGACTCCAGAAGCGATCTTTGGTTAAAGTTGGAAGATATGTATATGACACGTTCATTGACCAACAAGTTATACCCGAAGAAGAAGAAACTGTATGATTGTCGTATGACAGAAGGTACGCCCATAAATGATCATCTTGATAGATTTACTTCTGCATTACTTAAACTGCGTAATATAGGAGTTATTGTGGATGACGAGGATGCAGTCTTGCAACTTTTAGTATCTTTACCTATGTCTTATGAGCATTATGTCGATTCGTGCATAAACCGTAAAGATGGTATCTCTCTAGAGGAAGTGAAAACTTCTCTCAAGACGAGGGAGTTATGCCGAAAGGCGAGTGGGAATGAGGCAGTACCCAGTCATCAGGCTTGGTTGCTAGTAGCAGTAACAAGGGTTCTAGTGGGAAGAAGAACAATAAATGTAATTCTTCACACAAGAAGGGTCCGAAACTTGGGGATATGTGTAATTTCTGCAAGGAGAAGGGGCATTGGAAATTCGATTGTCCCAGAAAGAAGCAAGGCAAGGCACCAGTCAGAGCAGAGGCCATGATGGCCAAAGATAGCAGTTCAGAAGAGGATTATGCTCTAGTTACATCATAATCAGCACGCGCATCTGATGCATGGATTCTTGATTCAGGAGCTTCTTACCATATCAGTCCTATGAGAGAATGGTTTACTGCTTATAAGCAGATAGATGGCGGTGATATAAGCATGGCCAACAGTGCAGTCTGCAAGGTTGTCGGTATTGGTTCGACCAAGGTCAGGACTCATGATGTTAGGTTTGTCACTTTGAACGAGGTTCGACACGTTCCGCTTATGACGAAGAATCTGATTTCTCTTAGTCAGTTAGACAGCAAAGGGTTCAGTTTCAAAAGTAAGGTGGAGTAGTTAGTGTCTGTAACGGTTCAAAAGTGATGATGAGAGGCCTTACTCATTCATTTTTTCAACCGTGATTATATAAGGTGTTGCAATATTTTCATTCACCTAAAATTGATTTTAAGAACATAAACATATCATCTTAATCCACTCATCATAATGTAGAATTACAATTATACAATTTCTTTTCATTTTATAAAATTGAAACAACGTGATTTATTGGTATAAAATTAGGGCTTGTTTGTTTTTTATTTTCAGATCTGAATTTGGGCTTATATCTGACCGAATCAGACATGTGAGCTTTCCGAAATTGTTTTTTTTTTTTCTGTTCAGACTTAATATCTCTGAATTGCCTCTTAATTAATCAGACCTAAAAACAAGTCTGATTTGTCTCTGATTCAATTTTGGACAAAAATACCCATACCATATTTGTTAATCCCAACATACCCCTCTCATTTTTTCCCCTTTCATTTGTTTCTCTGGGTTCTCTCAATCGTACCTCCCATTTCTCTCTCTCTCTTCCAAATTCAAGTCTATTCTCTTGCAGTGTAGTCTGACATCACACTCTCTTCCTCTGTCGTTGCCATGTCCTGGCCGCCACTGTCTCCTCCGTCATCTTCCAGTCCTCCGGCCACCACGCATCTTCCTCACTCATTCGTTGCACTTTTTTCCCTGCGAGACACCATCCACAAACCCTAGATCTGCAACCTCAACAAAATCGTTGGTACAAAGTCGTTTAGGTCGTCAAAATCAACATGGTTCTCGGCCTCGACATTAGAATCTGTTAAAAAAAAAAGGAGAACGAAAAGAAAATCGGCCTCCAAATTGAAAAACCGAATCTGGGCTGATAAGGAAACTTTTCCTTTCTCAAAAATTGACTTCAAATATTAGTAAAGGGGAGTAATGGTGGTCAGATGTAAAGTTGGATCTGATCTCTCAAGGGTTCTGCCTATTATTATTCTTCTTCTTCTTCTTCTTCTTCTTCTTCTTGTTGTTGTTGTTGTTGTTGTTGTTGTTGTTGTTGTTGTTGTTGTTGTTGTTGTTGTTGTTGTTGTTGTTGTTGTTGTTGTTGTTGTTGTTGTTGTTGTTGTTGTTGTTATTTTCTGTAGAAAGAGGTTTCTCCATTGTGCCAGTTGAGTTTGTTTTATGCGTCAGTTAACTGCTACCATGGACAATCGAATATGCCCAAAATCGACCACACCCAATATTTCTTGAGAAATACAATATTTATTATTATTATTATCATTATTTAAATGAAATACTCTTTCCGTCCCATTTGAAATTGCAAATATTTAACATTACCGTTCAATATTTCAGAAGGTTAAAATGGTAAAAAAGACACATTCAGAAAATGAATTCAGTGGGAAAATCAAACAACTTGAATAATTCAGGATTCAGTCTTCAGACGATGCCTCTTATTAATTCAGCCACTTTCAGAGGTGAAATCAGATTTCAAGACTTAACACTTAAAAAAAAACAAACACCACCTTAGTCAACACCAATTTTTCAACCGTGATTATATAAGGTGTTGCAATATTTTCCAATATTGGGGCCTCCATTCAATTCTTTGGGCTTATTTATTCATTTTTTTATTTTATTTTATTTTATTTTATTTTTACCAAAAGTCTAATATGAAAAGGTACAAAAGTTAATTTTCTGTCTGGTCCTTAATTTTGCATTTCCCAATGTCCCTAACACAAACACTTTGCAAATACATGAACTTGCATAAAAGTTAATTTTCTGTTGCATCCCTGATTTTGCGTTGCCCCAATACTCTGAATCAAGCAATCTGCAAGGCATACTAGTATGTAGATTCAGTTTTTATTGGGATATCAAATGACCAAAATTCCCTATGGTTCAAATGTAAGAGCGGATCTAGAACTTTTCTTTAGCGAGGGCACAAATTACATTAAAGTTTCAAGTTTTAATTTTCTCCTACTTGATAGTAACATAGGGAATTTGTGCACAAATTACATTAAATTTAATAAAAGTGTACAAAACATCAATCAAAAGTTTAGAAATAGATAGTAAAGATTTCATACACTTTTATTAAATTTTTCCAAAAAAATGAAATTCATTACGAGACGGAATGAGTAACAATAAGCCTAAGCACTTCAAACAAATATTGTAATTTTGTGCAGCCCAGATTGAAAGGGAGTGAAAAACATAAATTGGACATAAAAGTTAAGTATAAGAAGTTTGAACACTAGACCTGTATGAACAACATTGTGAAGCTCTACCATCAATCTGTGCTAGCAAATTTGTATTTTCAAACAAGTGTTAATATCCTTAAAAAGTTTAAATAGTCAAATGTGCATAAATACAACATGGCTAGTGAAGCAAGTGTTAATATCCTTAAAAAGTTTAAATAGTCAAATGTGAAGATCATTTTTTAACGGAGCGAGTATTTTTTTTCTTAGTGTGCGAAAACCAAGTTCTAACTGAACTATGTACATGGATTTGAAAGACTTCGCAGGAAAATGGATAAAATTCTTATTAACCTCAAAACTTTTTTAGTACACAATAAAATGCAAACTAGAGTTACACAAAAACAAATGTTTAGTTTTATGATCATCAATCGTGATGCAACAACAGGCGAACAGGGAGACCTTGTGCCGGGATGGTTATTGGACTAGAGATAATCTTTTCGTTCTTTACAAGTTTCTCCCATCGGAATCTACTAACCAAGTTGTGCATGAAAATCAACATTTCAACACGAGCGTACTCATTTCCAGGGCACATACGAGGTCCTGCACCAAATGGTACGAAAGAATAGGGTGCGGGTCCCTTTCCTTCGAACCTTGAAGGCTTGAATTCCTCTGGACTCTCAAAGTACTTCGGATCCTTGTGGGACGAGTGTACACTCCAAAGTAGCTACAAATGCATGCAATAAAATGTATAAATGCTAAATGTGACAATTTTAACTGACGGGTTGACAATTCTAATAATAAAGCTTGCATTTTTGACTTATCATCTCTGGTCCACAATAAAACAACCCGATAGTAAACTGAAAGTTTTGACAGAAGAATGAACAATTTTAACTGACAAACAAGTTGTTTTAAAGCCATAGAACGAGTTTTTGTTTAATGTTTAGGAAATAGTAAAACTGACAGTTTTAACAGAAGAACGGACAATTTTAATTGACAAACGAGTTGTTCTAAAGCCATAGAGCGAGTTTTTGTTTATTACCTTCCATCCTTGAGGAATGGTGAAGCCAGCGTATGTGAATTCACGAGTAGCCTGCCGGAAACCTCCTGGACATGGAGGTGCTAGTCGCATTACTTCATTTAGGACGCACCGAGAATACTTGAATTTATTTAGGTCATCCCTGTTTAGCAATTCTCCTTCCTTTTTCCACTTGCTGATTTCATTTTGTTCTTATTCACAAGAACAAGATTAATTATTAGTTAGTTCACATCCTATATAATAAGATCATTTCTTAAAAATCCCTCTATCTGTGATCAATAAAATAAAATGAAAAATACTTCTATCTCATAACAGTATAGTATTTAAAGCTTGGTTGTTTAACCCTTGTAAAATGGTAAAGTGCACCAAAAGTCCCTACAAAAGGCACGTTTTCCTAAAACATATTTAGGGCTTATTTTGCGAAGTTTCAAATTGAAATTTAAAGTTATCCTTGAATTACCCTCCTTTCACTGCATACCCAAGCCTTAAGGCTCGACCGACTTGCTACACAATGGTAGCTTCTAGAGGCCTTATCTATCACAATCAAAGCTCACATCTTTTCGATGTGGGATGAGGATACCACAATCTCCCCCACTCAAATCCTTGCCATCACTGGGCAAGACCCAAACAATATCCAGAGAGGAACCCTGGGTTCCTCTCTGATACCATTTGTAACGATCAGAACCCTCAGGTTCGATCAGGTACATAAGCACCACGCACAGGCCCATTGAGCACAAACAACTGGGTCTACTCGGCTTTCCATAGATCTACCCAACAGTCCATGGATGGTATTGGTGCTCAATGGTAGCTTTATGGAAGCTTGTATATCACAACCAAAGGCCACATCTTTTCGATGTGAGGTGAGGATATCACAACTACTGTCACTACCACTGCTACAATCACAACTTCCTTCATTTCCTCTTGATTTGTTGCTACCACCATCACTGCAATCACAATTGTTGTCGCTGCCTCCACCACACCATCGCCCTCACCCTGCAACCACGACCATCACCTTCTGGTGACAATGGTAGAGGTGATGGTGGTGAGATGGTGGTGTTGCCGTGCTGGTGGTCAGGTGGTTGTGGCAACATTATAAATGTGGGTGGATATGGTTTTTGAATTTTTTTGTTATGTTGATCCCTCATGATGGCTTTGCATGCCAATTTGCATATTTCATCTGTTTTTTACCCTGATGTCACTTGCCAACTTTTCATTTTTTATGGAAAGAATTGTGAGTTTATTGATATATATATATATATACACCAAAGTAAAAATAAAATACTAGAAAATAAGGATATATATACCTTCAAGAACTTGGTTATAGGCGTGAGGATTGTCAGCCAGGTAGTAAATAACAAAGGCCATGGCAGAGCATGTTGTGTCATGGCTTGCAACAAGTACACTCAAAATAGTATCTGCAATCTCCTTCAGAAATGTTTCCTCATCATAATAAGTTGATGCACCAACCAAGAATGATAATAAATCATGTTTATTATTACTAGAAGCATTTCTCATCTTCTGTTGATCAATTCTTCTTTGCTTGATTATTGGATAAACCTCCTCCCGGATACGGTTAGCCGCCTTAATCGCCCGGTTATACGTAGTCCCCGGAAAATCAATAGGCACGGACAACAAACCAGCCGTAACCATAGCAAAATTATCACTCAACTTATCAACCAAAACTGGATCTTCAATATTCAAGAATAACTTGCATGAAACAGAGAAAGCTAGCTTCTTGAACATAGGGTAAGCTCGAATCTCTTTATTCGTACCCAATAATTCCGTGTCCATGAATTTCTTGATCATATTATCCATGATAGGTACGTAATCTTTAAGTGCTTCGGGTTTGAGAAATTGAGCCAAGAAATGGCGCATTTTCCCATCATCTCCCATTGATGAGCCTTTGGCTATCATGATATTGGTGATTGTGGATGGCCACCAAACTCCGATTTTCGATTTCTCATTCGAGAATATCATTTTGTTACCACTGGCCCCACACAGGACAGCCATCTCGGATCAGCTATGGAAGTCTTGAATATGTCCCGGGAGTATTTTTCATCCTTTCTTTAAAGAAGATTTCGGGTTTTCCGGCTTTGCATGCGGAGACAAAGTTTAAGGATTCTCCGATTATAGGCCATCCGGTACTACCCGGTGGGAGATTGTGATTGTGATTGTTTTTGTTTGTTTGAGTTGGAAAAAGAGTGTCAAAGAGATGTAGTAGGAAATAAGGCCAAGGAAAAGTAGTATGAAGCATACAAGAAGAACCATTGCTAGGTTAAGTGTGTAGGAAAGAAAGAGATATAAAATTAAATCGATTTTATTTGCTTTGTTTCGAGTCTGCTTTTGCTTTCATCCACCATGTATATGTAATATATATACACACACATGAATGATATTATCAGGTTTTGGCCGAAATTCGAATTATTGTGCTAATGACGGTTTGCCGGTTTTGTCATGTGAAATATTAGGTCGGTCCAAAGAAATATATCCACAGTCGTTTATGTCTACTAAACTCCATTAGTATACTTCTAGTTCCTCTGGAAAGTTATTAAGGATATTCTTCAGATACAAGGCGCCTAGTCGACTGACCGGCTTCAGAATATTTCACATACCAAGTTACATACAATAATGAATCTATTAGCCCTTTTTTTTTTTTTTTTTGAGTCCTTAATCTACAGTTTTTTACCCATTTGAAAATAAATAAATAATTTGTTGATCATGTGCTCGGCACATGAGGACTTAAAAAGATTTTTAATGAATTCCGTCAAAAAAACCCTTAACTGGCGAGAGAATTGCAATTCGAGCTCTAATGTGGCCAAAAGAAAACATTGAGTTCGATTGGAAGACTCCCTATCGGTCTCAAGCCCTAAATTGTACTCCCTCTATCCCGAAATAAAATGTCCTACTTTTCATTTTGGTTTGTCCCAAAATAAATGTCGCATTACTTAAAATAGGACATGAAGTTTAGTTATCTTCCTATACTATCAATGTTAATAGACACAACCAATGTAATCTCACGGGGAGTGCTACTCTACCTATACCTATAGGAATGGATTGGGGCAATCAAGGAAACAAAACTAAAAGCTTAAAAAACATTGACTTGTCAACTATGTCATTTAAGGGAGTAATTAACCCTAAAGAAAAACTAGCGAAGGAGCACTCATTTATTGATTTATCTACTATCAGCATGCAGAAAAATAAACCACAAACGCTAAAAAAGATACAAATTAAGCAATAATAATAAAATCCACAGGAAAAGCAGAAAGTAAATAAACAAATGTGAAAGGATTGCTGAGGCGCTAATTGAAATTTCGGGTTCTTACCTGAGAAGGGGAGTCCAGTTAACTAAAATATTGAACTGCATTTGGCAAGAAGTGGCAGCCAGCCAGTTGTTGGGCACTCTTGCCTGCTTGGACATTTGGATTCCAAAACTCCATTCATATGATTATCCATTTTATCTTTATCAAACTGGAAAATGACATATCAAATTTGACCTAGCATTGCTTTTAGAAATAAAAAACCTCTGGCCTAGTACACGAAAAATAAAACATAGCTAAGCCTTGAAGGCTGCCTTGGTAATTCGTTTATTACTTCTACCTCCCCTTTCCTTGCTTCAACGTCCCCTCCAACAAGGCAATGAGCTGAGGCAATAAACAACAAGCAAATGGTCAATTACAAGTGCCAAAGAACCAAAACCAAAATGGTGAAGAGAAAAGTGGAGAAGAGAAAAAAATATGAACTCAATCCAACTCGACCCAGCAGTTTTCCTTGCTTCATCAATTTTTTTCATTTCCGGTACTTCACCCCCATAAACCAGCCACAGCATAAATATATCAGATAGTGTAAGGTAAGGAACAGCACTATCTGCTTCCAGCTTAAATAGCTCATATGCTGCCAACCTCCCAAGTTCAACTTCACCATGAGCTTTACAAGAACAACTCCACATTACAGAGTTAGGACTGAAGGGAATTCTCTCCATTACCTCTTTTGCCTTTCTAAGTTGTCCATTCCTTGCATAGAGATCTACCAAGCAAGCATATTGATCAGTTTGTGGGGTCAGATTATAGACTTTACTCATTTTTTTCAAAAAAATTCAACTCCTTTATCGAATGGTTACAGGCAGTTAAAATAGCTGTAAAGCATATATGGTCCGGAACAAATCTTTCCTCAGTCATCAAATGCTCAAAAAGGTCCAACCCGTCTGAACCTCTACCACTTTGAGCATAACCCATGATCATCATAAGTTACAAGATGCTACTATTTTTCTCTCGTGTGATTGATCAAATACATGACAGGCATCGACTATGTTTGCGCATTTTGAGTACATGTCAATTAATGCACTGACTACAAACATGTTGCAGTTTGAACCCATTTTAGATGTCAGAGCATGCACCTGTCTTCCTTGATGTAGGGCTGTTAAGCTCCCCCACAAGCATTAAAAATGCTGGTTAAAGCATGCTCGCTAGGACTCACATTCAAAAAAGTTCCCCACACTTGGCCATAAAAATTAACAAGTGAACTGTTGATAAACAAATTCTCCCCCAGATCACACTTAAGTACCTGGGCGTGAAATTTCCTACCCAATTGCAAATTTCGTCAAAATTTAAAAGCACTGCAATCCTAGCCCCTCCACATTTTCACTTGTGAAAGTGATACTGATAAAGATACACTCACTCAAGGGCAATGAAGTGAGTGTCATATATCTACAAGGGTAGTTATGTCTTTGTATCAATAAGTTGTTAGTTTGTTACAAAGTCAGTTAGTTAGTTTGGTTGTTAGTTTGTTACAAAGTCAGTTAGTTAGTTTGTGTTTAGCCAATCAGATTAGAGAATCAGCAATATAAATACATGTAAGGCTCTCTTGTAACGATAATGAATTCAATATACGATTTACAGATACAAACTCAATTCTCTCTCTCTTGTTCATAGATTTTCTCTCTCTCTCTCTCTCTCTCTCTCTATCCAATCCTCATCATGATCCATGATACAAATTGTATCATGGTATCAGAGCATTGCTTCCGCGCGTAGGATCGATTTTCCTAAATCGAAAACAACAAATTGAAGTTTTCAATTGACGATTTTCTTCGATCAATTGCTTCTCTCATAGTCAAATTGTTCAAATCCAATCTGTAAATACTCAAATGCCGACAGACGAATCTCAATCAAATGATTCTGGAGCTCGTGTTCAAGGCGAAGATCAAGTTGATGAATATGAACTGACAGAGGTAACCTTGATTTTGTCTCCTTCGCATCCACTGTATCTACATCCCAATGATCATCCAGGTATGATCCTTATCACTCAAAAACTCACCAATACAAACTACAGTCAGTGGAAGAGAGCAATGATGATAGCTCTATCTTCCAAACTGAAATTAGGTTTAGTTACTGGACAACATAAGAAACCTAAAATTCAGTCTAAATACATCACTCATTGGCAGCGATGTAATGATATGGTTATATCATGGTTGTTGAATGCTGTTCCTTCTGATATATCAACGAGTTTGGTTTATTTGAAGACTGCACAAGAAATTTGGGAGGATCTTGAGTGCAGATTTACACAGGGAAATGCTCCTTTAGTGTTTCAAATCAAGAAGGAGATGCTTATGCTTCAACAAGGAGGAATGAATGTTTCTGATTATTTTACAAAATTCAGATCAGTTTGGGATGAATTTGAGGAAGTAAACAACATGCCTAGATGTGTTTGTGCTTGTGATTGTGGAGCAGATCAGAAAATTGAGGAATATGTTAATATGCAGAAGGTCACTCAATTTTTGATAGGACTAAATGATAACTTGTCTGGTGTCAGAAGTACTATTCTCACCATGTCTCCTTTACCTACTATCAGTACTGTCTTGTCTCTCTTAGTGCAAGATGAGAAAATTAGGGAGTGTTCATCAATCACCTCCTTACCTGCTTTGAGTGATAGCTCTACTGCTCTGTATGTCAAGAAGTCAAGCAGCTACAGCAACAACAACAGCAACAGTTCCAACAAAAGTGGACCTGGCTACAAAAGACAGCAAATCAAGAGTGACTTGAACTGCAATCACTGTGGGGGAATTGGACACACAAAAGACAGCTGTTTCTTCATTCTTGGGTTCCCTGACTGGCACAAATTGTATGGTGTGAAACCTGATCCAGCCAAAATGCCTAAGAATTTGAAGAACAAGAGCTATAGTACTAGATCTAATGCTGCTGTTACTAAGGAAGAAATCAGTCCTGCAGAAACTTCTGGCATTACAGCAAATACTGTTACTATGACAAGGGCAGAATATGATCAACTGGCTAACATGCTTGCTCAGGATGACCATCATACATCTCCTTCATCTCAATTTGCAGGTACTACATATTCCATGTCAAGCATAAGTGCATCCACCTATTTGCATTCTATTAACAGCAACACCTGGATCATAGACTCAGGAGCAACTGACCATATAGTATGCTCATTATCTCTTCTTCATAATCCAATTGTCTTTCACTCCACAATTCTGTTACCTAATGGTCAGTCCACCAATATCACTCACAAAGGCACTGTTGTTTTATCCAAACACTTGGTCCTACAAAATGTTTTGTTTGTTCCTCTTTTCACCTTTAATTTGATCTCTGCTCATAAACTCACTCATGACAGTAAGTGTACTTTAACTCTCTTTCCTACTTACTGTCTCATACAGGGATCTGTTTGCAAGACACTGATGGGGATTGGTAAACTAGATAGAGGCCTGTATAAACTTGTTACTTCCATTACTGATGCTAGTCTTAATGTTCAGATCAATTCAAATAATGTTGTTCTCTCCAAAGCTAATTCTCTAAAGCTTTGGCACCATAGATTGGGTCATGTACCTTTGTCCTCTCTTAAACACTTCAATCTTTCTTGTAATCTCACTAATAGTTCAGACTTTGTGTGTGATCCTTGTCATTTAGCCAAACAATGTAAATGTCCTTTCTCTTTAAGCACTAGTCATGCTTCTGTTCCTTTTGCTCTCTTACATTGTGACATGTGGGGACCTTATAGGCATCATACCTATAATGGCTTCACTTCCTTCTTGACCATAGTAGATGGTTTTTCCAGAACTACTTGGGTGTTTCTTATGCATTCCAAATCTCAAGTTTGTGCTTATGTTGATAATTTTATCAAAATGGTCTCAAATCAATTTCAGACCACTGTCAAATCTGTAAGGTCTGATAATGGATCAGAATTTTTCAATGGTGCCATGACCACTCTTCTTTCTTTTCATGGAATAGAACAACAAAGCACCTGTGTTGAGACTCCTCAGCAGAATGGAAGGGTTGAGAGGAAACACAGGCACCTTCTCAATGTTGCTAGGGCAATTAGATTTCAAGCACATTTACCCATTAAATTTTGGGGTGACTGTGTTCTAGCTGCCACATATCTCATAAATAGAACTCCCACTGCTGTCCTTGCCTTTAAAACTCCTTATGAAATGCTTCTTAAACAACCTCCTTCCTACAACCATCTTCGAGTCATTGGGTGTCTTTGCTATGCATCTACCTTGGTTTCTCAAAGGGATAAGTTTTCACCAAGGGCAAGCAAATGTATTTTCCTAGGATATCCTTATGGTAAGAAAGCTTACAAAGTGTATGACCTTTCTTCTCACAAAATCTTTTACTCTAGGGATGTGATTTTCCATGAACATATATTCCCTTTTGAAACTCTTCCATACAAAACATCTGATTCTTTTATTCCCATGTTTGTAGACTGCTCTTCTCCTCTTGACTGTGATATTGACAACATTTCTTCCTCTTGTGATCCCCCTTCACCTTCTCTTGAGTCTCCTGTTACTTCTTCTCCTCATCTTCCTTCTTGCTCTTCTCCACCTATTCCTCTTTCAAGACCCACCAGAACAAGACATATTCCTTCAAAGTACAATGATTATACAGGCTTACCATCTACTTTAACTACTCCATCATGTGCTACATCCATTAATTCCTCCATTTCTTATTCCAATATCAACCCCTCATATTATTCCTATACATGTAACATCTCCACCATCTCTGAACCTCACACCTATAATCAAGCTCTAAAAGATCCCAACTGGTGTCAAGCCATGGCCAGTAAACTCAATGCCTTGGAACAAAATAAAACATGGACTTTACAGGAATTACCTCAAGGTAAGACCTGTGTAGGCTACAAGTGGATTTTCAGATTGAAGTACAAAGCTGATGGTTCTCTGGATAAGTACAAAGCTAGACTTGTAGCTAAAGGGTTTACTCAAACTGAAGGGGAGGATTACTTTGAAACTTTTGCACCTGTGGCAAAAATGACTACAGTAAGAGTCTTCTTGGCCCTAACAGCTATTAGAGGATGGCATTTGACTCAAATGGATGTGGCTAATGCTTTTTTACATGGTGATTTGGAGGAAGAAGTATATATGCAAGTGCCTCAAGGATATACCCTGCCCTCTCATCTTACTTCATCAGATTCAAGACCTATTGTTTGCAGACTTCTTAAATCTCTATATGGTTTAAAACAAGCACCAAGGCAGTGGTATAGCAAGTTGGCTACTGCCCTCACTCAATTTGGCTTTGTGGAATCCCAAAATGATCATACTTTGTTTTTGTTGTCTAAGGATGGTCATTTTACTGCTCTCTTAGTCTATGTAGATGATATACTCATTGCTGGATCTAGCACAGCTGTAATTGCTGATGTGAAAGCTCATCTTCACAAGCATTTCAACATCAAAGATCTAGGCCCATTAAAATTCTTTCTTGGCATTGAAATAGCCAGAAATTCTGATGGGATCTGCATTCATCAAAGAAAATACTCTTTGGATATTGTCTCTGATTGTGGTCTTATGTCTGCCAAGAGTTCCAAAGTTCCAATCACTCAAAATCACAGACTTGCCTCTGATCAGAGTGCTTTATTTTCCAATCCTGCTCAATATAGAAGACTACTGGGAAGGCTTGTGTATCTTACCATT
Source organism: Campanula takesimana (assembly GCA_026119855.1). NCBI lineage: Eukaryota > Viridiplantae > Streptophyta > Magnoliopsida > Asterales > Campanulaceae > Campanula > Campanula takesimana. The sequence continues at coordinate 23,931 of JAOWBW010000062.1, read as the reverse complement.
ACCAGACCTGACATCACCTATGCTGTTCATATTCTCAGCCAGTTTATGTCTCAACCTCGCATAGCTCACTGGAATGCAGCATTAAAACTGGTCAGATATCTTAAAGGTAGTATTGGTCAAGGCTTGTTTTATTCCTCCTCCAGTTCTCTTCAATTAGTCTTGTATTGTGATGCAGATTGGGCACAGCACAACACCAGTCATGTCTTATTAGTTCCAGAATACAGCAAATCAGAAATCTCAAACTCATCCGTGTCAGGAATTTCATCGAACACTTGGTGTGCGGAACATGAAAAGAGAATTCGTAAGCAACAATATAATGGGATCTACAAGCTCTTTTCATGTTCCGCATACCAAGTGCAATCAATCGCATAAATAACCTTTGGGTCATCCATGTTTTCTATAATTTTCAAAGATATCATCAAGGTTTCAAAATATTCAAACTTGTCACTTAACTAACAAAAATTATACAAACAACCCCAAAAGTGGATGACCATTACCATTTCCCATTAACTTCTTGCGAAAACTCCATTATAAATACTATCAATTCAATTGCGAGTTAAATTTAACTATAGTCAAGTTCAATGATTTTGAACAAAAAAAATAGCAAGTCAAAAATCTTTTTAAATGTGAAATTACACTGAACGACATAAACCGACTTGTTTAAATGGGACCCGGGAACTCTGGGCCCACATGCCTAACAGACCTATACCGAGAGGCCCACTCACGAGAAGCCCATGTTTATAGGCCGACATCAGTAAGGCCGAGCAGGCAGTCCTTGCCTAGGCCGAGTCCGAGCAGCCTAATCCCTAACCGTCCTCATTAATGAGACGGGTTAGATGACGGGCCGACTTATATTATAAACTTCCCATTATCGTTGGGAAACCTCTTACAGAGTTATATTACAACTCTAAAATTAAGAGTCCTTATCTGAACCAAGATAACTCTCATACCAGATAACAGGATATCATCCATCCTTATCGGGAGTCTAGCTCCAAGGAATATGAGTCCTACATCACCACGGGCTTCCTGGCTTTCCTATCAAGTCAGAACTCATACACCCGCGCCTATATAAACAGGTCCTCACAACAGGAGAAAGGTAATGAACTTTTGACTCTAAACTGGTCAATTGATTTTCTCTATTTCTAATCACCCATATCCTTATTCTTACACCGGAGGGCCTTCGCCGGTGAAGCCCCGGTGTAGTTTACGTTTATTTCGTGTGTGCAGATCCGGCTATCAAGAACTGTCGCTGGGATTATCCGAACCGCTAGACGAAGGCTGATCCAACCAGATTTTGGCGTCATCAGTTTGGTTCCATTGCCGGGAAAGTCGATTGGTCAGTTCTTTAGCCAGATAATTCCAAGCCATGGCCGGAGAATTGGTTGACGGGCGAGAAGCCACCCCTTCTAAAGAAACCACAAGGGATGCACCGCCCCCCGAAAACACGAACGCTGCTACACAGAACCAAAGGCTCCCACCTACAGCACCCGCACAAGGGGGAGGAATGCATACCCGTTCAAAGGGGCCGGCCCCCAATGTTGTTAACCAATATGGGCGCCGCCGACGGACAGTATCCCGAAACAATGGAGCAGGACCATCACAGCCGCCGCCATTGGACAAGAGAACGTTGCTTCAACAGAATGTTCACACACTCCAACAGCTGGCCGAAGCACAGAGGGCCCTGTTAGATCTTGACCCCGAAAATTCCTTGGCTAACCTACTCCAGCCATCTGGAACGAGGGGGACAAATCTGGACGACAGAGTGAGCAGAAGGGAGCCCCTACAGAATCGGAGACGGGATGTGCCTCCCAGGAGCCGTGTAAGTCGCCAAGACGGATGGTTAGGAAGACCCAACCTAGATGAAGACCTGAGAGACCACATCAATCGCCGTCGGGAAGAACAAGAAGATGAATCCCCTGGAGTGAGAATTATAGAGGAAAGACGTCGTGGGGACGCCCGACGTCACTCACCTCTCAGACTGGATCCACCAAGGCGCACTCCACCCCGGCTAGATCCACCCCGCCACACTCCGCCTCGCCGTACTCCTTCAAGGCATCACCTTGAAACGATCCAAGGTGAAAGGGGACGCCGAGATCGAAGCATAGTCAGTTCCAGTCATACCTCGGCATTCAGCACAAGGGACATTGTCGACATGAGAGAAAGGCTCAACAACATTGAGATGATGAATCAGGAGCACAGAAAACCCAATAATGATTACGACGCTATGTGCCCTTTCGCGCAAAGGATTAAGGATGCACCACCTAATCCGTAGTTAAAGCTCCCACATCTAGACAAATACTCTGGTAACGCCGATGCTCTGGATCACATCTAAGCCTTTGAGGCCACCATGGCCCTAGTGTCCAATCAGGATGACGTGCTGTGCAAGGCCTTTGCAAGCACCTTAACAAAGGCAGCTCGGTCCTGGTTCATGGACCTTGAGAAAAGCAGCATCAATTCCTTTGCCAAGTTGAAATCACAATTTTTGGAATATTTTGCTACTGCTGGTGCTAGAAAGAAAAGGTTGTCTGACCTAGCCAACATGGTCCAGAGCAAGAACGAGTCCACCCTGAGTTTCTACAACCGGTTTAGGGATCTTGCCGACTCAATAGAGGAACGCCTGACCGACAGGGAGATAATTGTATGCTTCACGAATGGTCATAGGTCAGAGCACCTAACTTATGAATTGTCGGTCAGAGAGCCCCTCACCAAAGCCGAGTTGTACCACATTGCTTATGCCACGGCCATCGCCGAGGAGAATAAAAAGACGTTATATGGTCATAAGGAACGAGACCGAGATCATGACAAGTCACATAACGGGAACTCGTCCCAGGGGACCAACGGGGGAAAAGGCAAGGGCAAAAACAGGACCAGGGGGACCGAGACATTCACCACATTCAATAAACCGATCTCTGAGATCATGAATCTGGTGGATCTCCCCAACCCCAAGCCTCTAAAAGACAACCCGAAATACCCAAGGGATACCACAAAGTATTGCTCCTATCACAGAGATAACGGTCACGACACCGAGAACTGTTTTGCCCTGAAGAAGATTCTGCAGAAATGGGCTGACCAAGGCAAGCTCAATCAGTTCATGACCAAAGACAATAAACGCCCAAGGGAAGAAGACAAAAACAATGACCAGGTCGACAGACCACCTCGGGCTAGGTTGATAGGCGTGATCAAAGAGGAAATTCCATCAAACAAGAAACTCAAGGAGCAGATTTACGAGCTAAGTAAAGTCTTCCGCATCCCTCCCTGGATCCATGAGAGAGAGGAAGTGATCAGTTTTTCTCCGAATGAGTTGGCGGGAAACCGTGCCATGAGAGAACAACCATTGGTCATCACAGGCCGCATTGATAATTGCGAGTCGGACAGGCTCCTCATAGACTCCGGAGCGGCCAAGGATGTGCTATACTATCGCACTTTTAAAGAGATGGAACTTCCCGTTACAATGCTGACCCCATATAATGGAAGGCTAGAAGGGTTCACTAATCATAAGGCCGATGCCAAAGGAACCGTCGACTTACTCTTGGAAGTCGGCACTCACCCTTACAAAACCTCGGTCACGGTCACCTTCATAGTCATGGATCTAGACAGTGATTACCATGCTATCCTAGGTGCACCCAGCCAAGGAAAGTTGGGTCTGGTTGCCTCCCTCCTGTTGGTGTTGTATGCTCTAGGCACGTTATGAGAACGATTAATGTTATCTGTTTATTATGTTTTAATAAAGATATTAAATGTTTGATTATTATATCCTTTGCATGTTTATTATAATAATCCCCGTCCCTGATAATTATGATTAATTGTTAGTATAAGTTTAATGGATAATCATATGATGATTATGGTGTATGAGATACAATTAAACTTATGGGTATTTGTTGGAGACCAAATACTGGACTGACCCATATGAGATTTATGTCATGGTCACAATGTCATAATTAAGTCTCATTAAGTTATATTACTGGAATCTTTAGACCTGAGATTATCACAGTCTTCCACTTGATGAACATTACGTTTGACATATTCAAACGTTACCCCTAATCGGGTAGCTATAAAGAATGTGATTGGCGTAATCGGATTCATGTAGGGAAAGGTAATTAATCTAGAAGGGATTTGTTCCTCATCAAGAGAGATGTCAAGCTTTGGCCACTCGATGAATGGTATTGATGAAATGCATGGCCGTGCTCAAATATGATTTGTACTATCAATACATTCGGGATCGAGAAAGCTTTGAACATTGTAAGTTGACCATTGACCATGGCTTACGTTCAATAGACATCGTGAAACAAAGAGATTGTAATATGTTCTATAAAGGATTCACGAACTTATACAAGTTATATTAATTGTGTCACGACCCGAAAACTAGGCTCTATTTTATTGGTAATAAATAATTATTATTTATTTATTTGCTTATTTATTTATTTAAATTATTATTTATTTAAATATTTATGTGTGCATTTTATGTTTCATAATATTTATGCCTAGCGTTTTATTTGGGTCTTAATTGTTAGTAGGGAGTGTAGTATTTGTGTGTTGTGTGAGAAAGGGGGTCTAGTTGTGACTTTCTAAAATAATTCCCCTACTCCCTCTCTTCTCTCCCTCACCTCCTCCCTCCCTCACTCATCCTCCATCTCTCTCTCCCTGGAAACTCTCTCTCTCTCCTCCAATGGGTAAGTTTCTCTTCCTCTTTCTTCTCTCTTCATTTTAGCTATCTTCCCCTCATCTTCTCTCATTTCTTAAAACGTGAACATTGTTTAGATCGTCGATAGGATCGCGTAGAACCAAAAAGAATTGAATTCCGCCAACTTTGAGATTTATCAAGTAAGTTACTTTTTCCCCATTTTAATGCTAAAATGTTCATATCATGTTTATATGGTGTTTGATGTGTTATATTTGAAGTTTGGTTGAGTTTTGAATTTATTGAGAATTTATTTTGGGTTTTGATCAAAAATAGTGAAATCTTTAATGTTGGGTTTGATTCTTGATTTTAATTGTTAAATGTTGTTGTTTGAGTCTTTTTAGACTTATGGGTAGATTTGGTACATTAGTATGTGAGTTGGAAGGTTGGATTTTGGGTTGAATGTGTTTTGGGTTTGAAAATGGAAGAACCCATGTTGTTCTTCCCGATTTCTGGCAATTCTGAGGATTGGGCGGCCGCACAAAATAGTCTGGGCGACCGCGCACCTTTCTGAAAGCTTTTGTTCTTGTTCTGAGGGATTTTGGGCGACCGCACGGTCCAGAATGGGCGGCCGCACAGATCTCTGAAAATTTACATTTGTTGTTAAGTTGTGTTTGAAGAACACGTTTTGGTCTAAATCTTGGGTGTCCTTCTAGTCGACCTTAGTGACCATTGTAGTACACTCTAGTGATAGAATTGGGTCCTTTATGATCAAGTTTGTGTTTGAAATGAATTAAGTGTTAATTGGGATTTGGGACATCTTATTGAGGTATTGTTGGCTTGACTTATCTTTGTGATGATCATTTGGTATATGTTTGGGCATCTTATGATGTGTTCGTGGTTGTTCCAATCGAATTGATTTTCGAGTAAGATTTGGTCTGGGTTTTAGGCGATGTCCTATAGTACCTAGAGGGTTGTTATTGAACACCAAAGTGTAGGGTTTAGTCCGGTCGCGATCATGTTCTAATAAGTGAAACCTTTTGGATTCGTTTGGGGTGTTTAGAATTGGTTCGTTATGAACGGAGGTAAAGCGTGAATTGGTAATTGGGTACCACGGTTTGATTAACCTTAAGGTGTATTCATTCTGATTTCTTACTTTGGAATTCCAGGTGTGATGAGATGGTTGAGTTCATAGTCCTAGTACATCTTTATGAGTAAACGTTTAGGATAATTTTGGGTTATAGTCGTTGTACTATTTGTGAGCGACCGTTTGGGTTGTGTTCCTTATGAGTAACTTATGGGTATCATCTTGAAATGTATCTGGTATGGTTCCTCTTTATGGAATTATCGTATTCTAATAATCATTGTTGTTGTGCTCTTCATGAGAAACTCTTGTTATCGTTGTTGTTAAACTCTTCATGAGTAACCGTTGCATCTTTATGGTGATTATTTGGTATGATTCCCTACTTTGGAATCAATTGTTGTTTATTGTGCTAGTATTTTATTACTTAGCCTTTACTTGAAAGTCCAGCTGGTATTTTGTGTGTGTTTGGGCGATGCGAAACATTATGATGGCACAGCCAAGTCCATTGTGATTGTTGACCATTGTTTTGCCCCATTATTACCCTCCTCCAGATTGGCCTTGGATGTGAGAAGAGCTAGCTCCTTTGTGTGCATTTTAGCTTTACTTGGAGCATGACTTTGTGGCATGTCTCCCGTCCTTTGTGACACTTCATTTGATTACTGGTTCTGGTACCGGGTTTCTCTTCAGCTTTTATGCTGCTATGAAGATGGTTTGTTTGATTGATGGGTTGATTGGTTGCTTCTGACCGGGGGTTTTCTCTTCGGCCTTCATGCTATTATGAAGATGTTGATGGTGGATTATTGAAGCTGCGCAGCGACCTTTATTTGGTTCTTCAGTTGGGTGAAACCTTGGCTATGTATCCACTTATGAGTGTTTATTTCAGCTTTATGTGTTGCATGTTGAGCTGGTCGTTATTTCCAACCGGTATGGGACGGTTGGCGATAGGGAGCCTCTCATTTGTTGTTATATGTTTATTTATATGATTGATTATTGGATATTACTGATTGACAGCATGTCACTTACTATTCCGCTGCTATCTGTCTTATGTTAATTGCTATTGGTCATTGCATATTAGCATGTCATGTAGTTGCATTAGTAACTTACTGAGATTTATTCTCACCCCGTTTCTTGTTTCAAATTGTTTTCCTTAACCCCCCCCCAGGAGGAAAAGGATTAGGATTCGCGGTTCAAGGAGGACGTCGAGAGGATTGAGATTTTGGGGCAGGTTGTTACAGATCGGTTTACATTATTTAAATGTATAACCCTTTGGGGATAGTTTTACCATTACTGACGTCATTAAGAATTGTATATTTTATTCCTTTGGGCATAAGCTGTGGAGCTTATGTTAGGTGTACTTTGTTGATTTTAAACTTGGATTTGTAAAACCTTGTGTTATCATCTTTTGGTTCAAAATGAAATTTTTACCTCCGGTATTTCATAGTTTTGGTTCTAAGTCGACGTCCAGCTCGCGGTCTCGGGCCCGCGGGGTCCGGGGTCGCGACAAATTGGGTAGTCATGATGGCTTGCTAGAGTCCGCTCATGATTTATGAGCACAAATGTGTTTGGGCTCATTGCCAACTTAATATAATCCTATGGGGTCACACACAAAAGGACGAATTGTTTAAAAAGGCTAAAATCGGAATTCTGGTGGTGCTCGGCCGAGCACCTCATATGACTCGGCCGAGCATGGGAAATCAGAAGGTCAGATTTTTTGGAGCAAAGGTGCTCGGCCGAGCACCTTAAAGGACTCGGCCGAGCAGGCCCTGTTCGGGCCCAAAAACTGATTTCGTGTTGTGACAGGTTTTAACCTATTTTTCCTAAATGGTTTAGGACTAATAAGTATATAAACCTCTAACAACGACCTAATCAGTATGTATTGATTCCTTATCAATTAGAGAGCCTCCGAGAGAGAGAAAAACAAGTTCTTCTTCTTCCTCAAGAACAAGAACATTGATTTTCCATATAGCCTTCAAAGTAGAAAGAGTTTCTATTGGGTCTAGCAATCCGGTTCAAGAATCGTTCTTGAAATTCGTTCGCGTGTGGATAAACATAGAGGGCGTTGGCATCAACTCCTTCAAAGTTCGTGATCCAAGTTTTGCGGTCGTTCCTACGTTCGTGATTCAAAGAAGCGCGAAGAACAAAGATTGAAGATCTCAGAATTTTAAAGCTCCGTCACGGTTAGTGTTCTAAATTCATCTCCATATTAATTTAATCATCGTGATCGGATCTAGGCTTTTGGGTTTATTCCGCTGCGCATGTTTGCTCAAAACCCAACAGTGGTATCAGAGCCCCGTTCATCATGATTATTTAAATAATAACATGTTAATGATATAATTGGATTATATGTTTTGGCATGCTATGTGAATTTGGATTCAAGATGTTTATGTGATCTGAGTTTTATGTTTATATATGAGATATATTAAAATCATAAAATCGCACCGTTTAAATACGTTATGTGGGATCTACGATTGCAATAATAATTTGATTATTATGTTCCTTTAGATTATCAAAAATTAATTGGATTGATTTGTTGATGATCTTTGATTCATGAATAAATCGTTTATTCAAGGTTTTGATGAACATGATGATATGATCATTATGAACACCAAATCCTAAATGAATCGGGAAAGCAATCTTAGAATTAAAATTCGACAAGAAAATCTGTTCTGTTCGTGGTGCTCGGCCGAGCACCTTATAAGACTCGGCCGAGCAGAGTCGTCAGAAGCAAAGGGTTTTCTGGAACACAGAGGCGCTCGGCCGAGCACCTTAGAGGACTCGGCCGAGCAGGTTGATTTTGGACAGAATTTGTTTTTCAGATGGCTGGTTTTAGAAACCGTGTTTCCTGAAATTAAATGGCTTGTTTAAAATCACTTTGGATTGAATTTGTTTGTCAGATGGCTGGTTTGAGAAACCGTGTTTCCTGAAAACAAATATCAAGGTCAAAGTAATGAATTGATGGGACAAAAGAATTTAGAATCGAGTTACTTTATGTAAGGGATTGTGGATGCCTATTGGCTTAGTTTCGACCTTACATAGTTGTTTCTTCTAGTTTCTAAATTTGGTACGGGATTGTGGATGCCTTCTGGCTTAGTTTCGACCGTACAATCGTGCTATCAATAATGTGTTAAAGAATTTATCCCCATAAATCAATCACATGAAATCTTAATTTAATTAATTGGATTAGTTAAATTATTAACCGTTGCTTTAAGAATAACATGTTTATCTTATGTGATCATAAATGTGTTATATACTATATGTGGTGAACCTTCATAAAACTTAAGTTTTGTGCCAATCCATGATTAAAACACTTGCGAGTACGTGGATAGTTTTATGTGGGCTCTGCCAAAGCGAGGTGCATTAATTCTATTCATTTATGAGCAAGATGAGGAAAGAGTGATTCCTATACGTTTAAAATGGTTTGACTTAATTAGGCTATCAAAAGACAAAGTTTTGGGCCTAAGGCACAGATGAGATTAAAACATGTTAGACATATGATGTCTAAAATCTCATAAAGGATCTAAGAGTCATATTTGATATGATTGACAAAGAGTTGTCTACCTAATTAATTTAATTTTGAGCAGTATCGCCAAAGCGGACTTGAAATTAAATTAAAGATGGATCTTAGCCCATTTAAATTATATGATGCATTGGATGTATTTGAAGGTTATATAATTTAATGGGTGTATTTGTGAAATACTAATATTTAATATCTTTAATAAAGATGGTACTTATATTTAATTATATGTTTGCATAATTGTAGATAATGGCTCAAAATACAAACTTATCACTGCGATCTATCCTTGAGAAGGAGAAACTTCAAGAAGATGGAGCTAACTATACGGATTGGATCCGTAGCCTTAGAATTGTTCTAAAGCATGAGGATAAGCTCTATATTCTTGATGAGCCCGTTCCTGAAGAAGAACCTGCTACTAATGCACCCAAGGATGAGAGAAACGCCTACAAGAAACATGTGAATGATTCTCGTGAGGTGGGTTGTCTTATGCTTGCGGCCATGTGTTCAGAACTTCAGAAGATTCTTGAACATTTGGAAGCATTTGACCTTGCTGCTACATTGAAAGATATGTTCCAAGAACAAGCAAGGCAAGAGAGGTTCGACACCATAGCTGCCCTAGTCTCATGCAAGATGAGCGAAGGACAGTCTGTGAGCCCTCATGTTTTGAAAATGAAGGCTTACTTTGAGAAACTAGAGAGGCTTGGCCATCCAATTGAGATTGAGTTGGCTACCGATTTTATTCTTAATTCATTGCCCAAAAGCCATAATCAGTTCGTCATGAACTTTAATATGCAAGGGATGGATAAGACTATGTCTGAATTGCATGGGATGCTTAAGCAGGCAGAAAAGAAAATCGGTAAAGAAGCCGCTCCTGTGCTCATAGTGTCAAAGGAAGGAAAGAAAGGCAAAGGAAAGGGTAAGGCAAAAGTTGTCAAACCCAAGATTAGCAAGCCAAATGTTGCCAATGCTACTGTGGCTAAACCAGCTTCCCAAAAGGATGCAATTTGTTTCCACTGCAATGAGATTGGTCATTGGAAACGCAATTGCAAGGTTTACAAGGAAGAGTTAAAGAAGAAGAAGAGCAGTGGGACTGCGTCTACTTCAGGTATCTATGTTATAGATATTTTTCTTTCTACTTCTAGCTCCTGGGTATTAGATACCGGATGTGGATCTCACATTTATTTAAATGTGCAGGGACTAAGGAATAGAAGGCTACTCAAAGATGGTGAAGTGGACCTACGTGTGGGAAATGGAGCAAGAGTTGATGCATTAGCCATAGGAACATATGCTGTCATTTTACCTAGCGGATTAATTCTTGTTTTGAACAATTGTTATTACGTTCCAGATTTGAGTAGGAATATTATTTCAGTTTCTTGTTTGGATAATGAAGGTTATAGTTTTCTTATTAAGAATAAGAAATTTTCTATTTATTTAAATGATATGCTTTATTGTACTGCGTGTTCATTTAATGGCCTTTATGTTCTTGATGTTGAAAGTGAAAATAATGATAATATCTATAATGTAAATAAGAAATCCAAACCTAATGATGTAAATCATACTTATTTGTGGCATTGCCGTCTTGGTCATATTAATGAGAAGCGTATCTCAAAACTCCATGGGGGCGGACTTTTAGATTCACATGATTTAGAATCATATGAAACTTGTGAGTCTTGTTTACTTGGAAAGATGACTAAGACACCTTTTACTAAGAGTAGTGAAAGAGCTAGTGACTTATTGGGACTCATACATACTGATGTTTGTGGACCAATGAGCAGCAGTGCTAGGGGAGGATATCAATACTTCATAACTTTTACTGATGATTTTAGTAGATATGGTTATGTCTACTTAATGAAGCATAAAAGTGAATCTTTTGAGATATTTAGAATATTTCAAAATGAAGTACAAAATCAATTTGGCAAAACTATTAAAGCACTACGATCTGATCGTGGTGGAGAATATTTAAGCCAAGAATTTGACAATCATCTTAAAGAGTGTGGAATTGTTTCACAATTAACTCCACCTGGAACACCACAATGGAATGGTGTGTCTGAGCGGAGAAATAGGACCTTATTGGATATGGTCCGCTCCATGATGAGTCAAGTTGATCTTCCTTTATCCTTTTGGGGACATGCACTAGAAACTGCTGCTCTTACACTAAATAGAGTTCCAACTAAATCTGTTCCAAAGACTCCATATGAGATGTGGACTGGAAGAAAACCTAGTTTGTCTTTCATAAAGATTTGGGGTTGTGAGGCCTATGTTAAGAGAATGATCTCTGACAAACTTGCACCAAAATCTGATAAATGTAATTTTGTGGGTTACCCTAAGGAAACTAAGGGATATTATTTTTTCAACCGCACGGACAACAAAGTGTTTGTTGCTCGAGATGGTACCTTTCTAGAGAAAGAGTTTCTCTCCAAAGGAATTAGTGGGAGTAAAATTAATCTCAAAGAGATTCGAGAACCCGAAAATTACATGGAACAAAATGTTGGATCTGAGCAAGCTTCACAAGGAGTTGTGGAACCAGTTCAGAGTACTCAAGTTCCTCGCAGAACTGGTAGGGTGCGATCCGAACCTGAGAGATATGGATTTCTCATGACGGATAGCAATGAAGTAGAAGTCATAGTTGATGACGAACCTACTTCCTACCAAGAAGCAATGTCCGCTCCTGATTCAGATAAATGGCTTGGAGCCATGGAATCTGAAATTAAGTCCATGTATGACAATCAAGTTTGGAACTTGATTGATGCGCCCGAAGGTGTAAAAACCATAGGATGCAAGTGGGTTTTCAAAAAGAAAACTGACATGGATGGAAAGGTGCATACTTATAAAGCTAGACTTGTAGCGAAAGGCTATAGGCAGATTCATGGAATCGACTATGATGAAACCTTTTCACCCGTAGCAATGATCAAGTCTATAAGAATTTTACTTGCCATAGCCGCATATTTTGACTATGAGATATGGCAAATGGATGTCAAAACAGCGTTCCTTAACGGGAACTTACTTGAGGATGTTTATATGACACAACCTGAAGGTTTTGTAATTCCAGAAAATTCTAATAAAGTATGCAAATTGCAACGATCCATTTATGGATTGAAGCAAGCCTCAAGGAGTTGGAATCTTCGGTTTGATGAATCGGTCAAAGAGTTTGGCTTCATCAAGAACGAAGATGAACCTTGTGTATACAAGAAGATTAGTGGGAGCGTAGTATTATTTCTAGTACTATATGTTGATGACATATTGCTCATTGGAAACGACATTCCTGCACTACAGTCTGTAAAGACTTGGTTAGGAAAGTGTTTCTCAATGAAAGATATGGGAGTAGCCGCTTATATCCTTGGCATTAGGATCTATCGTGATAGATCTAAGAAACTGATTGGTTTAAGTCAAGATACATATATTGACAAAGTTCTCAAGAGATTCCGCATGGAAAACTCTAAAAGAGGAAATTTGCCAGTAGGCCATGGCATATCTCTAAGCAAGAATCAGTGTCCTAAGACGACTGATGAGCGTGAGAGAATGATTGGATTCCATATGCTTCTGCTATTGGATCCATCATGTATGCCATGATATGTACTAGACCTGATGTCTCGTATGCTTTGAGCATGACGAGCAGATACCAATCTGATCCCGGTGAAAGTCACTGGATTGCAGTCAAGACGATTCTTAAGTACTTGCGAAGGACTAAAGATTCGTTCTTGGTGTATGGAGGTATGGAAGATGATCTTGTCGTAAGTGGTTACACAGATGCAAGCTTCCAAACTGACAATGATGATTATAGATCGCAATCTGGTTTTGTATTTATGCTTAATGGAGGTGCTGTTAGTTGGAAGAGTTCTAAGCAAAGTACCGTCGCTGATTCTACAACTGAAGCTGAGTATATTGCTGCATCCGATGCTGCTAAAGAAGCTGTTTGGATTAAGAAGTTCATTGCTGAACTAGAGGTGGTTCCTAGCATTGCTAATCCAATAGACCTTTATTGTGATAATAATGGTGCTATTGCTCAAGCAAGGGAACCAAGATCACATCAGAAATCCAAACACATACTTAGGCGTTACCATATCATTCGAGAAATCATTGGTAGAGGTGACATAAATATATGCAGAGTACCAACTGACGATAACATTGCCGACCCATTGACAAAGGGTCTTCCGCAAGCAAAGCATGATGGTCATGTGAGGTCTATGGGTATTCGATACATTAATTAGGCCTAGTGCAAGTGGGAGATTGTTGGTGTTGTATGCTCTAGGCACGTTATGAGAACGATTAATGTTATCAGTTTATTATGTTTTAATAAAGATATTAAATGTTTGATTATTATATCCTTTGCATGTTTATTATAATAATCCCCGTCCCTGATAATTATGATTAATTGTTAGTATAAGTTTAATGGATAATCATATGATGATTATGGTGTATGGGATACAATTAAACTTATGGGTATTTGTTGGAGACCAAATACTGGACTGACCCATATGAGATTTATGTCATGGTCACAATGTCATAATTAAGTCTCATTTAGTTATATTACTGGAATCTTTAGACCTGAGATTATCACAGTCTTCCACTTGATGAACATTACGTTTGACATATTCAAACGTTACCCCTAATCGGGTAGCTATAAAGAATGTGATTGGCGTAATCGGATTCATGTAGGGAAAGGTAATTAATCTAGAAGGGATTTGTTCCTCATCAAGAGAGATGTCAAGCTTTGGACACTCGATGAATGGTATTGATGAAATGCATGGTTGTGCTCAAATATGATTTGTACTATCAATACATTCGGGATCGAGAAAGCTTTGAACATTGTAAGTTGACCATTGACCATGGCTTACGTTCAATAGACATCGTGAAACAAAGAGATTGTAATATGTTCTATAAAGGATTCACGAACTTATACAAGTTATATTAATTGGGTAGTCATGATGGCTTGCTAGAGTCCGCTCATGATTTATGAGCACAAATGTGTTTGGGCTCATTGCCAACTTAATATAATCCTATGGGGTCACACACAAAAGGACGAATTGTTTAAAAAGGCTAAAATCGGAATTCTGGTGGTGCTCGGCCGAGCACCTCATATGACTCGGCCGAGCATGGGAAATCAGAAGGTCAGATTTTTTGGAGCAAAGGTGCTCGGCCGAGCACCTTAAAGGACTCGGCCGAGCAGGCCTGTTCGGGCCCAAAAACTGATTTCGTGTTGTGACAGGTTTTAACCTATTTTTCCTAAATGGTTTAGGACTAATAAGTATATAAACCTCTAACAACGACCTAATCAGTATGTATTGATTCCATATCAATTAGAGAGCCTCCGAGAGAGAGAAAAACAAGTTCTTCTTCTTCCTCAAGAACAAGAACATTGATTTTCCATATAGCCTTCAAAGTAGAAAGAGTTTCTATTGGGTCTAGCAATCCGGTTCAAGAATCGTTCTTGAAATTCGTTCACGTGTGGATAAACATAGAGGGCGTTGGCATCAACTCCTTCAAAGTTCGTGATCCAAGTTTTGCGGTCGTTCCTACGTTCGTGATTCAAAGAAGCGCGAAGAACAAAGATTGAAGATCTCAGAATTTTAAAGCTCCGTCACGGTTAGTGTTCTAAATTCATCTCCATATTAATTTAATCATCGTGATCGGATCTAGGCTTTTGGGTTATTCCGCTGCGCATGTTTGCTCAAAACCCAACACCTCCCTCACCAAAGGGTGAAGTTCCCCACCCCGGCTGGAATTGGGTGCGTCCCAGGGTCGCCGAGAGATTTTTTGGAGCATGTGATGAAGTCCAGGAAAGCAAAGGCCAAGATGGAGATTGATACTCCTGATAAAAGAATCACGGTTTCAAAATCAACCACAGTTACAACCTCGACGCCACATATCGGTGTTATATTGGCGAATGTTGAAGACGAACCTGAAGAGTGGGTTATTTTTGACAACGACGTCCCAACTAGGGCCGAGGTTACCTACGGCTTAGACGGCTTTGGTTGCATCTCGATGAACACAGCTATGGACAACTTGGCTCTCGCCGTCGTCCCTATCTCGGGGGCCACACAGCCGACTGATATGGAAACCGAGATCGAGAAACTGTTGGACATGGAAAACCTAAGTTTGGAAGGGGAGGACAAAGAGAAGGTCAAGCAGACCATTGTCGAGACCCTAGAGTTCAAAGACGGCCCCGAACTCAAACCAGTGGATCAGTTAGATGAGGTCGTCATCAACACAGACTATCCAGATCAGAAAGTAAAGATTGGGAAGCAACTCTCCCAACAAGAACGAGAAGAACTCATCTCCCTACTCCAAAACAATTTGGACGTATTTGCCTGGAAAGTAGATGACATGGTGGGAGTAAAGGAAGCTGTTGCTCTCCATAAACTGGAGGTCAACAAGTTCTTCAAACCGGTCAAGCAGACAAGACGAGTCTTCTCTACCGACAAGGAAAGAGCAATTGAGACCGAGGTCGACAAACTCCTCAAAGCCGGCATCATAAGAGAGGCAACATACCCCGAGTGGCTTGCCAATGTCGTCATGGTAAAGAAGCACAATGGCAAATGGAGGATGTGCGTGGACTTTACGGACCTGAACAAGGCCTGTCCCAAAGATAGCTACCCCCTTCCCAGGATTGACAAACTCGTAGACTCCATTGCCGGCCATCAAACCCTCAGTTTCTTAGACGCCTACTCTGGCTATCATCAAGTCAAAATGGCCGAGGACGACTTTGAAAGGACGGCCTTTCAAGCTGCAGGCGGCGTATACTGCTACGTCATGATGCCTTTCGGTCTAAAGAATGCAGGGGCCACGTATCAGAGGATGGTGAACAAGGTCTTCAAAACTCAGATAGGCCGGAACATGGAGGCCTACATTGATGACATGGTGATCAAGACCAAGATCGGCAGCCATATACCAGATCTGAAAGAGACCATTAACAACTTGAAAGCTAACGATATGAAGCTCAACCCTAGCAAGTGCGTCTTCGGGGTGACCGCGGGCAAGTTTCTAGGTTTCATGGTTTCTCAGCGAGGCATCGAGGCTAATCCGGAAAAGATCCAAGCCTTGATCGATATGAGGGAGCCGACTTGTATCAAAGAGGTTCAAAGGTTGAATGGGAGAGTAGCAGCACTCGGTAGGTTTATCGCTAAATCGGCAGAAAAATCCCTCCCCTTTTTCAAAGCCTTGAAGGGAACAAAGGATTTTGCTTGGACGCCAGAGTGCTTGACCTCATTCCAGCAACTAAAAGACTATCTCGGCTCTCCACCCCTACTTAGCAGCCCGGTCATGGGTGAGACATTGTACGTCTTCTTAGCGGCAACCGAACGAGCCGTAGCAGCCGTGCTAGTCAGAGAAGAAAGCGGTATCCAGAAGCCAGTCTACTACGTCAGCAAGGCAATGTCAGATACTGAGAGCAGGTACTTCAATGCCGACAAAAATTGCTTATGCCTTGGTAATTGCAGCCAGAAAACTACGAGCTTACTTCTCGGCTCATCCCATCACGGTCTATACCAATGCTCCTCTTAGAAAAATACTTCACAAGATGGACAGCTCAGGACGCCTACTTAACTGGTCGATCGAACTGACCGAGTTCGATATAACCTACAAGCCGAGGAAGACTCTTCTGCCCCAACCTCTTGCTGACTTCTTAGTCGAGACCGCCTTTACAAGTGAACATACGGCGACCACCCGAAAAAGGAAGTTCCCTATGGATAGAGAGCCCTTGGAAGAACTACCGCCCAACTGTTGGGTCCTATACACCGACGGGTCAACTACCCAAGGAAGAAGCGGCGCCGGGATCTACTTGACTAGCCCTGCCGGTGAGCATGTTGCACGTGATTTTATCAGGTTCAAGTTCCTGCCTCAAATAATCAGGCTGAATATGAGGCCCTAATCCTGGGACTTGAAAGAGCCAAGTTCTTTGGTGCAACAAGAGTGGTAGCATACAGCGACTCCCAACTGGTGGTGAACCAAGTTAAAGGGGAATACAATACCGAAAACCACATGCTGACCAAATACAAAGACCTCGTCCTAAACCTGACCAAGAACTTTGAGTTCTGGGATATACGGCAAGTCGGTAGAGAATACAATCTGGAAGCCGATCTGCTTTCAAAGATGGCAACAGCTGAGGACTCGGACCCCCTGATCATCTACACCGACCAGCCTGCCTATGAGAGACTGGAGATTTTGCTCCTAGATGACGAGGAAAGGACATGGATTGACGACTACAAGGACTACTTGGAAAAGGGAAAACTTCCCGAGGACGAGTTAGAGGCCAAATCGATCAAAAAGAAGACGGCAAGATACATGGTCTGGAATGGCATCCTGTACAGAAGGTCATTCTCTAGACCTCTCCTAAGATGTGTTGCGCCAAAAAGCACCGAGAAACTCCTCGCCGAGGTACATGGGGGAGTTTGTGGGGGACACCCGGGGGCCAGAACCCTTGCCGACAAAATCATCACACTTGGCTACTATTGGCCAAATATGAGGGAGGATGCCCAAGCCTACGTAAAAAGGTGTGACAAATTTCAACGCTACTCCGACCTACCCAAAGTACCTGCCGTAGAGCAAAGCTTGGTCATACCGACATAGCCATTCGACATGTGGGGAGTCGACATCATTGGACCATTTCCATTAGCCAAAGGGAGCAACAAATATGTAATTGTGGCGGTCGATTACTTCACCAAGTGGGTAGAGGCGAAACCGCTAGCAAAGATCACTGAAGAGAACGCCATCAACTTTATCCATGACTACATATGGTGCCGATTTGGCGTGCCGCACACTATAGTGACAGACAATGGCCTACAATTCTCTGATGCCTTCACCGAGGAGTTGAATAGGTTGGGAGTCAAACACAAGAAGTCGTCGGTCAGCCATCCTCAAGGCAATGGACAAGCCGAGGCCGCCAACAAACTTGTCTTAAGAGCACTCACCAAGAATTTGGAAGGCAGTCAAGGAAAGTGGCTGGACGAACTCCCCCTAGCTCTATGGGCCGTCCGTACAACCACTCGGGGGCCAACTGGGGAGACACCCTTTGCTATGACTTATGGTTCAGAAGCGATGGCACCAGCCGAGATGGCCTTGCCGACTTCCAGAGTAACCAACTATGACGAGGTCGTCAATGAGTACAACCGACTACTGGACCTAGACCTAGTCGACGAAAAAAGGCTGACCGCCCAACTCAGAATGATCAATTACAAGCAAAGAACCAAGGCCTACCATGACAGCAAGGTAAAAAAGAGAACCTTTGAAGTCGGTGACTGGGTACTCAGAAAAATTGAGTCGACACACTTGAAGTCACAACAGAATAAGCTCTCGCCAAACTGGGAAGGCCCTTACGTCATCACCCACATTATATGGGAAGGGACCTACATGCTCAAAACTCCGGAAGAAAAAGAGCTTAAACACCATGGCATTTCGAGCACTTGAGAAAGTACTATCAGTAGCATCTCGGTTAGCTATTTATTATTTTTATCAAATTTTCAGTTTTAGATTTCTATAGTTGATATCTAGTTGTCTTAGTTTGATTTTATCAATAAAATTTCCTTTATTTCATTTACATCAAGCTTTGATTATAGTACATGACACGGTCTTAGCGTTAGTTAGAACGCCGAGATCATCTAACGAAGTCGATGAGCACACTTAAAGCATGACTTCTAAAGCCTAGTTTCAATCACTAGCACCCTAACGAAGTTGACGAGCACACTTATGCATAACTTCTAAAGCCTAGTCTCAATAACTAGCAACCTCACGAAGTCGATGAGCATACTTAAAGCATGACTTCATAAGCCTAGCTTCAACAGCTAGCACCCTAACGAAGTTGATGAGCACACTTATGCATAACTTCTACAGCCTAGCTCTAACAACTAGCACATAAGACGACTCGAGACGGTCCTAACAGCCAGACTCAATGTATCAAAACCGAGCACTAGATGTCCGTCAGAGCTCAACGGTAGACCACTTCGGCCCGAACATATAAACCCATTATGGCTTTCCATAATGGTGAACGACCACGGCCGGCAAACAGCCCCAACGTTAAGACGTCTCAAACCGAGATAGAACCACGTTAACAAATGACGAGGTAATGCTTAACTACGCAAGTTAAAGAAAACCGGGGATAACATACGCCTCAAACGAGGTAAGCAAATCCGTACAAATAACCAAGTGTTTAGACTCCCCCAAATACTATGGGCCGAGTCGTGGGAATACTTAAGACGAACAGTGTTTAAACTCCCCAGAAAACTCTGGGCCGAGTCGTACAAATACAAGGATTACAAAAAAGAAACTGTTTCACTTTGCTGACCCTACAAGAAAATCAATCCAGCCCGGCCTCATGATCAGCCTCGGATTTTTCCAAAAGCTTCTCAAAGTTGTTGGGGTCCAATGTCGGTGGGTCCCAAACAGGTCTGTTGGCGCCCCTGTCTTTAGCCTTAATGATCCTGAGAGCACCCTCAGAAAACGGAACCATAGAGTGGGCCGCCCTCGCCTCCACGCTATAGGCATCTTGTTAAAAGAGACGGGCACACTTCTCCAACGGGACGTCAACCTCCGGGTCGATGTAGAGGAGGCGGGTTAAGTTAGACCATGCGTCGTTATACACTGTGCCAACGCGATCGCTTAAATCGTCCCTAAACTGGGGCCCCCTCTTATACGCTTCTACAGCAGCCTTCTCTATCTCCACCACGCTTTCTTCTAAACGTGCATACTTGTCCTCCAATAAGGCAAGCTTCTCTTCAGCGGTGGCCTTCTCTCCAGCAATCATCTCGGCCTTCCTCTTCTCCCCTTCGACATCAGCTTGAGAAGTTAGCAAGGAATCCTTCAATCTTTCCACCTCGGCTTGGGAAGCACGGTACAGCTCATCGAGGGAAGCCTTGTCTTTCTCCAAGGCCGTCTCTTTTTTAATCAGACCATTATTGGAATCTCTGAGCTTTGCGACCTCGGCTTCGGTGCTCCTCAAAAGTTCGTAGGCCTGTCGGTACATAGCATAGTCCTGTTGGGCAAGGGAGGCAAGCTGCAAGAGTTTCGACATTCATGGCCCGTCTGACGACCACGCCCCCCTTCTTCAAGCTCGGACCGGCACGAACCGAGACATCTAGTCCATATAGGACAGGGGCTCTGCCGTGTTGCTCCAACCAATTCCTAACCTCCTCATCCGGTGAAACTGAGGCAGAGGCTGACGCTTGAGTAGGCAGAGGGGTTCCTTTCAAAGGTTGATCCGGTGTTTCCCCAGGTTCCACCCTTGCTCTCTTCGAACGACGAAGAGTATCGTCCTGATTCACCTCAACACCCACATCGGCATTTTGATCTTGGCCTTGGCTTGACATCTGGTCGTCAGGGACACTCTTTTCAGCCTCAGGAGCTATTTGATCGGTGTTCATACTCGTCCCCTCGACGACCCGATCTGCCATGGGCACTGCAGAAGCATCTTTGTTTTGCAACAAGAGTTGCCTATTATCCATATCGTGATGACGTTTTTCCAAGGCGGCCAACCGAGATCTTTGTTCTTGGCCCTCGCTGCCGCAACGGGATCAACATAAGTGGAGTCGATCTCATCAGCATGCTCCATAGTCAGATCTGCACGAAACAGGTAAGCGTCAAAATGGGACGAAATAAAAGGATAAATTCATGTTGAAAGATCTAGGAATTACAGCCTATTGTGTCGACAGCCTTAAGACAGATGTCGTTCTGCTCCTGGCAACGGGTACATTCATGATGAAAAGAAAGTTGGGATGAACAATCCAGTTCGGAAATCTATTCCCCTTATTAACGATGACTTTGGGGATAACGCCGTCAAGGGGGCCCGCCATCAACCCGGCCTGAACGTAATAGCGGGGATCCCTCTCCAATTCACTCCAGTCAAGGGTACCGAGACTGGCAAACTCCTCTAGCTTTGCAATCAGGCCATCACTCCATGTTGGTCTGTGAACCTCTTCGGGACGACAAGGACCGAGTTCGGGAAGAGTGAACTCCCAACCACTACGAGATTCAACCCCAATTACATGTTTGTTCCACCCCGACACTTTGCTGACGGTGGTAGAGATGGGGGAGATAATTTTGGGTTTAGCCGGGTCAGACTTGATGCTTATAGTCCTAGAAGTCCTATTATAGCTCACATTGAAGAATTGATCAAATATCTGACGGCATTGGCGCCAATATGGGCCGGAACAATCCCCCACGTCTCCAAGAACTCATTGATAAGGGGTCAAGAGGAAGTCTTAGCCCTAGTTGAAACTGTTTGTAAAAGAAAGAAACGACGGCTTTATTATAGTAGAAGTTCTGGATTTTTCCTCCGAATCTAAGGGAACGACCTTGCTATAATGCAAGCAATACTCATCACGGTCTATCCCATACCGAGAATACAGCACCTCAAGCATCTCTTTGCCCGGCTTGGGATGTTTGCTCGCGGCTGGCCCCGATTTCCCTTTACCCTTAGTTTTGGCCCCTCGTCCCTGCCTGACGACGCTTGAGTCAAAACGATCCACAATTCTCTCGGAGGTACTTTCCCCGGCCATACCTGTAGAAGAAACAGAGGGTTTAGACTCATCGACTACTGGGGCCGAGGAGGTTGCACTCATATGACGAGACCGAAACAATGATTTATCCTTTACATAAAACAGGTAAATATGATCAAGGACCTCGCTCAAGCTATCAAGGACGACCATGTCGGCATCCTCGTCAGCCCTAACACTTGTCACGTAAAGACCAGAAGGATATCTAAGGTCTTCTCTCGGCGACCCATTTGAGTACAATATCTCTCCTACGGCAAGCAAGGACAACAGCCCCCAATACCCGTTCGATTTAACATAAATCCTATTGTTTCTTTGATAAAAACCATACACAGGTTTGACATCAGGAATTGATAGGTCCGACATTGGGGGAAAATGAATGTCTGTTTCTTGGTCAGCAAAAACAACTAAATCCAACAAAGAATGATGTACTGTTCGAGGAATTAGTCGGAACCCTAGAAATTGACAAAGGGAAAGAAAGCGAGAAAATACCTTGGAAATGGAAAAGGACAGACGAAATTAGTCGGGAAGTGTTCTGAGCACTTTGGACGGAATAGATCGACGGAAAAGCTCAGCACCAGTTGGAAATGCAGGCTAGTGATATGCAAAGCTTTGGGTTTTTTCCCTTTTTGAAATTCGAAAAGTGAAACAAGGAGTGAAAAATTTGAATCTATATCCCGGGTAGAGCGGGTCGGATCCGAATTTGACCCGACCATATCTTTGTACCCACGGGTTGGCACGTTTCCCACTAAACCCCATCATTATTTCTAATTAATGGGCCACGTTTTTCAAGGTAAATGTCCCATCACTGACGTACGCCGTACGAAGGGAAGAGTAAACGATTGAACTAACCGTCGTTTGAAAAACACGGACTGCCAAATGCTAGATCGACACGTGGCAGGCCGAGACCTACAGCAGGAATGCCAAGTCGATGCATGTATCGACATTGAAGGGTTCAGCACATAGATGTAGCCGACACCTCTACGACGGACCGACATCCTTAGTGGTATCCAGGAAATGACAGGTGCAAATGCTTTCCATGCCGGCATGATGGCTAAGATTGACGATCGGCATTACTTTGTAGCAACATATAAAAGGTAATGATAATGAAAAATTCAAGGTCATACGAAACGTAGAAAATTCAAAAACGGAGCAAGGAGAGAATCCCAATATATATATACATTCAACAAAAGACCCCCACAGCAAGGCCGGAGGCTTGGCCTGTACAAAAAGGAGAAAAAAAAAAGGGTTACTACTATCATTAGGCCAACATGAAGCTATTTATTTTTGGTTCTCTCGATACAACTTCATCTCTTCCTGGAAGCTTTGAAGTCTTTTCTTCTTCTTCATCCTCTTCATCCACCTCGCTGGAATTGCTGTCCTTGTCATCACTGGAGTCTTCATCGCTACCTTCGATGCAGGGCTCCTCCCATTCATGATTGCTATCATCCGAGTCTTCACCATCCTGATAGTGATCATCAGGGGGAAGTGAGGAGCTGTCAGCAGACTCTTGGTCATTTGGGACGGGCGAGTTTTTCGCATCATCATCTGAATCGTATTCCTCTGGGAAAGCATTATCATACTCTCTTTTGGCCATGGACAAAGCTTGGAAGAAGAAAAGAGGGCAAGGATAATGTGGAAAATTAAAACACAGATCCTCTATTTATATTACTTAAGATGGAGTTAGTTGAAGGGTAATTAATATTACTCATATTTGGAATACAACTGGAGTTTTCCCCATTCCAAGAAGAACAATGATTCAAATTGGCATTAAATCCTATTGGCATCAGCAAATCAAAGCAAGGATTTTGGCGGCTACAACTGTCACATCAATCAACCAGAAATTATTAAATACCCAACAATTTCTATTCGGCATGCCGAGATAGAAACTCGGGGGCCACTGAACGACATAAAACCGACTTGTTAAATGGGGACCCGGAACTCTGGGCCCACATGCCTAACAGACCTATACCGAGAGGCCCACTCACGAGAAGCCCATGTTTATAGGCCGACATCAGTAAGGCCGAGCAGGCAGTCCTTGCCTAGGCCGAGTCCGAGCAGCCTAATCCCTAACCGTCCTCATTAATGAGCCGGGTTAGATGACGGGCCGACTTATATTAGAAACTTCCCATTATCGTTGGGAAACCTCTTACAGAGTTATATTACAACTAAAATTAAGAGTCCTATCTGAACCAAGATAACTCTCATACCAGATAACAGGATATCATCCATCCTT
>JAOWBW010000619.1:1399326-1540689 GCA_026119855.1 Campanula takesimana | reverse complement strand
TTCGTCCCCAAAAAATCTCCGTACATTTTTGCCGTTATTACAGAAGAACTGTGAGCAATGATTTTATGCTGGTTTAATTATAATAATGAAAAAAAATTGGTTATTGATGATGCACCATCAACATTACTATCAATGACAGATTTTAGATTTTCGTTAGGATAATTAAATTAACAAAAAATTATGCTTAAAGTTCTTTTGTAATAAGTTAATAACGACAAAAAAAAGTATAGAAATCATTTTGGGGCGAAGAGAGTAAAACAAGCCCCATTTTGATTTGCAGTTTTTTCTCTGTTTTATTATGATCTTGTGATGATAACGCGATAGTGTGAAATTGAAAGACAATAAAAAATGAGTTCAAACGGGTTAAAATCTCTTGAATGGAAAAGTAATGTGAGTCCCTCTTTCGAGTCGTTCGGTGATTTCTTGATTTTCCTAATGTGATGCAAACTAATGATACTATAGGGTTGAGACTTTTAGCAGGTGTTTTCTCAATGCCGAAAAGTTGGAATTTCTCACTTTCGCGTATGCTAAAAACTTGGATAATCGCCTCTCTTACCCGTATAAAAATACCTTTTTTCCTCTTTATGAGATTTACCCTTTTGTCCTTTATGGTTTGACAAAGGCTAAAGCGAATTAACAACACACTGTACTGATAATGCTAATGAACAAATTTTGTTGTTCTTTAGGGAAACATCTATTCCTCCTTATAAGACTAACCTTTTTGTCCTTTAGGGGATGTCATTTAGGGTGCAGTACAAATAATAATATTCAACAATGTTAGAGGGAAATATTATGCTAAAAAAAAAAGGAAAAAAAAACAAGAATGTTTGAAGATTGAAAGAATTGAATTTACGTTATGATGAATGAGAATGAATGAGGAAGTCTCTTGTGATGATGAGACAGACTCATGTATAAAAAGGCCGGGTGAGTTATGTCGGGGGTCTCATTATGGCACAATCATGAGCGTGATCAATTTTTTTTTTCTCCTTTGAGTGATGTACTGGTGTTAGTACCCGACTTGAAAAATAACTTAGACAAGGACTTCCTAGGCCTTTAGGAACCTTTAAGGACCTTTTAGGTGATTAAAAACCTGACAGGGACTTATCTAGTAGTTCTCCAGAGTTTCAGATTGACGAAATCAGCTCCGGATCGAATTCTATCAGTATATTGACCAAATCCCGAAAACAAACTGATAAGATCTTATCATGGCGAAGCCAGAAATACGAGTAGCTGACAGATCAGTTTGAAGGAAGTAAAAGATTAATAGATGTGTACAGTACAATTGCCCATCAAGAAATTTTATGACCCCAGATCCAAATCCTCATTCTGTAATTATTATGGGAAATGTCTGTTCCTCTTTATAAGATTTACCCTTTTATCCTTTAGGGGATGTGATTTAGGGTACAGGGGCGGACCTAGGTAGCACCATTCGGGGGCCGCGGCCCCGTTTGATTTTTATTTTTTTTACAAATGCAATTTTTTATAAAAATTAGGGGTGTTAGTGCAATTTAGTAAACTTTGCCCCCTTATAAGTAAAATAAAAATACACTAACAATTTTTTTTTTACCCCTTATACAATTTTTCCCCCTTAATAAAAAATCTCAGGTCCGCCAATAGGGTACAATACAAATAATATTCTAAAATGCCGGTGGCAAATATTAAGCATGGATGTATTTATGAGCATATTGCAAAAATTTGTGCAATGATGTATTTATGAGCATATTGCAAAAAAAATTGTGCGTCAGGGCATTTTTGGGTTTTCTGTATCATGTTAAAATTGTACTGAGCCTATTTTCCTAATTGAAACATTGACACTTATTTTGAGACGTAAGTAGGATGTATTGATGTAAGCCAATGACAAATTTAAAAAAAATTCGGACATTCATTTCAGAACATAACGGAAGGATTAGTTATTATGGGTTAGTGCGAGGAACATATAAAGGGGTGGCTGTCAAAATAACGGATTGACTTTTAGGGGTAAACTTCCCAAAGGGTTTGTTCACGAGTTTTATGTTTTGATGGTTGGACAGATGAGAATCAAAGAATATGTACAATACAAATTTTGGAATCTAGCAAATGCTTGCTATGAATGTCTTGAAAAGGGCATTTACCTGAAATGTTGGAACAATTGTGTGCCACCAGATAGAAAGACACTTTAATTTGTACAGTATTTCATGTGTATATTGGAATGTCTCAACTAAAATTGTCTGAAAAATGTTTTAAAATATTTCCGTCTTTTGAAAATATATTTTTTACTTTAATTTCTATGGTCAGCTCGATTGATGAACCACGATTTGGGATGAATTTCATTTTTTTCAGAGGACTGAGAATGTGTGTATGCTATTGATGCAATGGAATTGTGTGCAAAATTATTGGTTACAAAATTAGTTGGCAACTAACGATTGAATGTTGTATGTGCTCTTTATATAAAATCCTTCGCATTCTGAATGACGATTTCTGAACAAGATAATCTTAACTATGAATGTTCACTAATTAAATCTTTTTTTTAGTACTACTTCTATTACATTTAAAAATATAACGTTACAATCATTTGTCTCGATAAAATAGTCTTATTTTTCTAAATACTAATTGCTTATTGATCAATAATTTTGGCTAGTTATTCTGGCTAGTTATTCTAATGAAGGTGCAAAAATTATTGATGATATTAATAATTAAGTACCAATAACAAGTTTTAAAAAATGAGTCAGTTTATGAAAAACTTATTTTACACTAAAAGATGTGTAAAATTGTTTTACATTAAGAGATCATGTTTTATATTAATGGATGAAAACAAGTTTTACACTAATCGAGTGTAAAACAAGTTTTTCTCGAGATTTTCACAAAAAAAATTTTGCTGAAATAATATATTTTTAATATTTTTGTAAAGTTCTATCAGTTAGTCATGAAGAAAGTGAAATTATCATTTCTAGGTGAAAGGAAATCTTGATCTTATTAAAAAAAAGAGTCCATTAAATTTTTTTAAACAACTTTGTATAATATTAAAAGTATTTGAATAAAGAGAATGTCAATTTTAATGTTTTCTACAGAAAATATGACGGCACAGAATCAGCTTTTGTAGGTAGGCCATAGTTATCAATTTATCATGATTTTTTTTTTTTTTTTTGACAGAATCAATTTATCACGTTTAAAATGCTTTTTAGTTTATTAATCTTTTAGTGACGTTACAGGTATCTATCTGTGGTTCATTCTCAGTGTTGGAGAAAAATCTTCAATTAAAAATTAATCAAATGGAAGAACTAAAATAAATTAGTCTATGCACTAATTATAATAAGCTTCATTCCGTTTTTAACAGAGTATATTGATATTAATTTTTGAGATAATATTTAAGATAAATACTGTCATATATTCCATCCGTCCCAAAATGATATTCACACCTTTTTTGTCTTTATAAGAAGGAACTTTGAGTAATAATTTTAGGTTGACTTGATTATATTAATGAAAATCTAAAACTTGTACTAAAACCATCAACAATACTATCACTAACAAGTTTTAAATTTCCATTAAAATATTTAAATCAATCTAAATTTATTGCTAAAATTCTTTCGCAGTAATGACAAAAAAGTGTGAAGATCATTTTGAGACGGAGGTGGTATCAGGTATGACTGT
Source organism: Campanula takesimana (assembly GCA_026119855.1). NCBI lineage: Eukaryota > Viridiplantae > Streptophyta > Magnoliopsida > Asterales > Campanulaceae > Campanula > Campanula takesimana. Next base: position 1,537,062 of record JAOWBW010000619.1, on the reverse strand, counting down.
CATATTACATACTCCCCCGTCTCATTTATATTGGTCACGTTTGACTTTTTTCGTCAATGCAAGTGAATTTTGACCAAACATTAAAATCATTCTAATCATCCTAATAAAATTTTAGAAAATATTATTGATAATCACTAAATGATTTAACAATAAAAAAATTTAGAATTTCAATAACATGATTAGATTGAGTTTAACAATTAGTCAAAATTTACTTGTGTTGATCAAAAAAATCAACGTGGTCAATATAAATTAGACGTTGTGTTGATAAAAAAAATCAAACATGGTCAATATAAATTAGACGAAGGGAGTAGTATATAGTACTGAAAAAACTTTGTATGAGATGGTCTCATGTATGAAACGAATGTCGATAAGAGGTAATAGTTTGCCCCGAGAGTATATAGTTAGCTATTACAATTAACAAATGCTATTAATAGTAATAGTATCATATATAACTATTACACTTAAATAATACTATTAATAGTAATAGTTATCATTTATAGTTAACTATTACAATTAACTTATACTATTAATAGTAATAGTTAATCTATATAGTATCTATTATAATTAACTAATACTGTTCATAGTAATGGTTAACTTATATTATAACTATTATAGTTAAGCAATAACAATATTAGTTATTAACTTATATAGTAACTATTATGATTATATAATATTGTCAATAGTAGTAATTCACATATATAGTAATTATTATAATTACTTAATACTATTGATAGTTTTTTTTTTTTTTTGAAAGGACTATTGATAGTATTAGTTAATCATAAATCATAATAGTTTCATATATATATATTTAACTATAATAGATAATTATATTAATTAACCATAAATATTTAAATATAATTATTAACTATAATAGTTGATAACTAATAAGTAGATATAATAGTTAACCATAATATTGAACTATTAATAGCTAAATATAAATTTTAACTATAATAGTTAACTATTATTGTATCTATTACTATTATAAGCAGTAGTTAAGTAATAGTAGTTAACTATTAATAGTAACTATTACTAATTTTTCCTATAACTAATAGTTAACTATAATAGTAACTATTACTATTTTAAGTATTTGTTATTATAATAGTTAACTATAATAATTACCCTATATAGTAACTAATATTATTAGCTAATAGAACAAAAATGAAAAGACGCTTATTAATTAATAAGGTGATGAGGTGGCTTCACCAAAAGCTAGATTTAGCCAACACTTGTTTACGTGGCGACTCCGTAGTTCTCTGCGTCGACTTTTAATATATACTCCCTCCGTCTCAGCTCACTTGAGACTTTTTGACCAAAATTGCTCAACTTAAGGTCGGTTTGACCAACACTTTATAGAAATATTTATGTTCCAAAAAACTTTTTAAAAATTGTTATTGAGAGGATTTTTAATGGTGGTCATTTTACATTTTTTAATTTTTGTTCGGATCATAAATATTTCTATAAAGTGTTGGTCAAACCGACCTTAAGTTGACCAGTTTTGGTCAAAAGGTCTCAAGTGAGCTGGGACAGAGAGAGTATAGATTTATGAAAATAAAAGGGCATGATATCCATATGAAATATTGCATGTTTTATGTACATATAAGTTATAATTATTATGCAGTAGATTCCCCAATAAATGCAATAAACGTGAAAAGTTGCATAAAACACTATTTGCCTCACATTCTAAAACGAATATTACAATTCATGTCCCGACCCGCCTGCCCACAATTTATTGTTTTTACTTTTTTTTGCCAATCAACTTTTTTTCTACGATATATTTTTTTTCATCAACAAATATAACACTCTTAATAAAGATTGTAATACTTTCTTTTCTTTCCTGAAAATGTAACAGTGTTTTGCTTTAGAAAAATGTAACAGTGTTTATTCATAAATATAGTCATAATTTTACAAAAAAAAATAATAATTAAAAATAACATAAGATTGACTTCAAAAATAATGTTACATTTTATAATAAATGAATGTAACATTTTTTTTCTTAATTGTATTTGTAACAGCAAAGAATGACCAACCATAATGTTGAAGAATCTTATGTAACTGATGAATTACTTCGTTCGCACGATCGTAGGAAAGATACGACCGTGCCAATGCATAAGTCTTTTTATCTTTATTAACTCCTACCTCTCCAAGTGCGTAGAAATAGTGGCGAAACCATAAAATTTTCACATAAGGTCAAAAAAATATCAGAGTAATTTTTGCATAAATTCGAAAGCATAAATTGTGGAGATGCAGAACTATTTTTTTTTTTCAAGATTAAATACTAAAGTGTCACATTTCAAAATTCAACAGAGTCAGGTGACCCATGACCTTATTGTGACTTCGTAACTGCGTTCAAGGAAGTAGCAAAAATACACAAACAATCTCAATAATTTTTTATAACTTCTAATAACTTATTCAGAAAATATATAATTTAAAAATAAATTATACATCCAATTAAAGTGAGTATTAGCTTTTATATATTTAAAGATATACTCCCTGCGTCCCTATTTACCTTACAAAAATGAGGTTTTGCACAAAAATTAAGAAAATGATTGTAAAGTTGGTGTGTTGTGAGTGTAGATAGTTAGTTTAGTGGGAGAGAGAAAGTGGGTAGAGAAAAGTAAGTGGATAGTTATTGTGAGTATGATAAGTGAGTCCCAATATTTAAAAAATGTTTAAAAGTTTTTTTTTTATGATTTTGTGATGTAAATAGGAACACCCGACAAATTTTATAAAGTAAATAGGGACTGGGGGAGTAATTTTAAAAGGAGACATTTATCCAAATAGTGCATGTCAAACAAGCAACTAAGACACCTGACACCCATTGAGCTGTTTTTTTTGACTAGCAGCATTGAGCTGTTTTGAAACTTGGAAAATGACGACAACCTTTTTTCAAAACAGGAAACCCAATCGGCAGTTTCCTATCAAAAATAAATTACCACCTCTGCCCTCTCTACATTGTCCTTATCATGTCCACACAATAATAAAGGGTCAGATACGTCATTTAACTAGCACGTGCGTTATTTTGATACTATACCTGTCGCCTCCTCCCTCACCAATCCAAACAATGTGCACCTTGCAATGTTACCAATAATAGGTTTTGGGCCAGATTTGTTTTTTCATAATTCGGTAAAAGAGCAACGCTAAGGGCAAAAAATAAAGTTACAAAAAATCTTACTCATAAAATAAAGTGGCGATATTTTATTGGTTGCATCGATAATGGACCCGCCACACTTTAATTAAAAACACCAATAACATCATTACACCTAGGCTTTTGTGAGCAAGTTTTTGTGATTTTTTTGTGCCCCTAGTATTATTCTTCATAAAAAGTCTGTTTTTTTAATATTAGTATTACCTTTAAACCCTCAACCTAAGGATTTCGAACCGCTGCACCGAGCGGTTAGCTCCACCCAATGGTTCGGATTGGAGCCACCTCATTTTAGCTCCACCCAACGGTTGATATGTGTCCAAACTCGGTGGGACCCACAAAAAATTGAAATCATCTTAGCCGCACACCCAAACCGCTCGCCTATTGATCGGAGCCGTTGGGTGGAGGGGTGAAGCTAACTTGGATAGAGCGGTTCCGGGTCCTCAACCTAAAGCCTAAACTTTAAACCTAAAACCTTAAACACTATAGAAACAATTTATAACTTATGAAAAAAGTAGTTTTCCTCCAAAAATTTTTTTGCATTTTAAAATATGCATAAAACTGAATGGCATTTTTTTTTTGGTATACACTTATCATAATATAAATATTAGTTGGTCTAAGTACAATTTCACGTTTTAAAATCAAGTGTTTACCACACAAACTTTCAATTTGGATAAGGGGAAATGACAATTTAGGGTCCAAAGTTTTGGGGGGGGGTGTGCCAATAGGGGTCTAATGTATCAATTTTGTCAATTTAGGGTCCAAAGTTAACAACATTAGTCAATTAAGGGTTTTTGGACTAAGTTGCAAAGAAAATCCAGTTAAGTAACAGAAAAACTTAACTGGAGTTAGTTTTGAATGTTCGCCTGGGCTGTCATTTCACACGCCCCTTATACAATTGACCCTAAATTTTCTTTCACTTTTATTATTATATTTTCGAATAATTTTAATTAATTCAAAAATAATAATAAATAAAATAATAAGCAAATAAAAAATTAAAGTGGTTTTTTTTTAAACCGCAAATAATGAAGTTATAAACAAGGAAAATTAATAATAAAAATAAAAAATAATTTTATGAATAAAATAAAATAATTGGAATACTAATATTAATTCTAAAAAAATAAAGTGGGTTTTTTTTTTTTGGAATATAATTTTTTTACACTTTTTCCTTTTTAAAAATTATACTTTTTATTTTATAGTGGTTCTAATGAAATAAATATTTTTACTGTATTTCTTGAAAAAATATTTTCGGTAAATGACGTCTTAATTATTAGTTAATTTAATATAAAAAAGTAGTAAAATTTAATATTTTATTTTTTTTTATTAATTTTCTTCATCTGAAATGACAATATGCTCATGCAAATAATCAAAACAAACTCCAGTTAAGTCCATGTCAAAACACGTGTGACTTAACTGGATTCCGTTAACAAAATCGTTAAAAAACCCCAACTTGCACAACTTTTGCAACTTTGGACCCTAAATTGACAAAATTGATACATCATACCCCTATTGGCACACACCCCCAAACTTTGGACCCTAAATTGCCATTCCCCTTTGGATAATAAACACTGAAGTTTGCAATATTTTTCAAAACAAAATGTGTTTATATGCCCGAGAAGAGAACTAAAGAGAGCTATCCATACAATAAAGAGATCACTTTACTTCTCCTTTTTTTTTTTTTTGGCTTTTATTCAATTGTATTAGTCTATCCATGGGAGTTTTTAGATAACATGCAAACCACAGTTGAGTAAATATTTAGTTTGATTTTATTTATGAAATCAAATATATAACTCAAATTAAGTGTACTAAATAGAAAATATTTTTCGCATGTAATTATTATTATACAAGTAATATGCATTAAAAGATACGGTTTTTAAAAATTGACAATTTAATTATGACAATTATTAAAAAAAAAAAAACTACAATAATTATTATGAGATGTGTGATAAAATTTGAGATGTAGATTGTAAAAATAAAATGCTCTTCCTATTCAGAAAAAATGTGCTATGTTGCTAATGTTGGTGATATGAATTAACTTTTGTGTTTTATAAATAAAATTGTAGTTTACGAGAAATTATGAATGTTTAACAATTATTATTGTGATTGGGTATATTATTGCCTCATAAAAATATTATATTTTTCTTTTAATTAATTATGAAATAATTTTTTTACATTCGTTTTAGTGCATAACATGTTTTCATCATTTAATATAAAACATAATCTTTTAATATAAATAAGGTTTACACATCTCTTATTGTAAAACGTGTGTTTTATAAGACTAACGGATTAAGATAAATTCATCTAAAAATTCGAATATTCTGAATAAGAGACAAATGCAGCGCTTGGTTAAATTAAATTCGCAACGGTACAACATGAGTCGTCAAGGGAGACACTTGAATCCACGCGCTTTAAGTGAATGACTTCATTTGGAAAGTAATTTTGGATCAGGTTAGAGCACATTCTTCTTTACACTCCCTAGAATATTCTTTTCGCATAAATTCATTTTGGACCCTTAATGTTACACTTTGACCCACTTAAGTCTTCAGTATCTAATAAATATTTTGACTTTGACATTTTGTGTTTTTTTTTTTTTTCTTTTGTTGTTGCAAAAGTCATTTGGGAAACTCCTCTCCTGCAAAAGTCAATCGACCCTTTGATTTTAGAGTTATGTCATTTTTATCGCTATGACATTTTAAATTTTTTATATTATTACCCTTATAAAAGAAACTTTTATCAATTCGATTCCATTTAGTTTAGAAAAAAATCACTATATTATAAATTAGGATTCAAACTCGAGATCTTATACAACCCTTTTTTTTTTTTTTTTTTTTTGGCGGTAGAGCAAAACATATGCATGGCACACAATAAATTATACTCTCAAGGGCTATGACATTTTACATAATTACTTAATATATAAACCACGAACGCTAATTTGTTAGTAGATAGTATAATAATTAAGTCACAACATTATATCATATGAGACCTAAGTAAGAAAAGATTATGTGTTTGGTATTTCAGTTAAGAAAATGGAGTTGAATTAAGGCATTTTTAGCGTTGCATATACGACAAACAACATTTACTCTATCTTTATATATATGATTTATTTAAATGTTATTAAGATAAACTAGCTGGTAGCAATTACTCATATTCATTAATAAAATAATTTTATCCAAAAAATAATATGTCGTGATTTAGATAATATATCATGTGATGTAGTTTAATTTAATTTCGTATAACGATAAGAACTAGAATCAATAAACGATAAAGAAATAAAAGAAAGAATTTAATATATATTTGTTTCAAACAGAAAATACAATGGAAATTAAATAAAAAAAAACTACATCAAATAGTGAAAATAATCAAAGAGTTTCGATATCCGCTAAACTGTAAGAGGCCATAAATTCAGGGATCGAATAATGTGATGGAAATTTTTGTGGCTTGATACCAAATTTTTTTCAAAAATAGTTGAAAAAAAAGGACAAGGGCTTGAATCTAAAGTGATGGGAAGATGAAGGTGAGTTATGAAGGTTGCCAAATAGATGTCACAATAATGAACTTAACCAACTTCCTAAAAATATGAATTTGACCAGCCAAAAACAGCATTCGCGTGACTTCACACGCTTCTGTGTCGTGTGGTCTTCTTTTAATTCTTATCACTATCAGACATATCGTTGTTTTTACTAGAGACTTTACAGGAGTAAAATCACAATGAAGTAAACATAAAATTAAACTCTTTTTTTTTTCTTTTTCTTTCAACGTGTATGTGTATTTTTTCTTAAAGTAAACTTGTATGTCTATTTTTTATTATTCCCTATGTCTCTAAATCAGTGTCTAAATTTTATTTTAAGTGACATCTGAAAATCTCATTTTTTTTTTTACAATCTAGTGACAAAGATTCATATATAATTTTGTAATCTCCTTTTCAAACATTTAGTTTTGCAAGTATAAAGAGACCGGTAAAAAAAAAATTGAATTTTTTTTCAAAAAAAATATTTAGGGGCAAAGTTATGTTAAAAAAAAGACACTCATTTTGGGACAAAGATTTCTTTAAAAAGACACTCATTTAAGAACAGAGGGAGTATTATTTATGTCTACTATATATTAATGTATTAAAATAAATTATAAAATTTCATCATATTTAAGTAGAAGATGTCTTGTTTGAGACGGTCTCACACATGAGATATGTCTCGATAAGAGAAGAAATGGGCTTGACTTGCCCCGCCCCTCTCATAGGGGCAAACCATTTATTTTCTCAACGAGACCCGTCTCATGTATGAGACCATCTCACACAAAATTTTGTCATTTAAGATTTAAGAATTATATTACCTCTATCTTTAAAACAATATTATCAGTTTTATTTGAATCAGATATTTACTAAAATTACTAGTATTTCATAATATTTTAATAAATTATTTAAGCACCATTAAAAATAATATTGAAAAACTCATAAAGGCTATATTTTATATATATTTTTTTAATATTATTGAAAGTGAAAATAAACAATATATTAGGAGCAAATGTAGTATATCTACTTCTTCTAAAAACTAGAATTAGAAAATGTAAATTTCTTATGTGAAATGAAAAAAAAAAAAAAAAAAGGTTTAGGTCTTGTTTGAAGGTGTATTTTGTTTCCTTAAGATTATTAGCAATTTACAAAAATAAGTACTTCCTCTCCATCTTTCCTCCTTTCTATTTTGATTTGTCCTAAAACAAATGTTGTATTGCTAAAAATATGATATGAAATTTAGTGATTTTCTTATGCTATCCATTTTAATAAACACATGCATTAAAATGTCATGGGAAATGCTATTCAACCTATATGAATGAATTGAGGCAACCAAGAAAACATAACTAACAGCTTAAAAACATTGACTTGTCAACTGTGACATATATTTAGAGGACAAAGTAAATATACTACTCCCTCTGTCCCTAAATGAGTGTCCAAATTTCATTTAAGGGACATTGAAAATCTCAACTTTTTGAAAAATTTGATAACAACGATTTATATATAATCTTGTAATCTCCTTTTCAAACCTTTAGTTTTACACGTATAAAGAAACCGGTGAAAAAAATTTCGAAAAAAAACGTTTAGGGAGAAAGTTATGTTAAAAAAAGACACTCATTTAGGGACAAAGATTTCTTGAAAATGGACACTCATTTAGAGACAGAGGGAGTAATAACAAAATTATGACAAATCAAAACAAAATACTACTCCTTGCATTTCAAAATAAATAATAATAAAATTAATCAGTCATTTTGACAAAGAAAAGTAACCAGAGCCAAAGCCCAAAGATATAGTACACCACATTTTCACAGAGTACTTGTCTCTCATTGTTTAGATAGATAGACTTCATTTTTGGACTTAATAAACTGTTTTTATCTTTACCGTCCCCAAACAACCAAAAAGAAAAAGAAAAATTAGAGACAAAAAAACGCGGCTGCTGTACAACACCAAAAACCGGACTCTTTTTCATTCCTGTTTAATTGCTTATCGAATTGAGCTACAGAAATCTCAAAAACACGATCGAAGCTTTAATTGTCCAATTTTGATCGGAGATCGGGTTGCTAACTCAAAAATAAATTATTCCTTTCGTGAATATTTCTATTATTCGGTTGGTGAGAAAATCCAAGCCGTTTGTATTCCGATCTTATTTGCTTCTGGGGAAATCCGTTGATGGGTTTTTCTGGGTTTTCGATTGTCTGAATTGGGTAGATGGGATTTTGGAGTTTCGTTGCAGCTTTTGATAGATTTGAGTTTTGCGGTCCGAGAGGCCTTTTTATGTGTTTTGGGGGTTTGATTTTAGTTTAATTGATTTTTTTTTATTTTTATTTTTGGATGATATCTGTTGGGAGTAGGGATGCACGGAAGGGGTTAGGGTTAGGATTAGGGTTTGGAGTTGAAGGAGAGATGGAAGAGACTGAGCTGGAAGAAGGGGAGGCTGGTTTCCACAACAATGTTGGTGATACCACAATTGACCCTGATGTTGCTCTCTCTTACATTGTAAGACAATCATTTTCCTTACTTTGGGCTTCGTATTAGTATTGATCTTTTGCTTCTACCATCGTTTTGCTTTAATTTCTAGGTTTTTGAATGGATGTTGGATTTGAGTTTGACTTATTTGTTATAAGCTCATAATTCATTTGTCTGATAAATATTGATTATTTTGTGGGTAAGCATTGTTATTTAACATTTTGGATTCAGGATTTTCTTTTTCTTAGATGCTATATTTTTTATGAGTGAAAATAAGAAGCTGATATTGTTAATTCTGGATACTTCAACCGTCTAATCAGCAATTTCGCTGTAATTTCTTAGATTGTTGGTAAGCATTGTTGTTTGTGTGAATACCTAAATGAAACTCAAAGTAGGGTAAGTGTTTTAAGACCTAGTCTAGGTGACATGGAGTGTTGAGTTCAATTTAATTGTGATCAAGGTAAACAGACTATTGACACGTAAATAGCTGTCAAGCGTATTTGAAACCTATTACCCACATTTTAATTCCATTAATAGAATCGCAATGAAATCTTAGTAGAATACACCGGCAGGCAGTAGATCAGACCCAGTAATAAAACTAAAATGTAGTTCCTTAATGCCATATATTCTTCAGCCTTTTACGGCATATTAGCTTACAGACAGTCGATATTTTCTGTTTTGAAGGATGAGAAACTTCATGACGTTTTGGGACATTTTCAGAAAGATTTTGAAGGTGGAGTTTCAGCTGAGAATTTGGGTAGGTCGAATTGATGTCCAATAATATTTCATAACTCAAACGTCAGTGTAAAGTACTGATTTGGAAAATTCTTACAAACTTGCAGGGGCAAAATTTGGGGGATATGGTTCCTTTTTGCCTACGTATCAGCGGTCTCCTGCATGGACTCATCCTAGATCACCACCAAGAGTTTATAACCACAGCACATCCATATCTACAAGCAATTTGCACGTGGAGGTAGACATCTGTTGAGTTTGTTATACTTTGTCCCGCAACCAGTAAAGATATAAAATTTCATTAGGAAAAGTATAATGTTGTTTTCAACTAAGCTACCAAAATCAATGATCATTAAAGTATGGGATATATGATATGCTGTCAATTTTAATTATTTATTTTTGTCTCTGTTTGATCCAAGTCCGTAAATGAAATCTGAAACTTAAACTTTTCCAAAACAATCATTTTTGACTTGTAACGAGATAGATTTAGTATTTCCTTCAATGCCCGGGACTTGGATGGGTCTCGGTGGACCTTCAACTTCTAGTTTATATGAGCACTTTGAGTTTTGTTATCATACAGGGTAGTCGCCAAAACTCTGCAATTTCATCCAGTGCATCTCAATTAACAAGAGCAGGACCATCTTCTTCAAATGCTCAGTCATTGCCTGCAAGGGGTCCATCTGCAAATGATATAGTTAAACAAGAAGTTTGCTTGTCATCTACTCGTCGTGATGAGGGTATCGGTTCAAAAAGTAAGGCTGTTAAAAAAAGTAAGCCTGTTAAAAAGTCTAGTAATGCTTCTGACCAGAAGACTCTGAAGGTTCGGATCAAAATGGGTTCAGATAATTTGTCAATTCGAAATAAGGCTGAAATCTACAGTGGGCTCGGCCTTGATGTCTCTCCGTCGTCTTCGCTGGAATGCAGTCCTATAGATAGTGAAGGATTATCTCGGGAAGCAATTGATATTCCATATAAATCTTTGACAAGTATTGTTCAGGTGGATTGTCTTCACCAATCTTTCTTTTCTTCCACATGTTCTTATGAATTGGCTTAGGATTAATCAGGTAACTTTTATTTCTCCTGGGCAGATAATGACGTCTTTTCCAATGCATGGAAATCTGCTTCTATCCCCTCTTCCTGACGATTTAACATGCTTGACTGAAAGGAGTTCAGGGAGGATAGATCTGGACCCGTTCACAAGTGGAGCCAATCAAGTACAGTTGCTGTTGTGAATGGATTTGATTCTGGCAGAGTTGACCAAAAAGTTTCCGGAGAGAAGAAGCCGAAGCCATTGGGGAGTAATCTTGTTCCAGCAGAATCCATGTGCAGCAATGGCTATGATGCTGGAAACAACGTTCATGTAACAAAGAAGGAAACAGACATTGATATTTTGGGTTGTGAAGAACTTGTTTCTAATGCTTTAAAGCTACCACTTCTATCGAACTCGAAATGTGATGTTGTCGACCTTGGAAAAGGCAATTCAAGAGATAATATATCTACGGTAGGCCATAATGGTGGGATGTTACCAAAAGAAGAATTATTGGAACCAATCTTCACCCAAGAGAATGGCCAGGTTGAGAAGCCTAGTAGAAGGGACAATTCAGTTAAAAAGTGGGAGAATAAGAGAGTGAAGTCGGATGATGAAGATTCAGTTCACTCTGTGAAAGGAGGCAAAGAAGATGATATTTCAGCCAAAGCCAATTCGAGTGCCTCTAAGACTCACAGAAGTGTTAAGACTGAACCTGTAGATCATCTAATCCCGAAGGCTGCCGAGAAAGCCAGATCTCTTGAAAATGACCGCTTGAAACTGTCACCTGTAAAAGAGGCATCATCTTCTGGCGGGAAGAGGAAGTCAAAAGGAAGTCAAACTCATAGTGCCCAACATGTGGGGATTCCAAACGACAGCTTAAAGAATGAATCATCTTCTGTGTCTAAAAGTAGAAAGAGCACTTATGTGAATGGTTACATGTGTAAAAGTGATGTGGAAGATTCAAAAAAAGAAAGTGGGGTCACCAAAGAGAGATACAGAGAATTCTTTGGGGAACTTGAAATCGAACAGGAAGATAGTGAAAAGGCTTTGGAGGAGAAACCTTTTGGGAACAAGCCAAATGAATCTGCTATACTGGAAAAAAGCACATTAAAAGTTAACGACGGACCAAATGCAAGATTAGACGGGAAAAGAAATCAGAAGCCATCTACGTCAGTCTACCCGAGACCGGGACAACATATGGGACCTTTCAATGGCAATGGAACTGTTTCTGATGCAGCTGTGACTGTGACTCCTGTAGTCAAAGAAGATTGGGTCTGTTGTGACAAATGTGAGAAATGGAGACTTCTTCCTCTGGGTACAAATCCGGACAGCCTTCCAGAGAACTGGCTGTGTAGCATGCTTAACTGGCTGTAAGTTATTTTCAGAAATATCTTTGAACTTTTCTTCATGGGTTACGTTCTAGTAACAGTGAACCTAACTTCATATTTGGTAAGTGAATTTTTCTTTCTATAAAAAATAAAAATAAATGAAGGTACAGCGGATATAGGTGGAAGCGTAAAGAAAGTGAGAAAGATAAGAAGAAGCACACGTAATAAGCTTAACAGCTCACTCAATATATTAATCAATACTCAAACTTTGAATAGCTTTGACGCCTATAAGTAAGCAAATAATAACTCATGCTTTCGTTGTTTCCTTTTGCCTGTTTGAATCAGTAAGCTACTATAACTAAGTACCAAATAGTTACTCCTTGGTGGTCCCTAAAGGCTAAACTACTCAAGCTAAAGTAATATGATAATTTCTCCTTGCGTTCACCCAAAAAACACAAAACAAAATTTTCTTTCCTACATTTTATTGGTTTAAAAAGTAAGCCTGACATCATGAATGATTCATTTAAATTAAATTAGTTTATTTATTTTTTGGGAATTTATAGCTAGAATTTACAAATATATGGGACAAGGTATCAAAGGTTTTGGTAAAGATTAGTGCTTAGTTTCCTCTCTCTCTCTCTCTGTGTGTGTGTGTGTGTGTGTCACACATGAAGCCTGATAACCTACTGGGTTGTCATTTTTCTAGGCCTGGAATGAATCGGTGTAGTATCAGTCAGGAGGAGACAACAAAGGCTCTGATTGCCCTTTATCATGTCCCTGGTCCTGAGAACCTAAGCAGTGTGGGTGGTTTTCTGCCAGGAGTATTCGCAGCTGATCCCCTTCAGTTTGACCCAAAGTACCAACACCTTGGTTCACAGGATTTACCTGCTGGTGGAAAGAAAAAACACGGGTCAAAAGATGCAGCAAATGAAATGAAACAGGATAGTTTTGCACAGTCTTCAAACCCCATAAAGAAGAACCTTCAGACACCAGTAAAAAGTATTGGCTTAAATGGCGTGTATCACTCTCCTACTATAAATGGAATCGACATTCAAGATTCTAGCCAGTCCAAAAGCTTAGTCGTGGACAAGCACAGACGAAAGCAGAAAGAGAAGATCAAAGAAAAATATAAGGATGGAGGTTTGTTGATTAAGTTGACATTGTTTGAACTATTTTCTTTTTCTTTATTTGTCTCTTCTTTTTTACAAGTGCCTATATATATAGCATGACAATAGTATCAAGTAGTATAAGCTAATAACAAATCCCTTTATCTTTTCTTTCTTAGCATATTAATAATGTCTTTCTTGTGTAACATTTCTACAGGAGAGCACTCTAAGATAAGAAACAAGAGAGACACTGATCAAGATGGTTACAGAGTTAGTAAGAAAATCAAGACTGAAGGTATGCGCTACCCTGATGAAGATTGGGCTTCTGACCATGGTGGAGCTCAATTGAAGGGTCGTAGCTCAAGTAGTGGCTTACAGATTAATGGATCAGGGAAGGATCATCGAAAATCTAAGGAGAAGTCTGCTGACTCAAAATCTGACTCTAAAGGATCTGTCAGAAATCAAGAACACCTAAACCAAATCACTCCTAACGATGGATCCCTCCTCATGAGGAAATCTGACGATAGAGATGTCATAAAGAAGAGGAAATTGAATGGTTATCAGGATTCACAGCTTTATGACCAGTCCCTGCCTGGTGTAGACCGTGATCTGCAAGAAAGTTGTGAAACTAACCGGAGGAAAGAAAAGAAAGTAAGGGTATCTAAGTCTAGAGGAGAAGAAACCTGTATGGGCAAAGATAGTGGTGGAGATGATAAAAGAGGTAGAAGTATAAAAGATGAACAAGTAAGGAGTTTGGATGCAATAGATTCTTCAAAAATGGATACAGGAGCTGTGGCTGCCACTTCAAGCTCTTCAAAGGTTTCTGGTTCTCATAAAACAAAACCCAATCTCCTGGAAGTAAAAGGTTCACCAGTTGAATCCGTTTCTTCATCCCCTCTGAGGATATTAAATCCAGATAAGTTTTCAGGGAGAAAATATTCTGAAGGAGAGGATGATAGGGGGAGTTATCAGACAGTCAGGAAAGATGAAAATCTCACCGGAGCGACCAATGGATCTCTTGGGACCTCCGTGCTTGAGTTTCAGGAGAGGGATTTGGGTCAGGCATTAGGCAATAAAGTCAAGGCAGAAGTTCTACCTTCTCCTGGGTTCGCCACTTGCCATGTTACTGATGGTGATGCTGATACATTGGGCCAAGGTGGTCAGTATGGTAGCAGACCAGAGAATTTGGATGAAAGCCATAATGAGAAAAGGTGGATTGTTAAGCAGGGTCATTCCAATGATTCACGTCCAAGGAAGTCTGGAAAAGCATCCTCTTCACGGTCGAAGGACAAAAGTCGTAGTTCTAGGTCTGACTACGATAAGATCAAACTCAAGGCACCTGACTCTTCCAATGAATATGAAGAAATCTCAAAGGTTGGAAGAAACAAGTTGCAGGACAAAATCTCACTTAACACTGATAAAGTCGAAAAGGGTTCAGTTTCCAAGAAAGAGTCTGCAGGAAAGCTGTCCAGTGAGAATGCTAAACGAGACAGCTACTTGAAAAATGTGCGCCCTGATGGTTCAGATGCTAAGAAAGAAACTATTTCACGCCAGGAGGCGAAGCAGAATCTACCAATGGACCATGATGGTGAAAGATCTTCAAAAAGGGCTGTTTCTGACAAAACGGACCGGGCGGATGCCTCTGGAAGAGGTAAGTCACACTCATTGCCGCCTTCTGGAAGAGGTCAAAGCGAGACAGCACGTGTTCCTCAAGCAGTTCCTGGATCACATAAAGAAAATGGAGGCATTAGTTCTTCTGTTGATGCTTCTGAAGGCAATGATCCATTGAGGGCATCGACGCAGAGCAAGAAATCTGAGAATCCAATTGGAAATCAGCCTACTAATACGAGACATTCCACACCCAACAGGCACAAGGGCAGGGATCATGATGCCCCAAGCCCCCTTCGCAGGGATTCGGCCAGTCAGGCTGCCACCAATGCTCTAAAAGAAGCGAAAGATCTGAAGCACCTGGCTGATCGTCTTAAGGTTGCTACCAACTTTACCTCTGAATTTATTTTTCTCAATATTTTCTTTCGCTTTCTGACAGACTGACACTTGTACAACCTTGTGCATCATTTGCAGAACTCTGGATCAAACCTTGAAAGTACAGGGTATTATTTCCAAGCTGCCCTTAAGTTTCTTCTTGGAGCATCTTTATTAGAATCTTGCAACAACGAGAGTACCAAGCATGGGGAAATGTACAGTAGCACTGCAAAACTTTGCGAGTAAGAAATTCCTACGGCATACCCTTAAAATTATATGGTTCTCAGTCACTTGAAGTGATTTTTGAGGAAATGGGTTGCATAATTGCCGATATTGCGAGTAGACATCCATGTGTGTGTTTTTACGTTTATTTGTAGTACTAATCCAGGAATTTGCTACTAAACCTTTATTTGTAGCACTAATCCAGGAATTTGCTACTAAACCTTAACTTGGATAGACTCAAAATATTTTAATGCAGCTCTTAAGTGATTGGTTAGCTAAAAACTAGGTGCTCTTTTCTGTATTTTGACTGTGTAAAGATCCAACAGTGTTTTTTTTTTTTTTAGGTTCATTTGCAATTAATCTTGATGAAGAGAAACCATGCGTCCATCTTAATTATGCGATGCATGTTTCTTCTATCGATGGTACTAATTTGTTGATGCGGAAGTTTCCCTTGTTGTTGCCTAACGATGCATTCATTCTTCTAATAGGTTTTGTGCCCATGAGTATGAGAAATCGAGAGACATGGCTGGTGCTGCTTTGGCCTACAAATGCACGGAGGTGGCTTACTTGAAAGTAGTCTATTCCTCTCATAGCCTTGCAAGCAAAGATCGACATGAGTTGCAAACGGCTCTTCAAATAGCCCCCACAGGTATGGGTGTGGTTGGTTGAAGGCAATTAATATCAAAGTTTCTATGTGTCTCTCGAGTTTTAGCTACTGCAAAATTATTGGTGTTTCTTTTTCATGCTGATCTGATGTGGGCCCTGTTATCCCCGTTAGGCGAGTCCCCTTCATCCTCCGCCTCTGATCTTGATAACTTAAACAACCCATCAACAGTGGACAAGGTTGCATCAGCTAAGGGTGTTAGTCCTCCTCAAATTGCTGGAAATCATGTTATCGCTGCACGAAACAGACCTAACTTTTCGCGTCTTCTTACCTTCGTAAGAGCTATTCAGACTCAGCTTCATCAATTTTTATCTCGCCTCATCATAACTTTGAGGTTTATTGAACATACTATGATTGTTGGCAATTTTAATTTGTATATATTTACAGGCACACAATACTAATCTTGCAATGGAGGCATCCAGGAAATCAAGAATTGCTTTCGCAGCCTCTAATTTTAAACCAGAGGATAAGGAGGCTGTTTCTTCTGTTAAAAAGGCTCTTGATTTCAACTTTCAAGATGTGGATGGATTGTTACGACTTGTAAGGCTTGCGATGGAAACAATCAGCCGGTAGACTGCCCATGGTAGTTAACATCATGTCCATTATGAAAAGTCAAATGAGCCATGTTGATTGCTCTCTCTCTCTCTGATAATGGGTCATTGGGGAAAAAGATGGAAGATCCGTTGCCTAAAAATACGTTAATATTTGTCGAGTGATTGGTCCCACAGGCAGCCGCTCACGCCCCTTGTATACCTGTACAGTACTTGTTGAATAGCATTTTCTTACTTTGGCTGCTTTATATTGAGGAATAAGGGGCCAAAATCCGAGGGTAAATAATAATGTAATGTTGAGGCTTTTATAGGGAAAAAAGTTGCTATATGAAAACATCCCGATCATAGTTTGATCGCAATAATATCTGGTCGTAGAGATGATTGAATACAAATATTGCTTGTTATTATGTTATCTCTGATAGGGCCTCGTAAAATCACGAGGTCTGAGAAATGGTGACTGAACTTGCCGTGCTCAACTGTACCGATAATACCAATGCAAGGAGGACAATGACGCGGTGAGCATCAGGTAAAATATACACAGGTCATAATTTATCAAAATTTATGTCATTTCCTTAAACGAATTTTATAGAGATCATCGGGTTCTTTTATTCTTTGCGTTGCAGGTTGTATTATAGAAATTCCTTTAGCCGTTGAGACAATTTTGCCCTTTATAGTTGATAGATGAGGAACAAGCAGTTAATGAAATGCAATAGAATAACAGAGTGGATATGGCCCCCATTTGATGGCCTCCCTGAGTTCTCTCTTGCAGGTACATAATCTAAATGCCGTTCAAAAGTTTTGTTCAAGTTTAGGTCCTTTTTCTTCATTAATGAGTTTATTCTTTACCTGTGAACACATTGTCTTTGTATACTTGTCCTGAGACTGGTTATACGGTTTTGGTTGCAGTTTCCTTTTCTGTATGTAGTGGAGCTAGAGATAAATTACTTTCCATAGTAACACAAATGTTGGAGAAGATACCTTCATACAAGGACATCAATGATAAAAAGGTGAGTCTGCATTTCAGTACTTCTTTCCAAAAAGATGCTATGATTGGTTAACATATTTTTCTTTCCCGTTTTGATTGTAGATTAATTAATCATCCTTGTAAAATAAATTTGTATAAAGAATATTGCTAGAACATTGTACTTTTGTGATCTTGCCTCGAAAACAAAGCAGAGGGTCACTTTTAAAACAAGGAACGGACTCAAAAGCTGAATTCTTTGTAAAATTTTCTCTTTTTCGCCCAAAGAGTTATCCATGTGCTTCAGCTTGATGTATGTAATCAGCTTATTGCCATTTTGCTTGGCCTGTTTGATTACCTTCCCTTCTACCATTGGTTGTATAACCATAGCCTCGTTTATGACCCCATCTAGCTAGGCCCCTGCTAATCCTTTCCGTCCCAACTTTATCAAAAATAATTTTGTGTTGGCATAAAGGTATTGTGGGTCAGTACACTTCTCCTGGATATTCATATTGACCACCCTGATCCCAAATCGTTGAATTAGGCGTCATGCTCAATTACCACCATCATCACATTTGTAGTTGTTGTTTTTTGTTACCTAGGTAAGAAACCCACTCGCAGTCGCATGCTTCAACGATATTTAAGAAAGATCTTTTTTTTTTTTCCCAACCAATTCATTTGTATCTTACACGGAGTGTTTACTATCTATTACTCCCTCTGTCCCAGAAAGATAGTCCACTTTGGATTTTTGACGGTCAACACATGTGAACTTTGACCAAAGATTATTATCAATGTAATCATCCCAATGAAATTTTAAAATTTGTCATTGATAAATCACTTGATGATTAATCAATAACAAGTTTTAGAATTTCACAAGGATGGTTAGATTGACATTTATATTTAGTCAAAGTTCACTTGTATTGACCATCAAAAGTCAAAAGTAGACCATCTTTCTGAGACGGAGGGAGTGTTGATTAATAATAATAAAAAGAGAGAAAATATGAATGAGACACACATAATTAGGAGTAATGATAAAGATAAATCAAACATATATTTCCTTGGTTTTTCAACAACTTAGTGTACAATTAAACATGTGGGGAGTTAACGGCTCTGTTTGTGTACAGGTGAGACGTACGACTGAGCCAATGGGTATGGGTCGAGGTGGTCCTGTTTATCATCCATCAACCAACCATTAACACATTTATTTATTTTCTTTCTCACTTTTTTAATTGTATTTTGTTTTAGATTTTATATACAGTATTATAGCTTTAAAAAAAAAAAGGGGGGGGGGGGGGGGCATTCATTATTTTCTGAAACGTGTAAAGGTTATAAGCAATTTCCAAGAATTTCCATTTGTATTGGAAAGTTTTATTCAGTTGAGCAATTATTTGTGGGTTGGACGTTGATTGCAGAGGTTTAAAGATCAAACCACCTCTGCCTCAATATCAATATATTCACTTTTGAATAGAGGTCGAAATAATTTTGAATTTTGCCCTTTTGTTTATTAACCCCTTTCTTTTACCCCTCCCCATCATCACCACCACCATACATGAAAAATCTTAGTTTCCTTTTTTTCGTTCTTTGTGATGTCTTTAACTTGTCTTTTGTCATCGTTTGATTTATTTTTCTCTCTTCCATTGACATCTTCTGTATTCTCTCCCATTGTAGGAGCCAGTGTGTCTTCTCCCATTGTTGGAGCCTCTGTGTTTTCTCTCATTGTCGGACCCCGTGTGTTCTCTCCCAGTGTTGAGTATGTGGTTTCTGTTATATATTTCTATGCATGGAACTTGTGTTTGGTGGGACGATTTCTAACTCAAGTTCCTATCATTTTCGGTCTCATGTGGAGCTTATTGGCTTGCATTTGGAAACCTCCAAGTCTCTGCGATCGAAAACTTTTTCGACCCCGGAGGCGAAAGGTTTGGTAATGGCTGGGGACTAATTGCCAAACATTGGACACATTTGGGTGGCCTTGGCTCTCGACCCAAGTTTTTTTTATCGTACGTTGCTTGAGATGCTTGGTTGGCGGCGATTTTTCGTTGACCCAACTGCTTTAATTTTTTGTATTTTCAACGTTAAATATTTTCCACAAGGGAATTTTTTGAATGCCAGTATAGTATTAGGCGGTGTCAAAGTTATACTTGGAGGAGCATGTGTGCGTCTCAGGACATTGTGAGAAAAAGAGTTCGGTTGAAGTTGCCGTTCGTGAAACTGTATATCCTGGCTATAACCGTGTCGAAGAAGGCAAAGTCGTCGTTTTATTTTATTGGAAGTCATTCAATGGAGATAGTGTTCATTCGGGCATATAAGCAGACTGACTTCAACTTCTTTTTATGCTTTTGATTCTTCATGTAAGAAGAACGGCTAATAATGCGGCGGACTGTATGATTAGGAACTCTAGCTTTTATGCGAGTCCTTATGCATGGGATGAACCTCCGTCCTTTGTGGAGTGTCATCTTAGTTATTTGTGGAAATGCAATTAAATTTCTTTGTTGATCAAAAAAAAAACAAAAAACACAAGAGGTCGAAATTGTCTGCTTGTCTGTGGGTTGGGTGTTAATTACAGGAATTTATTCCATTAATGGTTCGAATTTGACCTACTTTTTTTTTCAAATTTAATTGAACTTTATGAATAACAATTTTACGAAGATAATTAAGCTAACGCAAAAATCAATACAAACTCAAAATTAAAACTGTGTCATCTCTGTTTTTTTAGGACAAGGCTATGCGGACTGAATCAGTGGCATATTCCTAGAGACATTCCATGCAATGGGCAAGAACTCAATCCCAACTTTTCGGGCGAAAGTCTCCCATGGACATGGAATGTGGGGTGACAATTTTTGCTATGTTTTCACTTTTTAATCAATGTTTGATATTAATTTGACAAAAATGGATCTCACAGAAATGAAACCAATCCTCACCGTTTTCCCTAAATCAGGGGGAAACTGACCTGCATGCAGTTTGAAACCCCTCCCAGCATAGGCATTTTGATTCATTTGAATGGAAAGGGAGGGAAGGTCTAAGGCAACAACGACCAGGAAGATTACACAAACAAACTGTTTATAGCGCTGCTTCCTTGGAAGGGAAAGGAAGCAACTTTATAAACTCAGTATGCTTGTTTAACTCAGGAAGAAAAATATACAGTACCACGGCCATAACACAATTTATAGAATAGAATGTAAAGAAAAACTAGCAATATAATATAGCTGGTTATAAAAGATCGACTGCACAAAAATGACTATATATCAAAATATAAGTATTTCCTCGGATGAAAAAAAATGTCTACATATTGAAATCAGGCCAAGTATTTAAACAGGTTCGCGTTCTCCTTGTCTCTTTCCAAGTACTCTCGCGTGATCAAATCTTCAATCCTCTTCTTGATTGCCTTAAAATCAGGCTGCAGAAGAGGGGGTGGGGGGGGGAACGAAGAAGAAATCATAACTAATTTTGTGACGAACAAAAAAAAAACAAACTCAAAAGACTAGCGTAGCAGCATCTGAAAATCTAGAACATGTTTTGAAGTGTAACTACAGATTAGCTATGATAAGTCAACCAATAAAAGTAGACATGGTAAATGATTCAGTGGTCAAACCCATTCTATGAGCAAGTTTAGACCGAGATCTTCCTATACTCCCTCAGTACAAAAAGATGTTCCCACTTTTATTCTTGTTTGTTTGAAGGAACTTTGAGCAGCAATTACAGGTTAATTTAATTATCCTAATAGCATTTAAAATGGTTTATCAATAAAAAATTGAAGATTTTCATTAGGATTAGATAAATTAACCTATAATCATTGCTCAAAGTTCATTCAAACAAACAACAAATAAGTGTGAACATCTTTCGGATAGAGGCAGTACTTGTTTTATATAAAAACTAAGCAATGATATGCAAAAATTATGCAATGTTTCATATAGAATGGTGAGGAAAAGTGAGAAACAATATAATACAGCTCAAGAACTGGTTTCCTACCTTAAACATCCGGCTTAGCTGCTCCACGCACTCCAGTACTAGCTGTTGGTGACCAAGAACTTTACGAGACTTCATAATGCGCACGATTGACGCGTCTATAGCATAGCGCCGATCCTTGTCAACATCCTCCACAACTTTCTTTCTTTCATCCACAGTTGGGAGAGGGATCTGGTCCAAGAAAACACACGATTCAAAAATCACTCGCGAAAGATCAAAGAAACAATAATAGGACATATACAACAACAAAAAAGCAACAACGTACCCTGATCCTCCTCATTCTATCAGTGAATTTTGAATTAAAACTGAAAGAGTCGGTCTGGGAAACAGTTCTTGAACTTGGCTCCTTGTTTAAAATCTTGTACTTGGCACAAGAAAGAGACTGTAGTACTCTAACCACATCATCATCACCAAGATTTAACTGTGTCTTTATCTCCGAATAACTAAGCCTATCTGACGAGTTGAATAGAAGAAGGGCTGCAGCCTGAAATTTTAGAAAAGATGAAGGTGAGATTCAACCCTTGTACTAGATAAGAAACGGCTAAAAGAAATCCATCTCTATGTGAGAATATTTTCACATTGACAAACCTGATAAGTTCCTAGGATCAGTTCAATAGTTTTCTGCTCAAACTTGCCATTTACGTTGCATGTTCCCAAAGAATAAATCCATGTCAGTTTTCTGTGTTTTGTTTTTGTCTGATAGAACTCCTTGAAAACTTCCACACATTTGACCTATATATAAAGAAACGATATTATCAAGAAAAAACAACAAAGTAGATACCTCAGCTAACTAAAGTAACAACTCCCTCCGTCCAAAAACGAATGTCCAAAAAAAAAAAAAAACTGCTCTAAAAAATTGGAAGGACGCTCGTCTTGGGACAGAGGGAGTGCCAAAACAGAAACAGGACTTACCATCTCTTCAGGGAGACTAAGATCAGAAGATTTATAACTCGGCCAGAACCCAGTAGTGAGTACTGTAACAGTCAGGTCAATCCCGGGATTCGCAACAGCATTATTGGAAAGATAATCCCCAAACTGACTATGGTTTTCCTTGGCCAAGGCCAAATCTGTAACCTGGAAGCAGAAAACAGAAATAATTCAAACTAAACAAGAAAGAAACAGATAGACAAATAGATAACCCTGGTGGAATAATCATGTAACCACTTACCATCCCTTCCATCTTCGACGTGAACTGCCCACCACATTGCTGCTTCAACTTCGAGAGGATCAACCTTTCATGATCGTCATTGGCACTCTTGTCAAAAAGCAAACGGCGAGAAAGCTTTTTCCTACAATATTTAAAAATTAAAAAAATAATAATAATAAAAGATGAACGCAAGTGTTTTACAAGCGGCACCTTTTTCAAGACTTCAGCAATAATAATTATTTAAGTATTACAAACCTATAGAATTCTGCAAAAAGATCCTTATCACTGATATATGCGAGCAACTTCACCACCTGTAACGATCAACATTGTACAAATCAATTCCATCAAGAACTTCAAATGATTAACTAGGAGGTAACAGCAGCGAAATCCAAAAACCAAATATTCAAAGTCCAAACCAAAAATATATGAAACACCTACCTTCTCTAATGTATCCTCTATAGCTTCATCACTCAACTTCTCACTCCCACCCTTCTTAAGGATATTGTCACAAAATGAAGCCAGTAGCTCAGCACTGGAGCTGCCAGCAACAACTTTGTTGCAGAAAACCTCAAAAGCTTCTTTCAAGGCCTGAAGGGGTACCAAGAATAATGTTAGCCAAAACTAGCTATGACAAAAATGAGCCGAAACCACCATATAATAATATACCTTGTGAAATAAAGTGTTGTTTTGGAAACAGTCGGTCACATATGCCATATACTTGTCATGCAACTCGATCACCTTCCTCACAAAGACCTGCATAAACAGCAGCAGCCGTGAGCTACCAAAACTGTAGCTGTAACTCCATTCAATATACTCCATCCGTCTCACAATGATCTTCCTACTTGTTTTTGTTGTCGATACGAAGGTACTTTGAGCAATAAATTTAGTTTAATTTATTTATCCTAATGAGCATCTAAAAGGTTGTTAAAGATATAGAGTATTTATAATGGTGTCTCAATAACAAACTTTAAATTTGCTCTTGTAAATTAAATTAACCTAAATTTATTGCTCAAAGTACAACAACAACAAAAAGTGAGAAGATCATTTCACGGAAGAAGTACGATAAAGCAGGGACACTTTACCTGCTCCTGTACACCACCACCACCAGCATTTTCTGCCTGCATATGAAAACATAAAATGAGTGAAAAAGAAACTCATTACCAACCATGCAATTAAAAATCAATATCATTGCAACATGTTTCCATATTCTATGTTCTGGGCTCTTCCCGCACATAGATATTACAGGTCAATCCTAACTTCAACTCAAGAAACTACATAAATCATTAACATCATTCTTTTGATTATATCAATATAATTATTGTATCACGAATTCAAATTTGGTTCTATGATCAATGACTGATAATAACATGTGCATTATCTCAAAAATAATTTTGCCTCCTGAGGTAAATGTGGAAGCTAAAAGCACAAAGCATTTGTAGGCTATACAAAAATCTGTTGATACGAAGCCAATTCCCAGAAGCCTCTCAGATTATGGAGAGATCATTTCTAAAAGGACATGACCGCAACGAAGTCAAAGAGATTAACTAAAATTGAACATGAAGTTTAAACATAAGATCTCCTAAACTGAGATCGGAAGGCAGAGACCAGCAGAAATGACTTTTTCAATGGAAATCTTACCCTGTTACTAGCAGCATCCTCAGCTTGTTGGACCAAGGCCATACCTTCGGCAGTAACATGCTGTGTCAAACCCACAACACCAAAAATTAGCAGCACTAAATGCAACATGTAAAAAGGATTTCCAACACAACCACGATGTTAACCTGTTTGAATATATTAGCCACGGGATCCAATCCTTTGTTTATTTTTGAGAAGAGCCTAAACATCCTTGACAGGTCATCCACCTGAGATGAAGTAAAAATATTGGATTTGCTCTCGACAATAGAATATGAAAGTTAATCAGCACAAAAAAGCAACCAGTACCTTGTCGTCTCTAAGCAACGCACGGCAACCAGAATGCTCTTTTTCAAGCAATTGACTGCTATACACGACCAACAATTCATTTTGTACCTTCTGCAAAGACACAATGTGTATTATTGAGTAAAGCCGGAAATAGCAAAGGAAGGGGCGGAAGGTAAGGGAAACAGAAAGAATAAACAAATTCTAATAATATTGGTCCAGAGAGGAAAATAAATGCACCAAAGCCCCATAAAAGATGCCCCCTCCAAAACTGTTAAGAGTATATCACATTCACAGAATATTTTCAAATCCATGATGGCTAATTTTCCCTTGTACACGAGTACTTTTACTGGTAAGCTTGAGCTATATCTAAGTAAAAAAAGATATATCATTCATTAATTCTCAGTTTCATGTAGTCAACTGATAAACAATCCAATATCACATGCAAGTCAAGAGAAAACTAGCAACTGGAACAAGAGAACTGTCCACAATCCCATCAAACAATTTGCAGACCAATATTTATTGCCTCCGTATAGCAATGGGCGAACAAGTACAGTACTATGATCTTCCACCACCATAGCAGTTCTCCTTGGATTTGGTGTTTCATGGTAAGATATCAAGTATGGCCAACTTCAAATAAACCAAAAAAAGAAAAAAAAGAAGGAAAAAAAAGCTAACCTCCAGAAGCTTTGTTTCACTGCTTGAATGCAGATAATGAGCCACTCTATCCCTCTCCCTCTTCAAGCAATCCTCGGCCTGATGTTACCATCAAAGATATAAGAACTTAACCAAATTTAAGAAGAAAACCAAGGCATAAATGTTAGGAAACTCGCCTTCAGCATGTAATCAGGACAAGAGTCATCGACAATCCAGTTCGACGCTTTTCGAGAATAATAAGCAGCAGAATCACTAAGCAATGCTTCTTCAAAGTCATTCTCATAGTAATCCATTATCCCCATCCCAATTTCAACAAAAATGCCAAGAATATTCTTGAGCAAAGCTCTGTCGATTTGCTCACCCTCCCGCTCTTGATCAATCTGTTATGGCACTGTTAGTTTTTGCCAATGTTCATATATAAAAATGAACGCAAATAAATCAATCAGACTCACAAGAGCGATGATGGCATCTTTAGCTTTGCCCTTTAAGTCTTGGTAGACCTGTATTAGAATAAATATGCCACCATTGTTCAGAGATTCATAGAACAAAGGAGAGATCACGGTAAAATTGACATTAATGCTAAAAAAATATATTGAAACAGTTGAGAAAATATTAGCACACACCAGATCACGAAAGCACGTGAGGCCGACTTCATTGAGAGCCGGTAGTGATCTACGAGCAATGAAATACCGATCTAGATAATGGAAAAAACGTGAAAGCCACCTGACCATGACCTTATGATTTGCCCATCTCTTGACAAGTTCCCTCAACATAAACTCATCATGCTTCTCTCTTAAAGAAGGCAATACCTGTTAAGAACATGAACTTTGTGACTATAACACTCGATACAAAACAAACAAGAAATGATGTTACATGATTTTTATAATCATTTGGTTCTGGTGCTGTTACGATTGGGGGAAGGAAGAGATAAATGCAGGCAACTGCCTAAAAGACGAATATAGTTCAGCATGACGCCTGAATGTACAACCTAATTAAGTAACATCATCAAACACAGCCAAAATCAAGATCAAGGAGCCGCTATATCTTGTTTTAGAATACACATAATAACTAACCATGAGGTGATCTTGCATGCCTTTTGTCTTGTGTATATATATATATATATATATATATGTATATATATGTAGAACTAATTTCCCGTTTTCTGCTATATGTATACACATACACGTGTGCATATGTGAATATGTGCGTGCGCGAGCGCATGATGACATGCTCTACTCATCTTAGCACAAGCAAGGAGTAGCTTACCAGTTATATGAGCAAAGAGATTAAGAAGATCAGGAAAAAGGGAAACTCACAGTTGAGCTAATGTATTCTTCAAAGGCTTCCTTGTATTTCTCATAGAGCTGTTGAGAATAGTCGTGAGGAGGCTTCTGGGTGCACATGTTATAGATGGTTCTATCTAAGAGTTAAGGGAAAATGATAGGTTCAAGCAGCTAGCCTTTTCCTCACTAATGATACTGATTAGCATGGAGAAAAATCTGTGTAAAATAAACATAAATGGAAAATGGACTAACTGGATCATAAATGAACAAGCAGAAACAGGGAAAGGATACGTGTACATCATCATGTACTCTTCTGAACTGAACTGTGGCTCTGGAAGCCCTTCTAGAATTTTCTTTAGCTTCTCAATCCCTGTCTGCATGAAAGCCCATCCATCATCCAGCTCAATAGTCTTCGTCTGGCTGATGGTCATTTTTACTTGATTCTCTCTACAAAGTTTGTTCTGCAAATATACATCAAAATTCATCAAGGACCATAATAATTTCACATAATAAGGGATACACATAATCAATGCAGTTCAATGTCTACTGAACTAATGTTATCCAAGTGCATCCAACTTGATGTTTTCATTTCATAGAAGCAGATAAAACAAATCCCAAAATATGACTGAGATGCCATTCAAAAGGATATTCAACTAGCTTCATTTAGGTGCATCACTACACACACAATATGCACAAATGTACAATGGAAAGTTGGAAATTTAGCATTTAAATGCAAGAAATCCTCTACTACTATTCCAGAAAACTTTCCTATATACGTAAATCACCTTAAGTAGCTCACCCCAAACATGCAACTGTCCACATAGATATTTTACCTCAAACTTTATAACAATAATAGATGAGTCGAAGTTCAAAAAAGGTAAACACGCAAATTCTTATTAGCAGAGCAATATGGTTAAAAGTTCATCCTAGCACACATACATACATAAACACACATGCATATACACATTCACTCACACATACTCCCTCTGTCCCAGCTCACTTGACACCTTTTGACCAAAACTGGTCAACTTAAGGTCGGTTTGACCAACACTTTATAGAAATATTTATGATCCGAATAAAAATTAAAAAAAATGCAAAATTGATCACCATTAAAAATCCACTCAATAACAATTTTTGATTTTTTTTTTTTTGGAACATAAATATTTCTATAAAGTGTTGGTCAAAACGACCCTAAGTTGACCAATTTTAATCAAAAGGTGTCAAGTGAGCTGGGACGGAGGGAGTATATCTGTATATACACATACAGATATGTCGGTATATTTAGAACAGAATGGCCGTAAATTTTGCTGTGTGTCTTGATTACAGTGAAGATCAGAAAGTCCTCACAATACAATGTGAACAAATATTCATCTTTCGGCAGAAGTATAAACTAAATTGACCGATATGGGAAAAAAGATAACGACAAAGATTGCTTAAACTCTTAAAGACAAAGAGGAATCAGATTAACATCTATGACCTGCTTACTAGGGGAAGAGTGGAGGGGTAAATGAGAAGAGGTAATGGGACGGAGGCGATCTCTTAAGGGAGGTCAGGAGTAGTAAGGCTAATTATTTGAAAAGCGGACCTATTAACTACTAAATATCTAAAATATATTTGTTTGATAAGAAAATAAGTAATAATTAATACTAGGACAATTGAGCTAGGGAACAAATACTAATCCTACTTGATTAGGAGAATTTCGACGTCAATACACTAATAATCCCCAATTAGTCCTGCATAGTTTAATTCTAAAAATATATCCTTAAATAATAAAAGAATGTAAACCAATAACGCAAACCCAGGCCCGTCTGATGATGAAAAATAGTGAAAAACGATATCCCTCTTTGAAACCAACTTTATACGCCAATTAAAAGTCCTCAAAACCAATTTCATAAGAACCAAAAGTCAAGACCATAGAAAGTGATTACACTATCAAATTTACAGATTCGGCTGATATTCTAAGTCCAGTATATTAACTGTCCACATAAATCTAAGCAACCAAAACCCTAGCACCTGAGTTAACGGCTGATGCAACACGCCTAAGCATTATGAAGCACTGGATAGCATCTCAACCTGCATTGAGCCATGGATATCCTACTAAACGCAGACCAATCCAAACAACGGAAGATTATTTGGCAACTCAGTAAGCCAAAACGGGATCAAAACCCTAGAAATTCCCTCCACCCAAACAAACGTGTGGCAGCAACTGCTTCCTAGAAACAATGCTACCTTGAAACATGACTATAATGAAAAATCATCTCGTAGATTCCATAATCACAACAGGTATACACAACGCACAACAATACTGAACAATAGCAAATCCTCGAGATTAAGAACCCTAGATAATTGACATAAGATCATGCAATCGATGCTTTGATTGATCGATAGATAATAGACGTAATCGGATGAAAGATTCCGAACGATACCTTAGAAATCAGCGATTAAGCTGGAACCCTAAAAAGGCTGGTCGCGCAAATCGAGAGAGAGGAAAAGAGAAGACTCCCGCCTGCGCTGTAGAAAAAATAAATGAAAAAGGAAGCACGGCGGTGGAATATACATATAAGAGGTGGGACTTTCTCTAATCCCGCTGGTGTCTGGAATCCAGTCGTTTTTTTAATTATTTTCCTAGATCTCTAGTATGTATGGCAATCTAGTATCGATGACAATCTGTCCGAACCCGTTCCGTATTTAGGGATAGCAATGGGGCAGGGGCGGGTTTCGCCAAACAGAACCCGGCCCTAACCTCAAAGATGGGTGACCCGACCCGAAGATAGTGGAACCCGAACACGTGCCCGACCTGACCCGAAGTATATCAATATCTAATTTTTTTGCTCATATTTGCTTGGGCTCATCTATGCTTAAGCCTAAATTTGAACCAATTATATAAATCAGTCTTAAATCATCAAACCTCACCCACAAACAACTATAAAAATTAATTGCACAACACTTATAATATGGTTAACTAACATAATATTTTAACTTTGTACATATGGGTGCTGGGTCGGGTCGGGTCACATTGGGTTAGCATCAAAGCCCGAACACGACCCGAACCCCGCTCGGGTACTTTCTCGGGGCGGATCGCCTTCGAGTTTCGATCGGGTTCGGGCGAATTGCCATACCTGTCCGTATCTGGGACATCCGCACCGCATCGGGGCAGGTTTGGTAGTCTTTTTTCAAAACCCGGCGGGTTGCGGGTCGGGTTCGTAATTTTTTTTATTTTTGTTTGAAAATGAAAAAATATATTTGAAAGAAATCATGTAAAAAGTTATTCTATATTGATCTTATATTTATTATTTTATATCTTTTTGAGAAATTATTATTATATCAAAAACTTAAAAAAAAAATGATGGTAAAATAACATAACAATAATGATCTGAATATGATAATTCTATAGTTTAATTATTTTTATTAAATAAATGTTTCGCATGGTTAATTTATTGGCAGATCTCTTCAAAAAAGAAAAATAAATAAATTGGAGAACTGTTAAAAATGGTGGCTGGAAAGTGAAGTAGGTAACTGGGGGCACGGGTGGACCTTCAATACAAGGCAGGGGTGCAAGTCCACCCGCTAAACTTTAGTTCGCAAGAAGAAGAAGAAAAAAATTATATCAAAGATATATATTAAAAGTGCACCTGATGAACATATTTTTTCTTTAGCTCAGATGTTTAAAAAGGAATTTATTATGTAGGAGGCAATGGTTTCAAACCCTACCATCCAAATTTTCTTATTTCAATTTTTAAATGTACCCCACTATCCAAACTTTCTCATTTCAGTTGTTAAATGTTATGCAATACGAGTATGGAGTTTGCATTTACAAAATCTTATATATATAGTATATATTAAAGTTGGTGAGGAGTGTTGTGGGTTTGACATGTGTATATTTTTTAGTTAAAGCCTGAATTTGGAGAAGCCACATCAACATCATCCTAAAATGTTATGACTTTTGGAATTCTCATTTTTAGCTAATACTATTAATTAATTATATTAGTAATTATATAAGTTAACTATTACTATTAATAGTATAAGTTAACTGTTACTATTAATAGTATAGTTAACAATATTAGTTACTATACAAGTTAAATATTACTATTAATAGTATTAGTTAACTATAATAGTTACTATATTAGTTAACTATTACTATTAATAGTATTAGTTAACCATAATAGTTACTTTATAAGTTAGTTTTTACTATTAATAGTGCTTTGAAGAATCTTACCCTCAAAAAGTTCATTAATGACAAAAAAAAAAAAAAAAAAAAACATTACTTACATACCTTACTTTTCGCCCATTTTGCTTCATAAATAGTGTTTGGACAATTATATCCCCACCTTCCTACCTTTTTTTTTTAGAAAGTTGGTTCAATTTTAAGGAAATTGCCATCGTGTTACAAACCCTACTGAGTCTATTACAGATCTATTTCCCTACCTATTACAGACCCTATGGATCTATTACAGAACATCACCTTCCTACTTGATTGACCAATTTTTCTTTGTTTTTCACTTGATTTCTTAATGAGTGTGCAAAGTCAAACTAAAAACCTTAAACCGGGACGGAGGGAGTATTATTATAGAGATTAATCATTGCTATTAATATATATTAACTATTACAATCAATAATATTAGTTAATTATAGTAGTTATTATAATAATAGTAATCATATAAATTAATTAGTATTATTATATATAATATTATTTAAAATGATAATTATTATATTAGTTAAGTATAGTTAAAATATTTTTTTAAGACTTAGTATTGGGTTCCCGTACAGAGCACGGGTTACACGCTAGGCTTATATATATTAAAGTTGGTGATGAGGGCTATGGTTTTGACACATAGACAAACATAGGTTAAATTTTTATTTGTGTGAAGCCACATCATCACCATCCTAAGTGTGTGTGACTTTTGATATTCTCATTATTAGCTAATAATAATAGTTATGATATAAGTTAACTATTACTATTAATAGTATTAGTTAACTATAATAGTTACTATATAAGCTAAGTATTACTATTTATATTATTAGTTAACTATAATAGTTACTATACAAGTTAACTATTACTGTTAATAGTATTACTTAACTATAATAGTTACTATATTAGTTAACTATTACTATTAATAGTATTATTCAACTATAATAGTTAGTATAATATATAACTATTACTATTAATAGTATTAATTAACAATAATAGTTACTATAAAATTTAACTATAATAGTTATTTTATAAATTAACTATTACTATAAATAATATTAATTAAGCATAATAGTTACAATATATGTTAAATTTTACTATTAATAGTATTAATTAGTTATAATAGTTACTATATAGGTTAAAATTATTATTAATAGTATTAGTTAATTATATATTAATAGTATTAGTTAATTATAATAGTTATTATAAATATTAATAAGTACTATTAATAGTATTAGTTATTGATATTATTTTATAGATTAATTTTTACTATTGATAGTTTTAGTTAAGATGATGATTACTATTTTAGTTAACTATAATTAAAAAATTATTTTTCATATACAATATATTTATATTACAAAAAAAATGTTATACTACTTTATTAAATAAAACATAAAAAGAGTAAAATACAAAAAAAAAATTAGCAAATTAGTTACCCGTGCAGAGCACGGGTTACCCACCAGTGGTATGTAATTTTGATTAAAAAAATGGTATGTAATGTTAGTACGGGCCTAAACTTTGGTTTTTGAATTCTCAATTCAATATGAGGTTATATTTAAATCTAGTTATTTCTTTTTCAATTCAATTATATTTTTTGCTTAAAAATATCAATGATCTATAAATTAAATTAAATTATTGTGTTTTTTATTTGATTTAATTAATATTTATGTTCTAAAATGGATATTTAATAATAACTATTTTTGAGATTAATGTTCAATATTTATTACAATATGTAATTTATTGATTCTTTAAATTGCCAAACACACGCATACACACATAATATTTTTGTAATTTATGGTTAGCTAATTGGTTTAATTATAAAATTAATAATAAATTAAGCATGCTTGGTTTCTATACACTCATTGTCTCAGTTAATAACAAATTACATACAAAACACTTATAATTTGATTTCTCTATTGAGTAAAAGTTAAAGGTTCATCCTTGATTGAGGGAAAAGAGCCAAACGAGGGTAGATGATTGGATTTTTTAAAAAAAAAATTTTAGAAAGGCAGATGATTTGGGGGTTTGTTAATACACCATTTTGTTTCTTCTTTTTTGTGTGCATTTTACAAATGCAGATTTGAATTCCTCTTATTCTCATTTAGTGTTTCATTTCTATTATTTAAATAACATAATATATTTATTACATTTTTTGGGTTATCGTACTTCTTTTCTTTTTTTCTTTTTTCCAAATTAATTGTGTATCCCTTTTTTTCTATAATATTTAGGGTCCTTTATATATTCCATCTTATTTTTATTACTTATGACCCTCTTACTTCTTTTCTTCACATTTTTAATATAATCCTCTCTTTCCTAATAAAATAAAAAAAAAAAATAGGGCCCTTTCATCTCTTTTTTTTTTTGGTTTGGAATTTTCTTTAAATTTATTTTTGGGGAATTTTTTTCTTTATTTTTTTTTGTACATAAGCGATTTTTCTAAAATGTTATTGAATCTTTATATAGTTTTATTGTACTATTTTGGCTCTTACAATAATTGTAGTTTTGGATAAAACCTCTTTGTGACACTTACTTTAGTTAATCAATAATTATTTCAAGTTCAATTTTTTTCTTACAACTAATTTCTACATTCAAATACAAACGCAATGTAGAAGTTTGTACAAAAAAATATGGTTCACTAGTAAAGAAAAGTATTTGAGTTTCAAAAGAAAATAACTATTGTGAGGGCCTTACATTTAACTTCGCCCTGGCCTACAAAATTCTAAGAACGACCCTGCTTGGCCAAGAAAACATTAATCAGTAGCATCAAATACAATAGTCAAATGATTTTAATGGGGGAAACTGATTTATGCCAATCGATTATAGAGCTTCGCGGAGGGTTTCCAACAAAAATAATTTTAAGATTCACAAGAGAATCTAATAATTCGAAGCAATTGGGGAAAAACAAGGAAATCAATGAATTTAGTTGACGGGTTTCTAGAGACCAATTTTGTTTACCGCCTTTTAATCCACTTTTTCAATTTCATTCATTTTTATAGTCCTTTTTTTTTTCGAAATTCAAACCACGGTTAAATTAGATGCAAAAGCATAAGAGTTTTAGCAAGCTCTCCACAAATTTTAGAGGCTCAATCCAAAAATTATCAATCATTACATTGGCAATTTGAATTACATTAAAACTGTAAAGAGAGGGATGAAACATAAGGTTGTTCTTGAATAAAATGACAATGCCACCAAATGCATTACTACCCTTGTGAAGCCATAGATCACCCAAAGAGCGGATTTTATGACCATTCACAATCTTCGACCTTGTATCTCTCTTCACAATGTCTTGGGATATACAGCTGCCTCTCCAAACGTAGCTTGGACACTGCCCTATATTGGCAATTACAAAATCCCCACTCGGAAAATATTTAGCTTTGAAAACACAATATTCTAAGGCATCCGGATTAGCTATAAATCACCAATCGAGTTTCTAAATCACTGCTAGATTGAACAACGGAAGAAGACGACATCCAATAGATAATGACCAACAATTATAGCACAAAAACCAAGGCTCCCAACAAGGGGAAATACAAAGGCCCCCACCAAGGGGAGAATACAAAGGCTCCCAACAAGGGGAGAAATCAATAAAGTCAAACACCAAGTCAACATCATTCCTCTTGAATTATTCAAATTAAAGATGAAAAACAAAAACAAAAATTCAGATTTTGTGTTTAGAATTATATAAATAAGAAATCTCGAAATCAGATATGAGTTTGAATTTAGAGAGAGAGTTTGAGATTTATATACCAATCTAGTTGACAAAATATGAATCACAAACATAGAAATACCAAAAGAAATAAAAGATTGAAACTAGTTTGGAAAACTAAAAGGGAAAATCCTAATTTCACATTTATTAACTGCTAATTAACAATTAATAAAAGTGAAATTAGGATTAATGAAAGGAACAAAGAAGAATTACCAAAGAAAATGATGAAGAGAGACTGGAATGATCGGAGGAAGAAAACGGCGGTTACCCCAAAGAAAGAAAAAAAAGATGGTTACTCTTTTTATACTCTTAATAATGATGAAATGCACCTGTATTTTTTAACTAATGGTGATTGCTATTCGATCCTTTACACCATCATTTTGAATATTGATTTTAGTATCAAACTGATCTTAATTTTGTCAAAATGACCGCTTTTGTCAAAATGACGGGTTTTTGCAAGGGAGTGGTTTTTAAACTGTTGCTCTTTATCACTCCGTCTGGTCCAAAATAACTGTTGCTTTTGCAAACAGATGTAAGCTTGACCAATAAATTTAAACAAAAAATAATGATACTAATAAAAATCATTGGATCATTATTTTTTATTAGGATCATTATTTTGGTCAAAGTTACATCTGATTGACCAAAAGCGACATTTATTTTGGACATGAGAACATATTTGGGAAGGAAGGTGTGGTTCTTGGTTTGAGAGAGATGGTGGAGGCAAGCAAAATTGGAGAGGCAAGTAAAATTGGAGAAGAAAGAGAGAGAAAGAAGATGGGGTTGTTGGACGAAAAAAATGTAGGAGGAAATACCAAAAATATCCCTTAAAAATGTCATGTGCAATGGCAAATGACTAAGTTAACGGAAAAAAGTAACGCCGTTCGTGATAGTGACTATAGACAAAAAAATAAAATTGGGTTTGATCTGTTGGATACAAAAATAAAATAAAATTTTGAAGAAATATTAACCTTTTTTCCAAAAAATAAAAGTATTTTAACTGCTTTTTAGTTTCTTACAAAAAAAAAAAAAAAAAAAAAAACTTCTACCGTACAAAAAAAAGTATACAAGGTAGATAAAAATGTAAATAATATCCCTCTTATGCTACCATCCTGACTGTCGCCACAGTTCAACAATTATTTTGTGCAACATATCCCTCCCCCACCTCACCCAAACCAATCGAAAACCCTAATCGTGCCTCACTTCTCCTCTCAGTTTCCATTCCCGATCAATTGAAAAAACGTCACCCATTCTATATCACTTCAATTGTCGCATTTCCCCTTACGGCATCTCCGACTGTGTAGAGAACTTCACCTCTTCCCCGCCACCCTAATTCTGACTAAAGTCAAATTTTACCATTGTTTCCCCCCTCTTTGTGTACAATCCAGATAAACATTGGCATAAAATCTTTGAAAATATAAATGAGTCCTATGCTTGATATTCCATATTTGGCACTTTGTTTTCCCCATCTGAATTTTAGCCACTCGTTTTCCTCAATACCATATTGATCAACGTTACCATAACCATAACCTTAATAACGACAAATAATACAACCAAAAACTGAATGAAAACCATAGTTATAAATACCAATTTGGTAAGCGCACCGGTTTAGTCATTGAAACGTACAAGTAACGGCGAACCGTACCAGGTATACCACAAACTGTAATGCACATGACTATTTCTGAGATTTGTTGTTTTGTTGATTTTTTCCCAACTATTTGATTCCTCATTTTGTAGGGAAGCAAAACAAGTAGAAAGGGAAACAGAGGAGTTTTCAAGATTTGAATATGATACTCCCTCCGTCTCAAAATCAAAATGATCTTTTCATTTGTCATTTTTCATTGTCCCCAAAAGTTCTTCTGTTTTCTACAATTTAAGAATAAATATGCGCAAATACAACATGACTAGTGAAGCAAGTGTTCATATCATCAAAAAGTTTGAATAATCAAACGTGGGACGGAGCACAATTTAGTCAAGGGGAAATCATTAAAAGGAAAGCTCGAGGTGGTCTGTATGAGTTGACATTTTTTCGTGAGTTTATTGCAAAACTGACATGCATACTTTCAGCTTTTATCAATTTGACTCGCAAACATTGGAAACATCAAATGTGGATTGCGTACTTAATGTTTTCAAAATTTTGATACCATTTTTTAACACCCGTTAAAAACATGGATACTCCATATAGATGTAAAACTGTAAGGAACAAAACTTAAAATCCTAAAACAACAAATTAGCCTAATTCACACCGACCCATTCCCACCAACACAACCCTCCCTCCCTTCCTCACCGCTGCCCATTACACCCCCACCCACCCACCACCAATCAAAACCACTAAATTATTCTTATCATCCTAATCCACCCCACTACCTCCCCCTTCCTCTTCACTCCTCCCATACTCCTTCATCTACCTCAAAAATCCCCTGCCCTCCCCAACCAATTTCAACGAACAAAAGCCGCAGCCGACCCATCTACTTCTTCCTACCCGACCACCAACTAGCAGCTTCCTTTCGCCAACCCATTCTGCATCTATCTGCAATTCGCCCATCTCCTTCTCCTCTTCCACTCCGATTCTTCTACACCATTTCAATCAGATTCGATTTCAAAATCTACAGTTCTCTCTTCTTCTTTTTGG
The DNA here is from genome assembly GCA_026119855.1 of Campanula takesimana. Taxonomy (NCBI): domain Eukaryota; kingdom Viridiplantae; phylum Streptophyta; class Magnoliopsida; order Asterales; family Campanulaceae; genus Campanula; species Campanula takesimana. Next base: position 1,499,881 of record JAOWBW010000619.1, on the reverse strand, counting down.
TTTTTTAATATGACAAAATGAAGGGAAAACCAACTTCTCTTATCCTAGTTTGTGACAAATTTTGGGATTTTGTTGTTGTTTGATTTTGAATTATTTTATTTTTTTGTTTGATCTAGTTTTGTTATTGATTCCAACTGAGATTTTATATTATTTATGAATTATTGGGCTCTTGATTTACTGCTTGGTTGAGGCCAGTGGTGGAAAGAAGGTGGTGGTGGTGAGATGGTGCCGGGTTGGCTACCATGCTAGTGGTTCTGGTGTTGACTGGTGCTGGTGGATAATAGTGTTAGTTTTTAATGATGGTGGGTGGTTTCAACTTGAACATGACCTATTGTTGTGGAACTTTAATTTTTATTCCTTACACTTTTACCCTTATATGTAGTGTCCCGTTATATTTTTAACGGTGTTAAAAAAATGGTATCAAAATTTTGAAAACATTAAGCACGCAATCCATATTTGATGTTTCCAAATTTTGCGAGTCAAATTGATAAAAACTGAAAGTAAGCATATCAGTTTTGCAATAAACTCATTGGTATATCTATAGGTTGTAAATACTTATCCATTATAAATTAAGTGTTGCTGAATACTTTTTATTTTTTCGAGAGAAGTGTTGCTGAATACTTCAGCAGTAATTTTTGATCTCATATTTTAATAATATAGCTTGATTTATTTACATTAAAATTGAGCTTTCGAGGTTGAAAAAAGCAAATTAAAAATTAAAAATTAAAAACAGAGGGAAATAAAAACCATTGATCAGATAATTGTAGTCTGGAAAAATTTTCCAATCGACATAATATATTCCGGTTTCTTTTTCTCATCACATCAATGTTCCCCCCCCAACCGATCAATAAATCAAAACAAAAATAAAATAAAACTCAACAGTAAAAATAAAAATAAAAAATCTAACCAACGCAAAAATATTCATGGAAAAAGATGAAGAAAGGGAAGGCTCAGAAGGATCCATTGGTAATTTCAAATCATAATGGAAACTAAATTCCCTCAGAAAATAGGTAGTTTCAAGCATCACAGCCTCCAAATATTGAATTTAATCCCAAATAATTTTTAACCCCAGCATTCAAAAATTGATCCCCAATACAGATATCAAATACAGACATGAACAATCGCGTGTGAATTTGTGTGTGTGTGTGTGTGTGTGTGTGTGTGTGTGTGTGTGAGTGAGAGAGAGAGAAAATAGAGAGAAGACCAGAAAAAAAAATAGAGAGAAGACCAGAAAAACTGATCTGCTTCATCAGGTCGGCGGAGGATATGAGAACGGCAGATGAAATTTTCGGAGTATTTATATATACACACAAATCTGACGTTTTTAGGGCTAGGGCCTCTTTTTTCCTCAGCGAGAATGAGTAATTTTCTTAATTTCCAAAACTACCCCTTTTTCTGTTTCAAGTTTTAACCTAATTTGGATGGAAAATTAGAATAATACTGCACAAAAACATTACCAAATTTTACTCACAAAATCAGAGGTGTAATGATTTTTGTGGTGTTTTTAATTAGAGCGTGGTAAGTGCATTATCGATGCAATCAATAAAATATCGCCACCTCATTTTGTGAGCAACTTTCGAACCTTATTTTGTGCTCTTAACATTGCTAAGAAAATTATGCCGTCGATATAAATAACGCCCATTATCAACTTGCTGAAAATGTAATGTTTGGCAATGGCATTGGCTCTCTATTAGTAGTACACAAGCCGACTAAACTGTCCGACTTGCATGTGTTATGTGAATTCAGCAAAGTTGGTCATACAATTACAATAACTAAAGTTACTTTTTGAACCTTGGTTCCTCAAAGGGTAGTTTTAGTCTAAATTTTGGACCGTAGGATTAATTTTTTGTGGAACGGATGATCTCCGATATGGTAAGGTTGTGTCAAAAGACCATCACATCTTTCAAGTTTCATCCAACGGTCAATCAATCCGATCTTATGGACCGCAGTTATAGTCATCCTACATGGGCTTTACCATGGTTAAATTCCCATGAATAAGTTTCTGCAGGAAAGGGTTCATAATTTGCATTCTGATTCATTGCTTCCAATCCCAACCGTTGTTGTTGTTCATGCACGTTTGGGGGCCTTGATCCTCCTCCAATCCCCAAGAAATCAACGGTCATCATGTCATTCCCTCCACTCACACTACCTCCAAACCTTGATGGGCCTGTTGGGCTTCGGCCCATGCCGTTTCTTCCTTGGATCAGGCCCGTGTTGCTACTATCTTCTTGTTCCATATTCTTCATGTATCCATGTCCTTGATCTCCTCCTCCTCCTCCTCCCATCAACATTTCACTATACATTCCCATATCATTCATACCAGAGTTACCGGATCCAGACCCAAGAAGCTGCGCCACTTCTTGTGGGCCGGGCTTTTGCAAGAGCGGGTTAGAAAACCCACCATTGAGGCCCACTAAAGTCGTTTGATCAGCTTGTGCTTGAAAATTATCGTACGAATTACTACCGTGCTGTTGAATTCCACCAAAGCTCTTCTGCATCATTGGAGAATTGATACTATTACTTGCAGTCGCACCCATTTGGGCCGCTTTCTGCAACAGAGCCGTTGCAGACATATGGGCGGGGCCAAAGAGTGGTCCCCCACTTTTACTATCTTGAAGATAGTTGAAGTTTGAAGGCCCATTTGATGAGCTAAGCTGAAGCCCAGAGGAGGACGAGGCTCCGCCTCGTGGGCTTCCGAATAAGGTCCCTGAACTGTTGGAAAACATGCCGCCGGACATGTTCATGGGCTTGAAAGGCATTGGAACAAGTGGGTTTTTGGGATCGTAATTGTTGAAATCAGGCAGGCCCATTGTTGGGCTGGGCATGGAGGACATGAGATGGTCTGGCATTTGTTGGGCTTGTAGCATTCCTTGGTTCACTTTGTTGTTCTCTTCAGCCAATGCATCACAAAATGCTCTGTGGGTAATAAAACTGTCTCTCCTGCACAAACATGGAACATCTTATATGATGAAAAATTCACTACAAATGACTCATATATGCAACCTATTTTCGCACGTTTTACAAACAAATAGTGTAATGTACTCGTTAATGACTGTAAAATTCCACGCACATTCTCAAATATTTACAAATAATGTTACACTGTCACGTCAGCAACATATTAGCACTGACTTTAACTTTGTTGACTGACTTGTGGTGCCACAGTGACAATCCCGTTAGCTTTTTTTACGTCGTAAGCAAAAAAACAAGCACGCTCCATTATTCATACACATTTTGAGTATATTACACTATAAGTAACGAATATGTTGCATTATTATTTGTAGTTTTGAGTATATTACGTTGCATAAGACTAAGTCATCATTTACTTCATTTAGGAACAATTTAATTTAACGAACACTCATTTATATAAATGGATGGAGATAGATTTTCAGAAATTCAAAAAAAAAAAAAAATGTACTTACCTAGAGAAGATGGTGCCACAGTCACATTTGTACTCTCTAGTCCCACAAGTTTTCTGATGAGCTTTCCAGTCCGATTGAACCGCATATTTCTTTGAGCATTTGTCACACTTCCATTTTTTCTCCCCATGTTTCCGGCTATAATGTTTCTTGATCCCCGTCAGATCGCCCAATGCACGAGCCGGGTTGTGATGCACACACGAGGGCTCGGGGCATATGTAAACTCGCTTCCTCACCTCCGTGCTCGTTCGTTGCTTCAGCTTCCACGGGAGGTTATGGCCTCGCCGGTGCAATTGGAGGTTTTGGTCTCTTTGGAAGCCTTTGTTGCAAATCTCACACACAAATCTGTTTGTGGCCATTAGTGTGGTGGGAGATAGAGCAACGACTTCCGCAGTAGGATCTATATATGTAAATATATTTTATAATTATGAGTAACATAACTTGAACAATATATATGAACACTAGTAAAATGTTTGTTATGATTTGGGTATTTATTTATTTTTTAAAATGCTAGTATATTGTTTCAAATTTGTTGATTATAGTTAACAAAAGTTGGATAGTTATGAGTGACCATACTGATACAAATTTGAAGCCATGACTTTCTTGGCTAAAATAGTTGGAAAGACTAATTTGATCATGCATGCTTTACCACAATATTATCATTATTTACTTATTTTTTTAAAGTATTTCGTTTTTTTTAATAAACAAAAACATAGTATATTGTCTAGTAGTATATGTTATGGTTCTTGAAATATTATCTCATGCCTGCATTAGCCAATCTTCTTTCATAGTGCTTAAATAATTATCACCACTTTTTATAGAGATAATCAAAACTAGTTACAATATAAATTACTCACCCACTGTCTCAGAATAAATGTCACTCTTTTTTTTTTTTACATTAGTACGAAAGAACTTTGAAAAATATTTTAAAATTAATTTAATTATCTTAATAAAAATTTAAAAATTGTTATGGATAGTATTTATATTTTTTTATCAATAACAATTTTTATAATTTTATTAGAATAATTAAGAGTGTGATTTGGAGGAAACTAGTTCCTCTATAAGTTATAAAAAGTCTTGTTTTTAACCATTAAACCCCAAACTTAAAACCCTAAACCTTAAGCCCTAAACCTTAAACCTTATAAAAACAAGACTTCTTATAACTTATAGAGAAACTAGTTTCCCCCCAAAATTTTCTCAATAATTAAATCAACTTAAATTTATTACTCAAGAATCTTCACGGTACATAAAAAAGTGCGATATTTATTATCGGAAGGACTAAATAAATTTAAAACTAAATTACCTGGAGTACCAGGCAGATTCCTTTTTTTCTTAGCAGGTAGTGTCTGAGAGCTAGAGTTAGTAGTACTTGACGAATTTTCCCCTCCATGGAACTGATTATTCTTAACTTGTTTCTGCTTCCCTTGAACTTCTTCTTCTCCTGAAGAGAAGCTCCCTTCATCTCCTGTGATATTTGACATTTTCTTGATAAATATAAATATTTATATAGTTTCTGTCTTTTCTTGAAACTTTTTTTTTTTCTCCCTTTGTCAAACTTGTGTTGATGGAATCAGCCTACAAAATAAGGCCTTGTTTGGTGGTGAACATAAAAATCAAGAATTTTGATCTCACTTAGGAAGACAAAAAGACCACTGAACTAATTCTCCTCTCTCTATTTCTGGCCTTTGCAAGAATATGGAGAAGAAAAAGCTCTTTGCTGGCACTAATCAGGAGAGGTAGGTCTTGTTTGGCTTATCCAATATATATATAGAGTTTAATTCATATCAGACAACTTTTTTTTTTTGGTTTAAGAAATGCCCCTTACTTTTTATATATATGCAAAATTTACCCTTCTTAAAAATTCTACGCTTTTCATGTTCAATATCATATTGTTGCATTACATAGTACTCCCTCTGGGCACAAATATAAGAGAAAAAAAAAACTAATTTCACACAGATTAAGGAAGTAGTTAAAGTAGTTAGAGAATAGCACAAATGACTGAAAAATCCTTAATCAATGACGTGAATTTATTACTAATCGGTAAAGTTAATGCAAATTATTAGGGGTATTTTTGGAATAAAGTTATTAAATGGTATTAAAATGCACAGATAGAGAAAAGCACAAATGCTTATATTTGTGGCCAAGAAAAACCCAACTTTTTTGCTTATATTTGTGGCCGGAGGAACTACACATTTTTTCTTTTTAACAATGTCCGCGGAAAAATTACGTGCACGAAATTATTTGATTGTGAAAATCAGTCATAACAATATCATGTGAATTGGTTAATCTAAATATTTAGTACATTCTTGATAGAACACATTGACTGTTAATTCCATTTGATTTCATTAATATGCAAGGCGAGGTCTATATTAAATTTATTAGAGCTCGATCATTAACATGTACCACAAGCCTTATTTATCATCAGGAATAATACCAGAGGTACAAAAAAGTTACATAATCTTGCTCACAAAATCCTAAGCGTATTGATTTTATTGATGTTTTTAATTAGAGTGTGCGGCACTATCGATGCAACCAATAAAATATTGTCAACTCATCGTGTAAGCAAGATATCATCAAATTGTCCTTAATAAAAGTTCATTCACTTAAATGAGCTATTACCATTCTACATGTTTGGTTTTTATAAGAAATATATGCCACATTCAATTAATTGATTTTTCTTTGTGGATATAAAGGGAGAAGCAATCTTCTTTTTTTTTTTTTTAATTTATTTATTTATGAATCTTTTAAAAGTTTCTTTTTATTTTATTTATCGTACTTCATCCACATTCAAGTATAGAAAATTTGATGAGTCCGTCACGTAGTCCAAACATATATGTTATGTTTTGAATTCACGAATGAACATGTTTAAACCCTAACTAGTTTATAAAGCAATGTAAACAAAATAGAGAATAAAAAGTGTATTATCAATTGTAATAAATAATTATTAATCAGAAGAAAAAAACATAAGCATACAACAAAATGTCGTTAGAGGGAGTTTCTATAGGAGCAACCGTGCCGAATTCCTCCTTGTCTCGTTCGATCCTAACAATTAAATCGACCAAAAAGTCAGTATCTTCGTTTCATTTTCACCATTAAAATGTTTAATGTTGCCGTAAGATCAAGATGCCACTGCCAAATTATTGAGGTTAATTATGGCCTAATTTAACCTTTTTATTGGAGTATTTCAATCAAAAAGAAAATAAAAGAAAAAGAAGTGCATCTTGTCGATGATGCTTCCTTCCCACAATTTTGTCTATTGCTAAAAAATGAAAATGAACATTAAAGAATGAATGATCTTTTAACTGAAAAAAAAAAATATTTTGAGGGACAAAATGTTGCTGATTTTGGCATTAATTTAACTTCCATCGGTACGTAAATGTTAGTTTTTATATGAACAACAATAAACATGAAATAGAAATGGACATTCGTTTATGAACGAAAGTTTTTTTTTTTTTTTTTTTTTTGAGCTGGCAGTTACTAGCTAGATCTAGTAATGGCTTTACATGCATCGAGTTTAAGTACCTGCCAATTCCATACAAGTTTAGAGTAAGAAATGTATTTTAGGTCATGTATTTGGCTTTTAGTCTTCTTATTTTGTTCTTTATAGTTTTCTTTGGCGGTTTATAATTTAATTTTATTCATCCTCCAATAAAATATTCTCAATTAGTTAATTAATTTTTCCTTTTGTCCTTCATTTTGAATTTTGTTAGACTAAAAAGAGACCGAATCATATGGCATTACCTTTTTCCTTTTAGATTATATCCTAGAAAGTAGAAATGTTGAGGCATATAATACCTCATGTATGTGTGTGAATTGTGAAAGAACTAAATTCTTATACTGTAGATTAAATGCTTTCTCATTTGACTATTCAAACTTTTTAAGAATATGACCACTTGCTTCACTAGACATATTTTTTTAATGTACTTTTAAGCATTTTTTTTTTTGAGACAATGAAAACTGGCAAATGAAAAGATCATTTTGGAACAGAGAGTACTACTACTTACTGTTAGCTCAAATAAATTGTGACCATTAATTTATAAGAACTTAATCATTCTTACGCAATTATAAACTGTTAATGATATTATTCTAAATGATGAACCAGTAATAAATTATAGAATTTATGATGATAATAATATTTTTTTTTCATAAATTTATGACCAAAGTTTTATTAAATGGATTAAAAAAATAATTAAAATATATTTTTGAGAGCAATTAGTACAAAATATTTGTTGTAGTTTCCACAAGATTGCGAATTAGAAACAAGTAGTCCGGCTAAAAATTAGAAACAAGAAGGAGACAGAAATTAGAATATCAAACGTGGACTAAATTCTAAAATTTCAGTCAAAATATACCGACTTTATATTTATTTAAGACACTTGCTCTCTATCATTAGCGCCTCAAGAAAATAGTTCAAATAAAAAAATCACATGGTTTTCATCGACAATTTATCGATGTATCTAATGGACAAACATAAGCACAACAATTAAATGACAGGCATGTAATTTCACAACATTTTCTTATTTAATTATCTGTGAATTAATTATCTTTGATTAAATTACGATGAAAACAAATTTAATGATGGTTATTGGCTGATGGTAGTGTCACAAGTGCGTTCTTAAGCAAGGTTATGCCAACTACTAATTGACATAAACAACAAAACTATATGAATAAATCCAACAAATATGACGGCCATCATAATTATTACCAGTATTATTTTTTTACTTTTTGAATAAATATTAATAATTATATTCCTAATGAAAATGATGTTTGCTTAAAGAAAATAACAAAATACTACGTTAACTTCATCTATATAGACTTGGCAATGAAAAATTTAAAAACAAAATCAAAATAAATTCTTTCCAATGATAGGAAACATTATTTAAATTTGATAGTTTTGTTAGATTCAATGCCTATGCAGATTTATGTTAGTAGTAGTTTTTTATTAGAATAATACTATTATAATATGCTACTAAACGTCAATTCAATTTCCATTCATAAAAACTGATTGGTGGTTTAGTTTTATTTATATCAAAAGACAATATATTTTAAAGATAAAAACAAATGTGCTACTTTTTGCTCAAAAAATAAAACAAAACAAATGTGCTACTTTCATATCATTCAAATTATTTTCATATAAATTCCAAGTTTGATGCGAGATTAATTTTTTTATGAAATTTTTTTTTTCATGAAATGCCGTTGCTTATAAGAAAATAAGGAAAGAAGTCGACATGAGATATAAATTCAAGCAATATTATCAAGTAAATAAGTTATAAGCACGATGAATGGCGGATCATAATCTTGAAATTTCAAATAAAAATGATCAGTCGAAGTGTAACGCTTAGAAAAACAATCTATAGCTTATATTGCACCAATTTCTTGTAATTTAATTAATACTCGTAAAAACAAAAGATGACATGATACATGAATAAATGCTCGCTCTATTACGCTATGATTGGAGCAAGATTGATTTGGAAGCATGTTTGGCCATCAACTATTCAGTTGTAAGTGAGCACATATTAGAGTTCGGTCATATTCATATGGGCTTTGAAGTCAACTACCAACTATTCATATGGACTCAAAAAAGCTCAAACAATGTTTGTAAAATAACTACGTTTGTAAGTTTATGTTATGTCAATATAAGTGTGCTTGACCAAAAAAATTTTTAAGCAAATATTGAAGGACTAAATAAAAAATAAAAAGAGAACAAGGGCAAGATTCAAACTTGAGTTTTTTTGTGGCTCTCAACCTTTCCAATTCCATCTCCTGTAATAAATATCCATAGGCTATTATATTCCGCCCGTCCCGTCCGAATCCAAAATAAGATTATTGATCCCGGTACTACGGAGATTAAAAATTACTAATATTATTTTATTAAAAAAATGATTTAAAAAGTAGGTATTGTGAGTATGGAGGAAAAAGAAAGGAGTTTATGGCAAAAATGACATGCGTACTTTGTGCAATATATCAATTTGACTCGCGTACTTTGGAAACATCAAATGTGAGTTGCGTACTTAATATTTTGAAAATTTTGATACTACTTTTTTAATTTCCGTTAGAAACATAACGGGACACTCCATATAGGGGGTAAAAGTGTAAGGAATAAAATATAAAGTCTATATGAACTAAAAAGACAGATGGAGTATATAAAATCATTGCAAAATTTAAAAAAAAAAAAAAAAAAAAAAGAAGGACGAACACATCAAAATTGTCGATTGAGGAGAACCCAGATGGGGAAAATGACAACAAGAACAACGAGTCCTTTACTTCGACAATTCATCACCGGTCAGGTTACCCGTCGACGTTTGCTTATTAAATCACCAGCGGTAACAGTGGTATTCGACGGCGACGATGGACTCGACGGAATTCTGGGTAGATTACACCTTTTTTGAATCCGCCGTTGAGGCCAACTTGACCGGACAAATTATGGGTTGACCCTGTCAAGATGTCTTAAGAGGAACCCATCTTCCAATCGAAGTTGAACCCATTAAAATCGGAGTTGGGGGTGGTCTGATTGGGCTGAGTAGTGACATCGCCGCCGACCCGGATGTCGAAATTCCGGCGGGTCTCAGGGCGCTTGGAGTAAGAGCTGCTCTAGATAGAGTCGTTGAGGGAGAGATTAGAGAGATCGTTGGCGGAGTTGGTCGCTGAATTTCCAGAAAGAGGATTGATTGTTCTCCATATAAGGTTGATTATGAGTATAATTTGATCACTGTGTAGGATTGTGGTTGTGAGAGAAGAATAGGTGAAAGGTGGGAGGGAGTTTCTGGTTCTGGCATTTATGGAAAGTAAAGGGGAGAAGGAAGGAAGAGGTGGCCATGTGGGTGTGGTTTAGCGACTGGGTGACTGGTGATGACCGGAAAATATGGAGGTGGCCGGAATTTATGGATATCGCAGGAAGTTATGGAAGTGACCGGAAATTTAAGAGAGGGGTTTAGATGGTATTTTTAAATTTAGCACTTCAAGTTTTATTCTTTACATTTTTACTCCTTATATGGAATGTCTCGTTATATTTTTAACGGGTGTCAAAAAAGCGGTATAAAAATTTTCAAAACATAAAGTACGCAACCCACATTTGATGTTTTCAAAGTACGCGAGTCAAATTGATATATTGCATAAAGTACGCATGTTACTTTTGCAATAAACTCAAAAAGAAAGTGGGTAGGGAATTCTAAATGAAAAATTATTGTGAGCATGAAAAGTGTGTCCCATTAATAAAAAAGTAATAAGAACTTTTTAGTTGGGATGTCTTATTCGGCGGGACACAAAAAATGGAAATTTGTTCTATTTTGGATAGCACATAAGGAGTATATAAGATAAATTTAAGAAATTTAAGGCCCTAAAAATGCGTAAATTTTAGAGGGCCCCTAAGCTGCGGCTTCCTTAGCCTAGGGCCGGCTCTGCCTGTATGCCATATGGTTGGCGGCAGTGGCGAATTCATAAGTTAAAAAGGATCCACAAATTACACTACAAAAGAATTAATGTCAAAGGTGTATATATACTCCCTCCGTTTCACTATCACTTGAGACTTTTGGTCAACTTAATATCGTTTTGATAAAGACTTTATAGAAAATTTTATGATCCTAAGAAAAACTTAAAAATTATAAAATGATTCACCATAAAAAAACACTCTCAATCACATTTTTTAAATTTTTATTTAGATCATCAAATTTTCTATAAAGTCTTCGTTAAAACGATATTAAGTTGACCAAAAGTGTCAAGCGACGTGAAACGGATGGAGTATATACTTAAAATGTGGAAATAATGATAAGAGTGTATATGTCCATCAAATCATCGTGAAATGATAGTTTATAAGTTATCAACGGCATGCAATAGCCAAAAAGTTTTAGCGCGTATTCCATTTCACATCAAAAGTTAGAGGTGTACAAAAGCTAGGCTTACCAAATACAGGGCCTTACCAGTGAACAATAAAGGGACTCAGTATTGTCCACCAAAAGGTCCAAAACAAGCTAATATAAATGCTCTAATTTATTAGTATTATATATTACAAGAGCATCAAAAGATGGTGAATTCCTCATCCAAAAAAAAAAAAAAACGCAGCTAAAATGTCTCCAATAAACGTAATTATCCTGCATTGTTTATTTTATTGTTTCTAAATAAGTAATTTCAGAACATAGTAAAAGAGAGGGTCCAGAGCACGACTTTAGAACATATTTCAGGTTCAGTTTTAGCCGAGGTATGGCCTTTGACGCAATTTTTGGGACGTACTTACCATATGGGAGCTTCCGTTAAAGACACCATCAACCCCTTTCTCCATCTTACTGCCCCCACAACTTGTCAGAAGTGCAGTCTTGGCACGGACCCGTCTAGGAGGCTTTGCCCCTTCCCCGCTTTTTCTCTTTTTCTTGGGGCTTAAATACCCACAAGCAAGCGCTTCCAACGCTTTTGTGGTCAACGGTCTGTTTCTCCTACTCTGCCTTTGACCAACATTCACCGCCTCATTTTGTTCTGTATTAAGCACAGTACCCGGGGCGTTCAGCAGCTCTGACTGCTGAACTGGTTCAGACAACTTTCTAACCAAAGGTTCATCACCTTTATCGCATTCTGGTGGGGTATGAGGGAGGTTCAGGCCAATCCTAGTCTCTTCAGTTTTTTTCTCCACGGGAGTGCACATGTCTTTGAAACCATTCCCTGATCTTTCTTTGTAATCGCTACGAGTTAACTCGAATTTGTTTCTGGTGTCGTTTGGCTGAGAAGATTTCACCTTCCGACTAAATTTGAACTTCATTGGCATCCTATGTTGTTTCTGATCCTCGTGTTTGTCAGTTGCCGAAATCATGGGATCAGAACCGTTGGATGGGTGATTGTTTAAAACCACACTCCCTTCACATCTTGGCTTGTCGACAGATTGTTTGCTTTCCACTACATCTTCCGTACCATTTACGATCTCATTTTCCTGCACCACATTTCGAGATTCTTTGATGGTATTTTTTTTAATTCGTCTAGGGGTGGAAATAGAAATAGCTACAGGATCCCCAGGCAAAGTTCTTAGTTCTATTACTTTTCCCGTTTCCTTTCCACAAACCAAACTCGTATCCACAATCGTAAACTTCATTTGCTCTTGACAAACACGTGGCTGGAGGTAGGAATGGCGTTCTCTAGATGAAAATCCGTCCGTCACTTGTTCTAATTGTGGGTGTGGGCCCGACCCTTCTTCATCTTTGCAGATGTTCAGTTTAGCTGTATCAGGTTCATGCTCGAGAAGTTTAGGCTCCATCGCAACTTTGTTCAAGACATCCGTAACGGAATCAAAATAGTGGGTCCCTTTCACGAGTTTCCGTCTGGAAAATTTCTTAACACCGGGAATAAGGTACACCCACGACTGCTTTGAACTAAGAGAAACATAATTTCTTGGTGTCTCAACTCGCCACCCATTATCTAAAAGACGAGGCCAAACAGCATCCCAAAAGAGGTCGTTAGCCCGGGCTTTGCTTAGACGAATATCCCCGGTTAAATAATTGACAATTTCATCCACTGTCAGAGAGGAGCCTGATTTGGGACTGGGTATTTCAGAACGAGCTGGAACGGACGAATTGGTCTTTGCATGCTCCATCTGCAAGCTCATAAGATCTCGTTTCCCTTTCCCAATCGCTACTGCTTGAACAAGCAACTCAAGACCAACCATATCCTTTAGAGCAAGTACATAGTCTTCGAGTGACATTTTCCCCTCTCCTTTTCCCTCTCCAAATATTTTAGAAGCCTGAAAGAGATCAATATCAATAGTTATAATGAAATCAGGAATGGAAAATGAATGTGTGTGTGTGTGTGTTTGAGAGAGAGAGCTTTGTGATAATTTGCTCCTAGGACAACTGTGTGATGTCTATTTTCTGGGGGTGGAGGGGAGGAGGAAAAAGAACTCCAAATTTAGAACAAAACCGCAAATTACTTTCCCTAAGGAGTAACTGAACGGAAAGTTTTTCCCAAAAAGAAATTAAATAAATAACAAATACGGGATATTGTGGTAGAGCTTTTTTTTTCTTTTCAAAATAGGTGTTAAACTCCTCTAAACACAATAAAGTGTGAAGTACTCTTGCTTGTTGAATTATCAAATCCAGAATAAAAAAAAATCTTCTTCATGTATATGGGAGGTCAGACATGCAAATGTAGGCACATATCCTATAAAACACTGGAAGGCCAAAATAAAAATGAGAGTTTGTCATACATCAAGTGAAGTTATATGGCCTCCCTGTCTAAAACCTAGCGACAATCCTTCTTAATCAACTGAACTAAATGAATCACAGGGAAGAGCAAATATTTTCCACTATTATCAAACAAACATAGGTTCAAATCTATATGTTCTAACCCTGTAATTTTTCAGGTTGCGTTGGAGAGAAACGTTTGAAATTAAGGTCATGGCATTCTGACAACATTTTTGCAAACAACATGTAAAGTTGACAAAAGCTTAAACAAGCTCGTCAATTTGCTCCTTAAAATCTTACATATTAAGTCGGTTATTCTGGCATTTTGAATTAATATTCTATTGTAAAGCAGAAATTCTTTGATAGAGCTGATTCTGGCAGTACAAAAAGCAGTATTATAGATGATAAAAGAATACTTTTAAGCCTAGAACAAGAGATGATCAGCTATTCGCGCTTTCCACTAATATTTCGAGATAGACAAAAAGCAATCTAAACATAAGAGGTAGCCTAGACATAAACAAAATTTGAATTTCAGCAACAGGGGAATGTAAGTCAAGAATAATCCCGCTTCTAAAAAACATCTATTTCTCCTTTTCAATTCAAGAAATCAACCTATGGAAACTATCTAACGGCAAATTCGCTTTCTAAAACATGTCAACACAGCCGTTAAATTGTACTTTCATATTTTACAACCTCAACACCACAATCCAGCAGTGCATTAGAACATCTACATACCAAAATCATAGCTACTAAAAATAGTCCATTGGTTGTCAAAGTAGAGTTTTGTACTGTTTCCAACAGTAAAAACTAATATGGAGTTCTCATCTTGGTTGATTGCTGCAAACTTATTAATATGACCCATAATTTTAAATTTGATTCCATATGTTTCCCAGAGGTCATATCAGAGGCAGCCTTGTCTTATGTTAGTCTTGACCTGGAGATTTCCCGTTCATTAGGGAAGATATACCAGCAACACCAGGCAAATTTATTTATTTATTTATTTTTATTTTTTTGAAAAGAACACCAGGCAATTTATTGAGGAATGAGAAAACTGCATTAGAGGTTAGCCTATAGGATCATAAGAAAGTTTAGCGGCAAAGCAGTTTGTTTTTCACTTTTCTAACTTTCTTTCATGCTAAATGGAGTTTCTAGCAAGTGAAGGTTACCTAGTGCCTTTGGCTGGTCTTGTGCTTCATTTTGTACTGACTTCGGGGTTAAAAGGAACTGTACTATGGTAAGAAAGGAAATGACAAATAATAGAAATCGTACTCCTCCGTCCCAATCAAGGAAGAAGAAGGAGTAATAGAGTAATATAATTAAACCTTGATAAGGGTAATGATGAAGATGAAAATGAAAATGAAAATAGGTTGTTAAAATGTTTGAATAGTCAAATGAGACTATCATTATGGGACGAAGGGAGTACTTTTCTAACTTAGAGATATCCTGGTATACTAATGTTAGCATTTCTTATCTCATGATCCTATATGCAGACTCTGCTTGCATTCAGCTACTCCATAAAGACCACCCACCCAGAGTCCAGAATCTCATAACATAACTGTTCGACAACTTTAAGAAGCGAACGACTTACCTGTTTTAGTACTTCCCAACAGTTAAGCTCATGTTTCTACTATCTCAATCTGGCAGGGAATAAGCTTCTAAGTCTTCCCATATTTCTACTTATCTGGCAGGGAGCAAGCTTCTAAGTCTTCCTTATTCAAAAAAGCTTGGCTTCTGTTTTCGGGATTTCTGATAACCTAATACGTTAATAGGTTTTCAGGTTGATAAATAGTTCAATATTATTTCTGTTTAGTCAATTTTTTTTTGTCTTAAACGAGGTAAGAAATGCTACTCAACTTACATAGATACAGAGAGAACGATGATAATAAAAACTAATGGTGTTAATACTTCCTCTCAATGATGAAAATGTTTATTAGTTTGAATTCTGAGTCACTAACATAAATGATATCTGCTACTACTAATAAGAAGAAAACTGATTAGACACTGATCAAGCACAAGTTAAATATATTGCAACATTATCCAACTGCAGAAAGAATAAGTGGGTGAGAATGTGAGATTGAGTTCATTATCGAAGAATACCTCAATCAACCTAGTTTTGCACTCTTCTGTGATATGGGGAGGATAGGCGTGACATTAGTTCCTGCTGCCTCCAGCTCGTAAAAATCTTTTCTCCATATGAGTACCTTTTCTTTCTCTTCTTCCGACATTCGATCCATCTGTTGTATTCACTTGACTTATAAAACTTCCCATGATAGTACGACAGTATTTCTCCCATTCCTTTACTCCCAACAAACTTTTTCACAAGAGAGAGAGTCTTCCCAAAAATATATAGACCAAGAAGAAAGCTATCACGTTCAATATCCTTCCAAGCTTCATCTGATAAGCCCGGGACGGGAAGGCAACCTTCATACCCACAATCTAAATTCCTTGTCTTTTCTTGTGGAGGAACCAAATCAATTTCCATACTATCCTTTGCAATTTCTTCCCCATGATTCATTTCAGAACCTAAAGTTTTGACTTTTTCTTCACTTTTTAAAGCAATATGGCTCTCTTCACTACTTTCACACTGATCAAGTACCCACACTACTGGAATTGGCAATCCCAAATGAACGGGGTCTTCCATAAGCTGTAAAAGCTCGTCTTTTGTCATCAAAGGTGGGATTTTCACCTGGTACTCTTCACCAACTCGAGGTGAAATTTCAGGATCTCCAAATAAATCATGAGTACCAGAAGAGCACGACTCGCCAGACTCATCTTCAATGCCTTCCATATTTTTATCCATCTAGCAGAACAATCTGCCACAGAACACAAATAGGTTGAGCAAAACTAGAATATGACCACATCTTGAAAACTGAATGTTAACTAGCACATGTTAAAAACCTTATTCTTCAAACAAAAATGTTCACAAAACAAATCCTTCAGAATAGTCTCTCAGACAACAATATATAGAACAATAAAGAAGAAAAAAATCATGCTTCAGAACTCAACCATTGACGTTGCAGCAACTAATAGACGAATAGCTATGAGCAAAAATTTCTGTCTTTCTTGCTAATTTCCACATCGCCAAATCAATGTGAGTCTTCATGGAGGTGCAAGTGTTGCATACTGTCAATTCGCACAACACAAGTTTGAAACCTCTATTTGCTTAGTCTCAAAATATATGAGTAAAATTTTGTCTCTATTTGTCGTTTCACTATTTTCACTTATACCAATTATACAATAATGATAGTGAACTATCTCTTACCTAACCATTTAATTACAGGTAGTGAATTACCTTCTTCACATGCATTAATGGTATTTCTTAATATGTAGATCCATACAATGAAGAACTAGTAGTCCGTCTGCATTAAGTAGGACAATGGTCTAAACTCTCTAACATATACACAAACAAAGAACATAACTGAATTTTGTGTTAAATCAAATTCAAAGAACCTACCTTTAGCTACGATAGTACCTTATTATCTTGTTCTTTCGTTGTTCATTACAGAAACCGTAACATAACATAAACCTATCTGCCAATATATTACAACGAAGGCTTCTAAACAAATTCGAGTCACCAACATTAACCACAAAAATTAAAGATCACAAAACCTAAAGAAAGTGTAACATTTGTTCATATAGTAGCCTCTCCCAAAATTCAGCCCCGAAAGTACAAGTACCTCAAACTTCTACTGCGAATATAAACCACAAAACGCAAACCTGGATCAAAATGTTTGCTTTGCTATGCTATGCCTCGATCGTAATTCCTAACGTCACCAGCAATATAGTCAAACTTCAATACAGAACTTACCAGGCAAAATAATCAAGTTTAAGAGTTCAACGATCAACAAGAACCAAACATAGATCCATTCACAAACAAAAACATTTGTAATCAAACCTCCAAACTACCCCACATTCCAAATCAATAGCAAACATCAAGAAAGGTAAAATGACGCAACACCAACTAGAATGACACTCCAAAACATATTCACATTCAAATGATTTAAGCAAAATCAAAAGCATTTGACCACAACATAGAGATTAATCATAAAATTCGCATCTATTCCTTTTTCTTCAAAACCCCAGAAAACACAAACATTTAGAACCATAAATTTTCACTCAACAAACGTGCAAACAACGAGGAAATATTCTGCTAACCTCAAAAAACAACCTTGTACGTGAAAGCCCACGTCTAGAATCACAGTTCAAGAAATGGGTTTTACCTGGTTTCCCTCAATTCACGTTTATTTAGTCAACCTGGTCTATGAACAATAAATCACAAAAAACAAACATTTAAGAATAAATAAAGAATTTTGGTAAAAACCCATAACGAGATAAACATGTTAAGGAAGAATGATGAGGAGAAGTGACCTTTATATACAGAGGTGAAGATTCATCGGAAGGAGTTGCCGTATGAAGTATGAAGAGAAAGCTAGAGAGAGAGAGAAGGCAAAGGGAAGTTGTGTCGCTGTTTAGAGGAGAGACGATTAACGCTCGTTGCGTTGGGTTCGATTTTTATGTGTTTGTGACTTTGTGTGAGAAAGACAGACCACACCACACTCGTTGGTAAACCGGTTCCAAAACTTGGATTGAAATTCATCTTTTCAATTGTAGAAAAAAAAAAAAAAAAGGGATCTATATGATAAAAATAGAGCAATGTTATGCTATGGTAGGGACACGAGATAAAATCACAAAATTAATTGGTCGTATTTTATTAATTGCATCGATTATATATTTACTACACTCTAATTAATAGCACCGATAAAATCACTACCTCTGTGATTTCGTGATCAAACTCTTTAAAACACATTCAGAAGTTTAAGAAAAAATATGTTTCAAAAATGCGCATTTGCATTTTGATAAATACTAAAAGTTAGTCCTTCCGTCCCAGAGTAAGAGTCTTACTTTATATTTTGGTAAATCGGCAAAGAATCTTTATTAGTCATCTCACTCATTCTCTTTCCTACTTTACTTTTATACTCACAACACCAATCAATTTACTATTCATTCCCACTCATTCTCTCTCCTACTTTACTTTTACACTCACAACAGTTACTTCTATCATTTCTTAATCTCCGTGCAAATGGGAGGTAAGACTCTTACTCAGGGAAGGAGAGAGTAGTTTTTTAGTGCACAATGACATTTTTTGTAAATAAATGGATCTTCTTTTACAAATACTCGGCGACAATCTTGTAAACATGGACTTATTATCATACATGCACTTAAAAATACTATCACTACATGAAGAGCACATTATCATTGGCAGTTGAAAACACTATTACTATTACTGGCACTCGAAAATATTATTACTGATACTCAACAAACACTCTAGTCAATGCATGTGTTTTGCTGGTGCAAGAGTTTTTTAGCGCATGTGTGGCAATTAGCATAATTTTGACTTCAACTGGACTATGTGTCTCACCGCATATCAACCCAAAAGTAATTTTGAGATTTACAAAAGTTATCTGACTTATCCCCTTGAAAAGAGGGTTTAAAAAGCACAAAATATACAATTTAGGCCCTCAAACCGGATTTAAAGTTTTATCAACAGGGTTTTAAGAGGGTGCAAGTGATGGTGTTTAAGTGTATTAGTGGCAGCTTTTAAGAGCGACAATGTATTTGTTTTGTTAGTGCCAATGCATGTGTTATCGAAATTACACTTGGATTCGTTAGTTAACTAGCTACTGAATTCAAGTGTATTTAGACGTTGCACTTGGATTCAATAGTTAATCAACTACTTAATTCAAGGCGCTCTTCCGACGTAAATCACAAAAATCTCACAGCTTTTAAAGCCAAATGGCATTACTACCCTCCCAATTCACAACACGAACAAAAATCTATAAAAATACCACCACGCGTCTTTTATGTGGTATCTAATACAGATCGTTGATTTATCTTAATTTAAGGGTGATTAGTGGTTCCTATGTCCCTTTCTTACTTAGGTTTTCACTAGAGTAAAATCCACAGCTCACCCTGTCTCATAACAAAGTAATTATTAACTTTTAGGAATGAGTATTGAGGAAAAATGTTTGAAAAATAAGTGTTGTGAGTTGGAAAAAGAAAGAAATTTGATAGTTGTTGTGAGTGAGAAAGAGAAAGAAAGTGGAGTATGTATACTCCCTCCGTCCCACCTCACTTGAGACCTAAGAGGTGAGCACAATAACTAAGGAAAAAAATCAAATAAAAAAAAATGTGTGGTAGAAAATAAAGAGAGAGAATGAGTTGAATTATTAGTAAGTTGGTTGAATGAATTGTGTGGTGGAAAATGAAGAGAGAGAATGAGTGGGTGTGGTAGATTGAATATAAAATTATAAAAAGTTTACCATTTTGGGGAGTTTCAAGTGAAGTGAGACGAACCAAAATGGAAATAAGTTTCAAGTGGGGTGGGACGGAGGAAGTACATAGTATAGTTTTGTTTATTTATTTTGAAAATTGGTACGTTTTAACCTGCATCCAAAATGAACACTTTATTATGAGACGGTGGGAGTGTGTATCCGATCATAATCATGTAACAAATTACACTTCTTTTTTTGTTGGGTGTTTCATAATAAATTATAGCACTTCTCAAAATTGTCCAACCAATAGTATTTTTTTAAATACTTGTCATACTTACAATAACTATTTTACTCATAATTCGTATTCACCAACAATTCATGTGTTTATAAACTACATAAACTCGAATTACAAAAATCTTAGCCTAATTAAGAGAACCAAGATTTACAAATTTCAAAAAGTGTATTTAAAAAATTGATGCAACATAATAAAACCATCAATCACCAAAGCTCACAGGTTTTGGACAATCTTTTTATTTCATACAAAACCATGGACGCGGACGGAGTGTGAGAAAGCAAGGAAGTAAAGGAAAACATCACACATTGATTATGATATCTTGTAATTTCTGAAATTATTAATTTTATTTACGTTAATATCATTGTTCATCCTTTATATCAATGCTTACCACAAATGAGTTCATTTATTTTTCTTGCTATATTTATTTCATTCTTTTTGCATTTATCAAATTTTCGATACTCTGACTATTTTTGTCTAACAATATTCTTTATAAAAGTTGCGATTATCTATATCTTGTTATCTCATATAAATTTTGATTACTTTTCATGAAAAATTCATTTTTTATTAACACTATATGAAAACATGTAGAGCACAATTTACTATTCAATTAATCAATTAGTTAAAGTTGTCCGATTACTATTTGGTAAAGAATAAAACTAAAGTTGCAAAAACAAAAAGTGTTATACAATTTTGCTTACAAACATTGTTGTCAAAAAATAATCAAATCTTAATATATTTGTAAGACCCGTCACTCATTAATTCAATATTTAATCATTGTTTGTCATTGTAATAGTACTTGTAACTTTTAAGCATAATTTTGCAATTTTTTTCTTTCAACTCTAGCATAGTTTGGTAAAGGGAAAATATAGATTTATCCCCATATACTTAAGTCAAGGATGCAAATATGTCCTTATATAAGTTAATTGTCATATTAGCCCTCGTACTTATAAAAAAGGTGTGGAGATTAGGACTTCGTCATCTTTCCGTCCAAAATCTAACGAAATAGCTGACTGAGATGCTTAGTTGGCCAGGAAAAGTTTATACATGGAAACAAAATGCCTAAGTGGAATTTGATGAGTATGATAGGCTTAAAACTACGTCGTCTGGCACTTAATAGGGCTAAACTACGTCGTTTTAAAATAAAAAGTACACTTCTTCTTCTTCCTCCCTCGCACAACCACCCACCCCCTTCTTCCTCCACTATCGCCATTCCATCATTGTCTACTACCGTCCTCCGCCTCCACAACCACCAAACTCAACACCACCACCAAATTCATGATAGAAATTGAACACAATCTCCCGAGAATCAACATGTGATTAAGCAAAATCGAAGCCCTAAATTCCATGACACAACCTAATCAATTTACAGTCAACATCCGATGACTTCCTTAAAGGAATTGAATAAAAGAGCTCAAGCTTGGAGAGTGGTGTCGAAGGACTGTAAGTCAACATCGTCTTGGTAGGCGGCGACGTAAAAATTTAGCTCCTTCACGAAATGAGGGTTGATGTTGAAATTGATGTGGGAAAATGATGTTTCTGCACACTTTTTTAAAGAATCCCAACAATTTGATTTGTACCTTGTGTGTGCGTGCGTTGGGTGGTTTGTGAGGATCAGATTTTATGGTGGAAAAAATGGCCTTTGGGCAGGTGTAATGGGGGGGGGGGGAGATGAGAGGTAGGTGTATTGGGGGGAGATGAGAGGTAGGTGTATTTGAGTTTTCTTTTTAAAATAAGGGTAAATTAGTTAATTTACTGTGAAAATATTTTACATTCTACCCCTTCTGAGGGGTGTTACTTGTAAATAATTATTTTAATTTTATTCTATTTAGTGCCAAAACGACGTAGTTTAGAGCCCACCATACTCAACAAATTCCACTTGGACACCTAATCAACCATTTTTTTGCCAACTAAGCATCTCAGTCAGCCATTCCGTTAGATTTTGGATGGAAAGATGACGAAGTCCTAATATCCACACCTTTTTCCGTAAGTATGAGGGCTAATATGGCAATTAATTTGTATAAGAGTATATATGCATCCTTGACTTAAGTACAGGGGCATATTTCTATATTTTCCCGTTTGGTAAATATGAAAATTTAATTGTCAGGGCCTAGGTAACACTGGTCACTGGGCTTCAATTAGTCTACTGAATAATGCTAAGGCCCATACAAAGCCCAATAATTAAAGTCCATGATCTTATGGGTGTACGCGAGTTACAATAACAAAATTTTCTCCAGCGATCATGACTATGGCGGGAAAATTTCGGATTCCATTCGCTTCCAGAAGCTCAAGCATCGATCGTTTTTCTGCTTGATCAGTACGCAATAATCTCGATTTAGTATGAACTATGAAATACGATTGATCGGAGGAAAGTTAGCTCTTCGTCTTCTCCGATTCGAAGCAAGAGCAATCCAAAGCGCAGACATATTGATGGAGGGAGCTCATAGGGCGGTGTTGGTATGATATCATAATCCACCTTCGCTTTGGTTTCAGCCTGATTTTTATTTTTAACTTTATGTAATTTTTAGTGTTTGGTTTAATTTGTAGGAGTTCAGGTGTTTGATTTTGTTGAATTAGACGATTGGTATGGGAATTGACCTTGTTCAATCATTGGTGCATATTTCTTGTAAAGTTTGTTTTATGAAAATTTGAATCGCGTTCGTGAATTGTAATCAATTATCTTCAATTCTCAGGACTAGCTGTTAATTACTGCATGTTAAATGTTTAATCATGTACAATTTGATCCAGGGGTAGAGTTGTGTTCCGTGGTACTCATTCCATTGCTTTTACAAATCGATTGTTTGTTTTGTATTTCCGATTGTTGAGCCATACTATAAGCCATACTATGTTATATACTGGATTTGACTCGTATACATTGTGACTTGAGAAGTTGAGTGAACTGTCTATTTGAATTCTACGTGTCTCATAACTAATTTATTTTTGATTGGTTGACATATGTTGTTCACTAATTTCAATGTAAGTGTTTTTTAACCAACCAATGATTTTAGAAACATAAATACTCCCTCCGTCCCAAAATGATCTTCATAATTTTTTGGCTGTTATTGTTAAGGAACTTTGAGCAATAATCTGAGGTTGATTTAATTGTCCTAATGAAAACCTAAAACTTGCTATTGATAATATTGTTGATGCTGTATCAATAACAAGTTTTAGATTTTCATTAGACAATTAAATCAACTTAAAATTATTGCTCAAAGTTCCTTCGCAATAACAACCAAAAAAGTGTGAAGATCATTTTGCGACGGAGGGAGTATATCTGAATGAATGCCTGGGGTTACCTATAAACTGGAAAGAGTTAAATTCTATGAGTTACTTAATATGCAATCGATATATGATAAATGCGACAATGCAGTGTTGTGAATGAAAATCAAAGATTGTGAGCTGCTAGACTTTTCTTTTTATTAAGCACAGTGAAACTTAGTTTGGTCGCATAATCCATGCTTGAAAATAAAGTTGATGAGACCGAGCATCATAGACCGGACCGGACCCGGTTCAAAGCCAGTACAAGCGAGTTCAACTAGACCGAACCAGATGAACCCGCAAGCAAGCAAGCCCGAGAACTCCGGGCTCCCTGATAACCATGGCCAAGATAGCTCTGCCTCCCGCTATCCTGAGGGTCCCGTGTCGATCACTCAACCTCCTGCCCGGAGCCCGCAGCAGCCAGCTGTCACAAACGTACCACAGACGTTACCTGTTCGTACCTGACATACCATAACGGTTGGTGGTGGAACCATGATTCCCTGACAACACGCCACGTTCCCAGCCACTCCCCTGGCCTTGCCAATGAGGACCTGCCGCGTGTCCATCCGGTACAAGGGCGGTTAGAGCCTTAAACCTACCTCCTCCTTCTACTCATATAAATACTCCTATCCGCCCCAAAGGGCCAGGTACGTGCTCTATCCTATTCACACACACAAGGCTTTCACAAGCTTTCTACTTAGGTTTTCCTCAGAGATCTTACTCTCACACCCGAGGGCCTAAGCCGGATTCCAACCCGGCCTTGGTCTTAACGGTGTTCTTGTTTGTGTTGTGATCAGGATCAAGAGACAGCTATATTGGAGTTCTACCTCCGTGACCCCAGAAACTTAGGGCGTCATCAAAAGTCATAGTTCTTTTGCATGATTTCTTTTGAGGATCATATGCTTGATGTGTTATACGCAGGATTGTTTATTGATGTATAACTTACTTTGTGTTTTCTTTTGATTTTCTGAGTTTCAGTGGCTTGAATGTCATTAATAGACTGCAGCTAGATGCGGAAGTGATGACATGTTTTCAAATTATTGCGGAGAAGCCTTAACCTTACTAAATAGTTGGGTAGGTATACTTCAGTTGACACAATCCCTTACTGCCTCTCGATATCATCACCATCAGTGAACTTGTAGCAATTCCTTCATATGTTGCATCTGTGCATTATATCTGCTTCTGAAACTGAATTTGGGTCATATAACCGAAACATCAGATAAACTGCAGCTTTGAATTTCAAACCACGTGCGTGTTTACAATATTATATCTGCTTCTGAGGCCCCTGAATTCGTATACAAACATGCGTTTATGTAGACATTAACATATTTGTCCTTGATTATAACAGACCAGGGTCTATATGAAATCATTGAGCTCCTTTCCTTGGGTCACTACTTGGTTTATTGCTTGAGTTGTCTTAATTCTTTCTCGTCAAGTATAGTTGAAATGAAATGATGGGTGTATATTTACTGCTAGCTAATAGCTATCTTGCAAAGTTACATACCATTGCAATGATATCTGCACATAATTATAAACTCATTACTATTCTTCAAGCGCTGGTTGGATCAAGAGTCGGGGCGGGATATGCAATTTATGCAAATTGTCATTGATGCCAAGTTGGCCTTTGTTTTGGCCCAATACGCAGCAATTGCCATCATGTTTGACAGCCTTCTACTCCCCTGGCTACTTACCCTAAGAAGCTTACTCTTTTGAAATTCCAGAGACTCAGTGATAGAGATTTTGGGGGTCTACAATCTTTCCAGACCTTGATATGAGTTGGACAGCTTGTTAAACCACCACAGGAAGGTTTGATTTCTGCTTATTTTATTCCTCATCAAGTAGATGCCCATCACTGTCGTTCTTATAGGTGCTCCTGTCCACCATAAACTATTAAGATTCAGTGTCCTACTCATGGGTTAAACTAATTCTTATGTCAGTAGAAGAAGGAATTAGACGGTCTTGAGAGCCCCTTGGCCATTATATTATTGATTGCTGCATTGTGAAATTTTATGTGCTTGGTTCAATGACGTTTGGGTTGTAGTGCTCATGAATATGTTGCTCAAATTTGTTAACGCACTCGTTGATACTATCTCTACTTCATGTTCTTCGTGAGGCAAGAGAACGCCAATAAAGAGAAAAAGTTTCTGTTTTTGGTACCCACAACAACTGCACTGAATAAAAGCAAAAATGAGGAAGAACTTTTGTGATCTAACATCACATTTTCTTCTTGATATTAGTAACGCAAAGTAGTTAATGCTTAACTCTTATTAAAGGAATATAAAAAAGATGACAACAAATACATCTCTCTTAACCCCCATCCCACAATGACTCTAATTTTCTCAATTTCTTAAATTTGTTTGGAAACGAATGTTGCTCTTTGGTCAGATTAATGACATGCTGACATTTATATTACAGCAAAGAGTCATTTTTTCTATATCTATTCATTTGACGAAAACGTGATCTTATTTGAATCGTGCAGGTACTGATGTTTGTTAACTTGAGCTTTTCTCACATAATCCATGAACCAGGCACTAGGTGGAGCTTGAGAAATCTCATCAAAAGCTTGCTGGTAAGGTTTCTTGTACTTGAGATGGATTTTATTGTGTTAGTTAGCATATCCATGCCAACTAATCTGTTATACTCCATCCGTCCCAAAATGATCTTCTCATTTGTTATTTCTTATTGTCCCAAAAAGTTCTTCACCTTTCTACAATTTAGGCTTAAAAGTGCATAAACAAAACATGGCTAGCAAAGCAAATGTTCATATCCTTAAAAAGTTTGAATAGTCAAACGTGAAGATCATTTTGGGACGGAGGGAGTATGAATTAAGTACATACTCATGGTTACTCTGTTTGTGTCACTCAAAAAGCCGTAGATTCCCTTTCTGGACGTCTTGTTGAGGCAACCATAAGCATATAGTGATATATATTCAATATATTCCTTTCATATACTCAATTTGTCCCACTTTAATTTACAAAGTCAAAGCAAAGATTGTCAACTTCATCACACCATGACCAAGAATTTGCAAAATATATGTTATCCTTTTGAAAAACTAAAAATTATTAATGAGTATATTATTAATGGTGAAGCAATAACAATTTTTTTTTCTCATAAATTGTTAGTCAAAGTACAATTAAGTTGATCATTTTTGCTTTGACTAACTAGTTGGTAATTAAAGGGTGATTACATGTCTCTACCATCTTTTTTATTACCAATTTTTCATTAAAAAAAATCACCAAAAGAGGTCCTACCGGGATTCGAACCCAGGTCGCTGGATTCAAAGTCCAGAGTGCTAACCACTACACCATAGAACCAATATGCCTCCATTTCTTTTTATTCTGGTACTTGTCATACTGAACTTTTTCTTGAGACCCCAAACTGGCAGTAATATGCTTCCTTAATCTATTATTGACTTATGTGTTACCTGAGATCAGCGACTAAGATTTGGTCCAGTGACAGTTGCCCAAACGCTTAAACAATCAAGCTGATTTAAGAAGAATTCCTAATTTTTACTCTCTTCGATTTTGATTTTTTTAATGCCTATTTCTTTTTTTACAAGCCTCAACATAATTTACTTTCACTTTCTGATTTTGGGAATCTGATTCACACAAGATTTATTATTATTATTATTATTATTATTATTATTATTATTATTATTATTATTACTATTATTATTATTATTATTATTATTATTATTATTATTATTATTATTATTATCTGTGTTCGCTTTACCCACTTTTTTTGTACATGACAACAAGATATTTATTTTCTCTTAAGTTGACTGAATCCTTAACTAATAACTCAATCTAAATCCAAATTCTAAGACACTAAATCATTTACTACATATTTACCTAAAGGCATTTTTTCTTGCCCTCTCAATTTTGTCCTGATTCTATTTTTGGGATCCATGCCATGCTTTGGACACTGGTAACTAATTAGTGTAAAGCACTCACACTCACACCCATGCCTGCTAACTCATGACTCGTTATTGCTACAATACTTTGGCAAGAATAAATAATTCATGTAACATTTTTTTTCTTCCCTCTTTTTTGGGCCTAAGGAGGCATGGGACAATAAACAAAACATTAGACAACCAAGTGGAAGCATTATCCAAACTCCTACTCCTGACAACTACGATGGCATTACCCGAATTCGCTACTTTCCAAGGGGATGATAATCATAATATTACCAAAAGGATACTAAATAAAAAGATGACGAAGACACCAGAGAAAGGATGTATTCCAAAAGCAGGCAGAGTTAGTTAAGAAAGGAATGATTTAGAGGATTAAAGAAGACCTTAATAGAGTGAATCATAAGTGAGCAATGTAAAGTAGTATTCCCGGTCTGAAAAAAGTAAGAGTCATATTAGCAAATCCACTTTTTAATTTCATACTTTCATTTTCTCTCTATATCTCCACTGAATTGCACTAAAGTTCTTTTCGTTTTGCATAAGCGGAGGATTTTCCATTGGCCCAAATCCTATGGTAGGAGAGGTTTTAAATTGAAAACGTATAGATGCCCAGCTCACTAAAGCAATGAGTAGAGTTTGAATTTGGATGAAGAGAATATATATATCAATACAAGTGGGGAGGTCTGGTGGGTGGTCTTTAAAGAAGAGAAAATTATACTCTAGTCTAGAATACAAAGATTTTCTTAAGTTCCTCAAAAGTTAGATTTCTATGTCTCTTTCTTTCATGAATGAAGTGCCTGCACCCACTTACTTTGTTTAGATTTATTAATATACCTAGTTGCCTTGGAATCTCCCAATAAAGTCCATTGATCTTTGGCAACGACTTTCTATCAGTTTTTCTGTTTAAAACCAGTATTTTCTCTTCATTTTCTTCTTTTAGGAGTAAATATTTTTTTAATGATTTTACAACTAGGTATGTTCTTGCGGTACTAGTCCTGTGAATACTAAGGCATTTTACATATACATGCCTACAGAATTTTCCAAAAATCAACTTCCTGAATTTTCTTCAAAAAACAATAAAAATACTCCCTCCATCCCAAAATGAAAGAAAGACCATTTCAACAAAACTAGGTATTTATGCAGTTTTATCTGAAAGTGGATAACAATGATATTTATACATTATTCCTACAAAAGTCAACCTTTCTTGAGTGTCTTGTATATGAAAAATGGTCATTCATTTTGGAACTGAGGAAGTAATACTTATCTAGTAAGGATATTTATGCAGTTTTATTTGCTTTTGTACCGCCACAAAATTGTTTTGGGGATAAAACTCCATCTGTCCTATAAGAGTGAGTTGCAATTTGGGTTTTCAAAGTCACCTTTTTTTAAAAAAAATGAAAATTTGATGGGCTTGTTTTTCTTTTCATAACTTCAAAATATAAAATTTCATTTTATTTGGTAAAAATGTTTACAATTTTTTTTCCTTAAAGAAAGCATGTTAAATATTTATTGGGACTCTTTCTTTCTTGAGGAGGCCGAAAGGAGAATAATTTTGGAATACATCTAACGCAACAATTATGCAGAATCTACTGTATGCTTGTTCATGCTTAAGAATGTCAAAGCCTTAAAGCTCCTCACAGGGTACTTCAACTTAGATTCTAAACTTCTTAAGCAATTAAGCATCAAAATTAAAGGTATATATAATGCTGACAGTTGACTATTCAAGTTGCTATTTTCTAAATATTTCATCTGAGATCATTTAAAGCATTGGTGGTTGACTAATCAACCAAGAAAAGAACACAGAGAGAAAAATAATCATGTTGAATTTCCTGCTTTCTTGAATATTAAAATTACAAAAACGTCAGATTACTTACTGTGTAGAGAAATGATTTACCGAGGAATTTACTAGATCTTAACTCCTTATCTCATTTTTAACTAACTGAACGGTATAGAATGCAATGGAGCTGTGCTTTTATGAGCTTGTGTGCTCTATGTACTTTTTTCTGTACAACTTGTGCATAGAAATGTAGAGCAAATAGGAGAAAGCTTCATTGGTTTTCATAACGGTACTTTGAGAATGGGATTAGTACTATTAAATTAGCCAGAAATGACCTAGGAACTCTAAAACAAAGTTTACAATGTTATTAATTTTACCATCACCGTAATATACCTTTAATAAGCTCAAATAAATACTTCAATTAGGTATTTGTATACCGAGTGTTTCGCAACATACTGCCCTCCTGGATGTACTTTTAACCATAGAAACAAAACATCTTTGATTCTTTTGATATTTGCTTATTAATTGGTTTATGAATGTCCTACATGTGAGTAGGTTACTCTATATGATTAAATAAATCTGAGCATCTGATTAGGGTTTTTTAACTAAGGCAAAAAAGCAAAACATAAATATATTACAGCTTGGTTTGGACGCATTACTAAATCATCAAAACAACTCATGGCTAGTCGTTTTCACTGTTTTGAGTGCTGGGATGCTTAGTGAAGCACAATTAACAGTAATAATGTGTCCCAATAATTAGTTTCTATAATAAATTTTTGGATAAGTCATATACTCCCTCCGTCCCATTGAGAGTGAGACTAGAGGAGTGGGCACGATATTTAAGATAAAGTGATATATATGTGGTAGAAAATGAAGAGAGATAATGAGTGGGGTAAATAGTGGTGTTGGTTGAATAAAATGAGTGGTGGAAAATGAAGAGAGAGAATGAGTGGGGTTAAATAGTGGGGAATGATGAATATAAGTATATTAAAACATTTTCATTTTGGGTAGTCTCACTTTAAGTGGGACGGCCCAAAAAGGAAAGAAGTCTCACTTCTAGTGGGACGGAGGGAGTACATAGGTGTACAGTGTATATATATTGCCTGCCATAGACCGACAACATGGAGGCTACATATATAATGCCTATGGCCAATAGATAGAATCCATCTAAATGTAGTAATCCATCCGGAGTTCCTGGAATGGATCATGATCTCAGATAAAATGCTGAATAGTTAGTTTCCTCTCAAGCAGAGTGACATAATAATCTCATCTAGTTAAAAGCCTTGGATTAGGTAATCGAACAAAAGTTGCAAATTAACCCTTAATTATTATTTTCTAGGTTTTTGTTTGGTACCGCTCCTATTTCGAGGAGTCCACGTGCATATATTTGGTCCACAAGTTCAAATTTTAAGCATTTTAAACTATTTAAACCCAACTTATTGAGAGCATTAGATCTAGATGACCTAATATGAGGTGTTGGGTAGGGGGGACCATGCGTTCCTAAAATTTCATGAATCAAGTCTTTAACTTTCTTTTAATGGTTAGATCGCTTCCAAACCTTACTTATAACCCTTGATTACAATTGAAAAGTAGCCTAACTTCGTATTATTTTTTGTAAAATGGTCTGTCACTTACTAATGATGCTGACCATGTAAGTATCACGACAATGCCACGTTATGTACTTGGCGTTCATGTGCATGCGCATACTAATGCATATACATGTACATATACATATATAGTTATATATAGAGGAGATTGCTGATATAAAGAGGCAACGTGTCTGTGTTTAAGAGGGTCAAGTTTCTCTTTATGGAAATGGTTCACAATATAGGGTCTAATAGGGAGGGGGAAGTTTTTAAGTACAATTTTGCAGGTGTTAGTACTAGTGCCTCGGAAGAGGATGGGGTCATGAAAGAGCAAGATCGGTTGCTTCCGATAGCTAATGTGGGCCGGATCATGAAGCAAATCCTGCCACCTAATGCTAAAGTCTCCAAAGAAGCTAAAGAAACCATGCAAGAATGTGTGTCTGAGTTTATTAGCTTTGTAACTGGAGAGGCATCTGACAAGTGTCACAAGGAGAAGAGGAAGACGGTAAACGGTGATGATGTTTGTTGGGCTATGTCAAGTCTAGGTTTTGATGAGTATGCTGAGCCATTGAAAAGGTACTTACATAGATATAGGGAATTAGAAGGAGAGAAAGCTAACCAAAATAGGGGTAGCAGCAATGAAGAAAGGGATCACGAAAAATCAGCCTACAGATCTGGTGAGGCACCAAGGAAATCAACAGTTCCCCCTACTCTACTTAAGTTCAATGTAACTGAGAAGAGTGGGAGATTCTAGGGTTTTTTTTTTTTTTTTCCAAATATCTAAAATAACTGCGATCTGGGGTGGGGGGGGGGGGGGATTTGGGGTTTTAGGGTTAGAAATATGAGTGTGCTCGTTGATCAATTACTTATAATAGATCAACACTATGTGATTTAACCGAAGCTGATGTATGCACTTTCTTATATATGGGGTTTGTGAAAGGGTAATGTATAATAAGTTACAAAATGGTTTGTAAAGTGATTTGTATTGTGGAAGCAAGTTTGAAAATTTACATCTGGAAACTTATTTTCTTTGCTTTCTTTGATCTGAACTTAAGCGTTGGAGATTCTGATCCTGAAGGTCATCGTGTTCAAGCTTAAGTCAAACGTCAGCGGAAAGTGTAAGGCCTCTTTTCCTACCTATATTAAATCTTGAATGTTTCTCTCCAATGTGTTACTCGTATCTAGGCGATCTTAAGTGGGCTCCTGAGGCTCGCCTTTGATTTTGATTGCGAATTTGCTATAGTTGTTCCACTATCCTGGTGTTCTTGCTGTGGAACTGTTCATATGATTTGGATCTGATGAAAGTAACTTATTACTTGAATTTTTTGTTTACATATCTAAAACCAATTAACCCCCAACACCCACAGCATCACCACCACCTTGCAATGGCCTAGGATTTCCATTTGTTCGTCTGCCAGGTCAATCAATCACTGACATGGTTAATTGAATGCTATTTGTACGCCAAGGAAATTTCTTTCGCACTTTGCATAATCCATCTATCTTCCTTTGTCTGTGTCTATTTCTCTTTATGATACAATTAATTTTCATGGCTTCGTATTGTTACCTTTCTTCTCATAGTTGATAATTGGCTGTCCTAGGACTTTCGCAGCTTGCATTAGCCCCTTCCCCCTCTCAGTACAAGTTGCTGCTTGCATTACTCTCTCTCTCTCTCTCTCTCTATCTCTCTCTCTCTCTCTCTCCCTCTCCCTCTCTCTCTCCCTCTTTCTCTGTGATAAATAAACACAAAGTCTGTGGCCTTGAATTTCTGTCAATTCATCTGCTAGGGCAAATTCAATTATTTAGTTCAAAACAGTACTATTCTGTGTGTCCAGATTATAGTTGTTTGCACTAGAAGCTCATTGCGCTCAGTTTCTCCCTGGTATTCTCCTAGACACCCATTCAATTCCTGAGTTAAACAGATTAAAATGATCCCGCAGTTTCTTCACGTCTCTACCACTTGCATTAGTTACTCTATTTTTATGTGCGTGTGCTCGTATTCGCGCATGCTTGGTCCTTTATCAAAAGATTGTGTTGGATGGACTGCATCATTAACCTCCCTCTCTCTTTCTCTCTGTGTGTGTGCGCGCGCGCGTATGTGTATGCTTGGACTGGGTCAATATATTTTATCCAATAAGAAAATGTTTGTAGTGTCATTTCCCCACTTGTGATGTAAACCAGCAACGGCAAGTAGGTCAGCTCTCAAGTTCAACTTTTGTCTCATCTTGTTGGCCTAACAGGTTTCATGAATCTTCTTTGTCAAAGTTTAGGTTTACGTCATCCTACTAAAATCCTGAGTTCGAGTCATCCAGCTAGCACCTAATTTTCCCTCTCGGACTTGTGGAATCATGAGTATGTGTGTGGTGAACTTGTGATTTGTGACGTCGTGTTTGGTTTTGTTATTTTATGCCTCCTCATCTGTGAGAAACGAGACCAGACCTTTTGTACCATTTTTGTATATCACACTGTGTATTACTAGTAAACTAACGACTATACTGATAAGACCGAGCATCGCAGACCGGACCGGACCCGGTTCAAAGCCAGTGCAAGCGAGTTCGACCGCGTCAAACCGGATAAGCCCCAAGCTAGTAAGCCCGAGATACCCGGGCTTCATGATGACCGTAACCGAGGTAGCTCTGCCTCCCGCTATTCTTAGGGTCCCGTGTTGATCACTCAACCACCTGCCCGGAGCCCGCAGCAGCCAGCTGTCGCAAACGTACCACGGACGTTACCTGTTCGTACCTGACACACCATAACGGTTGGTGGTGGAACCATGTTTCCCTGACAACACGCCACGTTCCCAGCCACTCCCCTGGCCGAACCAATGAGGACCTGCCGCGTGTCCATCCGGTACAAGGGCGGTTAGTACCTTAACCTACCTCCTCCTTCTACTCATATAAATACTCCTATCCGCCCCAAAGGGCCAGGTACGTGCTCTATCCTATTCACACACACAAGGCTTTCACAAGCTTTCTACTCAGGTTTTCCTCAGAGATCTTACTCTCACACCCGAGGGCCTAAGCCGGATTCCAACCCGGCCTTGGTCTTAACGGTGTTCTTGTTTGTGTTGTGATCAGGATCAAGAGACAGATATATTGGAGTTCTATCTCCGTGACCCCAGAACTCAAGGGCGTCATCAGTGGTTCCATTGCCGGGAAACGAAAATCTTCCTAGTGCAATCTTCTGAGTTCTTCCGAATTCCCAGTCTAGTCTGACTCAACACCGTTCGAAGCCATTCTTTTGTTTCTACGGTTCTAAAAATACACTCGACATTCCAAATATTTACAATGACTGGGAAAGAAATCTTGAACCCAAATGCTAGCCCTTCGAAACAAGCGCCTCAAGGATCTATCTTTGCCAGATTGGGAGACAAGGCGCCTAGTGGCTGCTCGGGCACTCCCTCTCAGAAAGCAAGAAGAGAGGCGGATCTGAGAGATCGTATCGAAACATCAAAAGCACGCAAGGCACAGAAAATCCCCGTCACTCCCCTCACCCCTGAGCAGATTCAAAAGAAAATCTAGCTCCTGAAAGACAGGCAGGATCTAGTAGCGGAAGGGCTTCAGTTAAACCTGGCCCTGGAAGAGCTATTTAATGCCGAGGCTGACACGGGAATCCCTCTTGAAA
Source organism: Campanula takesimana (assembly GCA_026119855.1). NCBI lineage: Eukaryota > Viridiplantae > Streptophyta > Magnoliopsida > Asterales > Campanulaceae > Campanula > Campanula takesimana. Next base: position 1,465,592 of record JAOWBW010000619.1, on the reverse strand, counting down.
GATCAAAAACTCATGGTTCTAAAAGCATAGCCAGCAGGGTGGAGGGAAAGAAGAAAAGAACGATCGTTGTGGAGGACGACGATGAAGAAGGAGAGGAAGGGAGAAAGAGTGAAGAAGGAGAGTCTCAACCTCGAAGGTCCAAAGGCCACTACAAGGGAAAAGCAACTGTTAGAACCGGAGAGCAATTTGCGGGGACGGCAAAAAGGGTGAAAACCGGGGAAGAGATTGATTACAAGGTCCAGGGGATGATCAGGGACCTATGGGAGTCTAAGCAAAATGTGGCAAAATGCATTGGACCCATAGATGCTTTTGCCTCCTGGATAGCTGATTCCCCAATCCAGCGGGGAAAGGTCCCCACGCTAGACGCTTATGACGGCTCGTCTAACTCCAAAAGCCATGTTGGGCGGTTTGAAGGGCAGATGGCTCTATTTTCAACGGATGAGGCCGTAAAATGCAAGGCTCTAGCCTCCACCTTCAAGGGGAAGGCGCTGGGATGGTTGTTGGCCCATAAACCCGCTCCATTTGCAGCTACGAGCAATTGCGGACGTCGTTTCTGAATTCGTTCGCGGGCGCTGGGGAGGTCGCAAGACCGAAATCGGACCTATGCGGTGTGAAGCAATATCTCGGGGAAAGTACAAAAGCGTACATTACACGGTTTCGAAAAATGACCGAACAAATCGTGGACCTAACGAGAAATGACATCGAGCTGTGCTTCTTGGGAGGATTGACATCCTATACCCTGAGGCAAGAGTTCGCTTGTCGAAAGCCCGAGGGAACGGAGGAAATGTACAATCGAGCCATTGCCATGGCCGGAGTTGAGCCCACGTTCATGGAAGATGCCCGCAGGAGCATGAGGGACAGGCTCGAGCCCGCTCACGACTCAAGGTACCACGCAGGCTATTCGGGGGCAGTGGCGGCAGAAATAGAGGAAGACCGAGGGGCGCGACCAATTTCAAAAGAGCTGACAACACCTTCACTCCTTTGATAGCCCCAAGGACTGAGATTCTGCGGGCAGAAGCCCTACCTCCTCCCCCACCCCTAGAAAGAAAGCCTTATGAGGCGAACAAGAAGAAGTGGTGCGGCTACCATGAAAGCCACGGGCATAACACGGATGAGTGTTTTCAGATGAAAAAGATAATACAACAGAAAGTCGAGGCCGGAGAATTGAAAAAGTGGATTGAGGGGCCCAGCAATAAAGGAGCAGCCCCACGAGGACATGTCCAATATGTTAGGGATAACGACGCCGACGGGGAAAAACGCTACGACATCCAGTATATCGGGGAAGAAGCCCCGAGCAACACCCAGCTCTCTATTCAGATCAAGAAATTGGAAAAGGTGTTCCTTATACCTGCATACCCACCCGAGCAAGAGGAAATGATCGGGTTCAGGAGGAGCGAGCTGGCCTCCACCCTCTTCCATTCAACACAGCCATTGACAATCAAGATGGCTATTGGTAGAGCGGATATTGGGAGGGTCCTCATTGATACCGGGGCTTCGCGGGACATACTCTACTTCCATTGTCTAGAAGAAATGGGGATGTCCGAGGCGCACTTAACACCATATGCGGGCTTGTTGGAAGGGTTCACGAATCATACGGTCTACGCAAAAGGGACCATTGACTTCGAAGTGACCATTGGAGAGAGGCCGTTCGAGAAAACAGCCCGCGTCACGTTCATGGTGATCGATCTGAAATCCCAGTACAACGCAATCTTGGGAGTGACCGGTCAGGCTGCCCTAGGAATCGTTGCGTCAATCCCTCACCAGAAGATCAAATTCAGCACCCCGCAGGGATAGCATGCATTGGAACAAGCCCGAGCTTTTTCTCAAAGTAATAGAGAAGAAAAGAAGGGAGAGCGCGATGGGGAAAAGATTGGTAAGCCCGAGGGAGGCAAAAAAGATCAAAACCAACAGCAGCAGGACCGAGGATGCGGCCATGATTGGAACTTTGTCATTCCACTCAACACGGGCAGAATTTAAGCGGAGTAGGAGAGCCCGTCGTATTGCCGCAAAGACCGAGCAGATAGACATCATGATTGATTCGCTGCACGACAGGGAAATAAGGGACATCCGCCCCAACGATGCTCTGGAGGATGTAGTCATAAACCCCGCTTACCCCGATCAAACGGTCAAGGTCGGGCTGGAAATTCCCGCAGAAGAAAGGAAGATTCTGATCGACCTGCTGCGGAAAAGCACGGATATCTTTGCCTGGACCGTCGAAGATATGAAGGGGATAAGTAGAGAGGTCATCGAGCATGAGCTGAATGTCGATCCCACATTTACCCGGGTCCTCCAGAAAGAAAGATACTTTTCACCGGAGAAGAAAGCGGCGATCAGAATCGAGGTAGATAAACTGCTGAAAGCCGGAATCATAAGCCCGATCAAATATCCGAAGTGGTTAGCCAACGTCGTCATGGTAACCAAAGCAAATGGAAAGTGGAGGATGTGCGTGGATTTCACCGATTTGAACAAGGCCTGCCCTAAGGATTGTTACCTTCTTCCCCGGATCGACCAATTAGTAGACTCTATAGCCGGGCATAGGGTGTTAAGCTTTATAGATGCGTACTCGGGGTACCATCAGATCAAAATGAAGGAGGATGACGTCCCTTCATGCGCTTTCTATGCCGCGGGCAAAACCTACACGTTTAACAACATGCCATTTGGCCTCAAGAACGCGGGCGGTACGTATCAAAGGATGGTAGGAATCGTCTTTGATGATCAATTAGGCCGGAACCTGGAGGCTTACATCGACGATATGGTTATCAAGACCAAGGAGACCTCTCACGACATTGATATGGCAGAAACCTTCACCAACCTCCGGGAAAATAATATGAAGCTTAATCCCTCCAAGTGCGCTTTCGGAGTAAAGGCAGGAAAATTTTTAGGGTTCATGGTAAACCAAAGAGGGATCGAAGCAAACCCCGAGAAAATCACGGCGTTGATAAGCATGCAGCCCCCCAGATGCGTTAAGGAGGTGCAGAAGCTTAATGGCCGCATTACGGCTTTGGGAAGATTCATTGCTAAGTCAGCCGAAAAGTGCCTGTCTTTCTTCAAAACTTTAAAAGGAGGAGGAGAGAAGGGTTTCGAGTGGAACGAGGACTGCCAGAACGCTTTCGAGCAAATAAAAGCTTACCTGGGAAAGCCGCCGCTGTTGAGCAGCCCGGTATTAGGGGAGGAACTCTATGTTTTCTTGGCCGCAACAGATTACGCAGTGGCCGCTGTTTTGGTAAGGGAAGAGGGCAAACTTCAGAAACCCGTGTATTATGTCTCCAAGGCACTTTCTGCTGTGGAAGGCCGCTATCTAAACATTGAAAAGCTAGCTTTCGCCTTGCTCGTGGCCGCTCGGAAGCTGCGGGCATACTTCATTGCCCACCCCATCACGGTTTATTCAGACACCCCGCTGAAGAAGATACTCCATAAGCCCGAATCCTCGGGGAGAATGCTATCGTGGTCCATTGAGCTGACTGAATTCCAGATTACCTACTCCCCGCGGAAGGCCATCAAGGCACAGGCACTGGCGGACTTTGTGGCAGAGACCACATTTGAGTCAAAGAAGAGCGAGCCGGACAAAACCCAACCCGCAAAGACGAAGAAAAAGAGAGGCGAGAAGGCAATAGTTACAGGGGAGAGACCGGAAAATTGCTGGTCGTTAAGTGTGGATGGATCCGCGGGAAAGACTGTCAGCGGCGCCGGTATTCTCTTGACCGCCCCGGAGGGTCAAAGGTTCAAGCGAGCCTTGAGATTTAAGTTCGCGGTCTCAAACAATCAGGCCGAGTACGAGGCATTGATAGCAGGTTTGGAATTAGCCCGGGACATGAAAGTATCAAAGCTGGTCGTGAAGAGTGACTCACAACTAGTAATAAACCAGGTGAAAGGGGAATACGAAACAAATCACCCGGTTTTGGTTAAATACAGGGAGCTCGCGACAGACTTGTTAAAGGAATTCGAATACCATGAGCTGAACCAAGTTAACCGGGCTGAAAATTCCGAGGCGGACTTGCTTTCCAGGATCACAAACGAGGACATTGCCAAGCTCAGTGTGGACTGCTGGATAGAATTCACAGAGCGCCCAGCCATTGACAGGATAGAGATCCGCCAGATTGGAGATTCGGAAAAGATTGGGTTGACGAGATCAGGGAGTATATTGAGCAGCAAACCCTCCCCAACGACCCTGGCCGGGCAAGAGTTTTGACGAAACAGGCCGCTAGATACACGATCATTGATGGCGTTCTTTATCGGAGATCCTTCACCAAACCACTGCTGAGGTGTGTCAAGTCCGAAACAGTCACTAACCTGTTATACGAAGTTCATGAAGGCGTGTGTGGAGGGCATCCCGGAGCCCGGACACTATCCGACAAAATAAGATTCCTCGGGTATTATTGGCCAACAATGAAAAGAGACGCAGAAGACTACGTCCGCAAATGTGATCAATGCCAGAGGTTCGCCAACATACCAAGGCAGCCATCCACCGAGCAGAATCTAGTAGTCCCAACTTGGCCATTTGATATGTGGGGGTTGATTTGATTGGGCCTTATCCCAAAGCGCCCGGAGGGGCGCAAATGGTAGTAGTCGCAGTGGATTATTTCACAAAATGGGTTGAGGCAAAAGCACTGACTAGTACTACGGAAGCAAGTATCATCAAGTTCATCCACGATCACATATTCTGTCGGTTTGGTCTACCGCGAGCCATTGTCTCCGACCACGGACCCCAATTTCAAAGCAAGTTTACGGCGGAGTGCAAGAGACTCAACGTGGAACATCGACAATCCTCAGTCGCAAGACCGCAGGGAAATGGACAGGCCGAGGCCGCGAACAAGTTGCTAATGACCGCTTTGCACAAAAGTTTGAAGGGAAGGAGTGGTCGCTGGATGGAAGAGCTCAGTACTGCTCTGTGGGTTGTCCGAACCACGACAAGGAACTCAACGGGAGAAACCCTTTTTTCCCTGACATATGGATCGGAGGCGGTCGCACCTGTGGAAGTAGCCTTGCCCACCTATAGGGTCGCCCAATTTAACGAAACAGAGAATGAGGGAGCCCGCAGAAAAGACTTAGACTCTACCGAAGAAAAACGGTTGGAAGCACGAACAAAGATGGTGAATTATAAGCAGAGGGCCAAAGTTCATCACGACAAAAGGGTGAACAAGAGATCGTTTGCCGTGGGAGACTGGGTTCTGAGGAAAGTTGAAGTCACAGGGAGGCAGCCCGGATACAACAAGCTTTCACCCAACTGGGAAGGCCCTTATCAGATTGCCCGCGTGATCAAAGAGGGAACCTACAGGCTTCTAACGGCAGAAGGAAAAGACTTGAAAAACGCCTGGCATAGTGATCATCTGAAGAAGTATTACCTTTAGAAGACAGATTTGCAGACCTTAAAATCTTTTTGCAATCAATAGCAGTTAGAAATTGTGGAATTACTCATGTATTATAACAAAATCACAATGTAATCTGTTCGAGTAAAGTAAATAATACTGCTATCGTTCTCAGAAACTAAAGTACATTCGTTCTCAAAGCGCGGTCATACGCCCACGAGCTAGACCGTAAGCCCGTCAAGGGAAATACCGTTGCATGAACATGCACGATGCGCGGTCATACGCCCACGAGCTAGACCGTAAGCTCGCCAAAAAAAAAGTAGTCATAAGTATCAGGCGTAGAAAATTCAAAGCACATCCACATTAATCGGCCTGGGGCCATAACCTTGAAAAACGATGGGTAGTTGACAACTCCAAGGCAACCAGCGAAAAAGGCAATAAAAGACAACGAAAATAAGTGTCAGGGAGATAGGGAGATCAAAAGAAAAGCAACGAGATACATTACAAAACCGAATCAAAATACAGTTGGAGGTTCAAGTCTGCTAAACCCAAAATTACTACAAAAAGTCCCAGGGCGCAGCCCGGTCTGATCTTCAGCCAGACGGAGGAGGATTGATCTCCACTTCTGGTACAGAAGCAGTAGAGGCGTCAGGATCAACAGCCAAATTGAGCGGAGCCTTCGAAGCCTCGGCGAGAGCAGAGGCAAAGGTAGAGAAGGGAAGAACCATACCTTCAACAAAGGGGCCGCCAGGGCCAAAAACCTTCTCCAAAGCCGCGGCCAAAGGGACACCATTCCCACTCGCAGGAAATCGCTGATCATCAATGGCGGTCAATAGCTCAGGGACCGTGACCGGAAGGACAGGAGGAAGTAAAGCACGAGCGGTCTCCGGGAGATCCAGCAGTTGGTCGTCCGAAAATGGCACCAGGCAATGACCGGAAAAGCACTCCGGGTCGGAAGGCAGTATTGAACATAAAGTGGCTATTTCCTGCGCCGTATACTTGCCCGTGGCAGCCAAGTTCCGAGCTACGGCATGAACAGCCATATTATATTGGTCCGTTAATATCACGGACTGCTCACCGGACTCTTTGAATGCTTCTATGCTTTTCTCCCGCTCCTCCTGCAGCACCCGCTCCCGGTCGGTATCAAATCGCACCCGATCGAGCAGTTGTCCATCCAACTCATCCACCTTTGTTGACAACCTATCGATGGTCCCCTTCCCCTCATCCAAAAGCTTCTGTAATTCAACACAGCGGGCCTCGAGACTCTGCTTCTCGGCTTCAAGGCGCTCCTTAGCTCCCCGCTCCGCGGCCAAATCGTTGTTCAGTTGGGAAACTTCCTTAACCGCGCCCATGACCTCCGCATCTTTCTCTTTGAGCTCGGTGCGTAAGCCCTCTGCGATTTTTGACCACTTACTGGCTTCTTCCCTTGCCTCCATAACCTCCTTATTCCTGGTGGCAATGGTGGAAGCATCAGACTTAGCCTGGGCGCTTAAGTAGAGGAGGTCATTGGCTATCTGCAAGCAAGAAAGGAAGAAAGTCAGAGAGGTAACGAATGAAGGTGGGATAATTTGGTCCAGAGGCAAAAGGCGAACCTCGGTCAGGGCCAGCCCGGCGTGGCCAACTGCGGTTGCAGGATTGGAGGTAGATAGAACCCTCTGTTGGTAGTCCGGAAAGTTTAGCCGACGCAACAACCCATCACCAACGTAGGCGTTATTGCTGCGGCGGCTGTGCAGGTCAACCCCAAAGATCTCGGGAGATCGGGCAACCTTAAGACCAAACTCCTTTGCCCGCTCTCTATCGTCAATGAGCTCCACGGGGAAAAGAGTAGAACACATCCCACCTCGGGCAGGGGACACCACGGCAAATTCTGCCGAAGAGGCTTCGGTCCTCTGTTGTTTATCTTTGGGAGGCAAAGGAGGGTCTCCCGTTGCAGATCTTTTTCTTTGTGGCTCCGGGGTGGTTGTGCCCGCGTCAGAAGAAGACTGTGAATGACCGGTGCCAATCAGTCCCTTACCCCTCCCAACTGCGTGACGGGGATTAAGGGGCAGGTTGCGAGTCAGGGCAGGCTGTGCGGCCACCGCTACACCGGACTTATCTGTTTTGTCCGTAACCGGGAGCCTAATGCCCGGAGCCTCGGTTTTATTAAGCTCGTCCCCTCTCCTTTTCTTCTCCCGTTCCAATTGTGCCCTTGCCGCTTGCTTCTGGGCGGCCACGCTCTTGGGAGGCATTGTATCTTCGGGACCTGAAAATCAAAGGGAATTTAGCACCCCCTCCGGATAGCAGAAACGAAATAAGCACAGACAAAAGAAATAACAGCAAAGAGAGACCGGTTAAACCAGGGTCAGAGCACGCGTCCCCGTGGTTACAGAACGAGCACTCAGAAGCAAAAACAAAAGACTGATGAACCCTCCAATCGGGATCTCTCAGCAGGGGGACCATATCAACCCTAGACCCGCGATCAGGAGTACGACTCGGGGCCACCCCAGCATAAATCAAAAGGTCCTCATCATCTATGATGGCCTGTACATCAAAGACCTGAGGGACCACGGCTTCCACTGTCCCATCTTCCCCCAAGACCCTCCTTGCGTGGCGAGCAAGATAAGACTCCAGGGCCTCGCTCAACTCGCGGCCCTCTTCCGGATCCGGAAAGTTTCTTCGAGAAACCGAGATAGGAGATATATTCTCAGGATGGGGAAAAGGCCAACCCAGGCGGTTCTGGATCACAAGAGGATACCTTTGCCACTGGTCGAATTTGTTAGAGACGGCAGAAAAAATCTTCTTGGAGCGCGGTTTTGTTTTCAAGCTCAGGCAGCTCGCAGTTATCTGATGAGTAAAGTAAATATGGAGGGCAGACAACGAGGGCTCAAACCCGAGGACGCGGCTAACCACGATGAAAGACACCAAATAACGAATAGCATTGGGAGTCAGGTCCATAGGCAGACACTGTGCGAAGTTCAGAAATTCGCAAATAAACGGGTCAAGAGGGAGGCGAAGCCCATTTTCAAACTGCACTGGGTAAAAGACACAAGCCAAGTTCTCTGCGCGGACCAAGGTAGAAGTCATTTTGGAGCCTCCGGTAGGCGATGCGTACTCACCCAGACCACTCACAAGGTAAACCTTTGGGTCGACATGATACTGAGACCGGAACTCGTCGTCAGAATCACCCTCGCCCTCATCCGCTAAGGCCGCACCCGAGGTAGACGCCCCCATCTGACTGACCGCACGGTTTTCCGGCCCTTCGGGGAAAGAACTCACTATCTTGACCGGCGAGCGCCTCAAGCTCAACTTTCGGGCAGCATCAGGGGCCAGCCTCTCATCTGGCCCGCGAGAGTCCGTGGGAGTCTCGGAAGATACGGGCTCGTCGATAAGCCCGCGACCAATGTTGATCTCCTCCCCGGCATCCGAAGCGTGATATTCCAATAAGAAACTGTCACCTTCAGCGATCGGTTCCAATTCCTCGTCCCCGCTAGACAGTTCCACAACGCCCGGGGCCGCTGGAATATCCTGCGGTTGCTCGGTACTGAGCAAGTCATCATTCAAAGGAGTATCCATCCAAGTCAAGGGATTCGGACCAGTCGAGGACACACGGTCTCCGCCCTGCCTCACTAATCGCCTAGCGTTCCCGGCCATATCTACATTATCAGGGAATCGAGTTAAAACGGCCCTAACAAAAGTGCCCAGTTGCTCCTCACCCCCCAGAACTCTCATCCTCCCTGAGTCATAATGAACCCGAGGACCTGTTTCCCACAGCAGGGGTAGAATCCAGGAATCCCAGTTATAGACTACTCCTATGGTCTTGAAGGCATCCAAAGAAAGCCTCTTCCAGGCATTTATCAGATATCGATAAATCCCTCCCGTTCGTCGACAACAACCAAAGAGGTCAGGACGGAGATTGCGCCCCAGGTCCAGTTCGTTCATATCTCCTGTTAGAAAGAAATAAATGGACCCAAAAATTCTGAGAAAGGCAAGGACCCGAGGTTCCAGAGAAAGGGGCTAGGAATTTAATCAAAAACCTAAGGACTCTTTCCCCGAATCCGAAGAACTGGTGCTAAGGGGCTTACCCCAAAAAGACAATAAGGAAGGCCTCTAAATACCCAGGACGGACGAACCAAGAAATTAACAACGAGCAAAAGAAAATAAAAGCACTACCTGAATGACCGTCTGGAAGAAGAAGCGCCGAAAGCGGAATCGCGAAAGATTGCAAGCAAAGGTGGCAAAGGAAAGCAGGGGCAAATATTCTGAAAATGGCGAAAGTATTTGAACGAAGCCAGTTAGGGTTATTTATACCCCAATGCGGGTCGGGTCTAGTCCCAGGTCCGGTTTTGAACCGGCATACGACCCGAAAATGAAGAGGCGGGAACCAGCTTTTTCGAACTCCGATGACGGTTCGCATTTAATGAGCGTGCTCCTTGTCATATCAAGGACCTGACAGCTACGTCACTAGCCTGACTCGTGGGGCCCACTGTCCTGTCGTCAACCACCATTGTAAGACTCCCGTCCCATGGTATTCCGTGCCCGTATTTACTACAGTTTGCTCGGGCCGAGACATGGAAGCGTAACTCCTCGCGCCGCTCATAAATAAGCTGACCCTCGGAGTTAGGGGCCACTGATAAGACCGAGCATCGCAGACCGGACCGGACCCGGTTCAAAGCCAGTGCAAGCGAGTTCGACCGCGTCAAACCGGATAAGCCCCAAGCTAGTAAGCCCGAGATACCCGGGCTTCATGATGACCGTAACCGAGGTAGCTCTGCCTCCCGCTATTCTTAGGGTCCCGTGTTGATCACTCAACCACCTGCCCGGAGCCCGCAGCAGCCAGCTGTCGCAAACGTACCACGGACGTTACCTGTTCGTACCTGACACACCATAACGGTTGGTGGTGGAACCATGTTTTCCTGACAACACGCCACGGTCCCAGCCACTCCCCTGGCCGAACCAATGAGGACCTGCCGCGTGTCCATCCGGTACAAGGGCGGTTAGTACCTTAACCTACCTCCTCCTTCTACTCATATAAATACTCCTATCCGCCCCAAAGGGCCAGGTACGTGCTCTATCCTATTCACACACACAAGGCTTTCACAAGCTTTCTACTCAGGTTTTCCTCAGAGATTTACTCTCACACCCGAGGGCCTAAGCCGGATTCCAACCCGGCCTTGGTCTTAACGGTGTTCTTGTTTGTGTTGTGATCAGGATCAAGAGACAGATATATTGGAGTTCTATCTCCGTGACCCCAGAACTCAAGGGCGTCATCATATACATCATTCATGACGTCAGTCCTAATAATTCATAACCACTGTTAAATCAATTGTAGTATACAAAAGTGATCCCGATCTTGTGAGTCAAACTTAGGGGAGTGCCAAGAAAAAGAAAGGAGGTTACTATATTGAGTGGACATGTTGGGGACTAGGGTTTTCGTTCCAAACCCTTGATTAGTGTGACCATATAGGTTACTATATTGGTACATTGAGGGCCTCAAAAAATGCTTATATAGTAAGTACACTTTTGTCATGAAAAACCCCCATCTGGTCCCCACTTTTCCAACCCTTTGGACACAATAAAAAATGGTTTTGGATCATCTTCCCACAACTTTGGGATGACTCATAGCTCTCTAGATTATTCCAAGTCTTGCCTGTATTTTATATGGTCGTAGTCATTGACTTTATACAGACAATGACACAAAAATAAAAAATAAAAATATAAAAAAAAAGAAAGACAAATACAATGTGACAGCTGAGCTAAGGTTTTTCCTCTTAGAATTTAGAAATGGATAAAGAGCAAAGAGAGGTTGAAGTGAGAGCAAGTGTTGAACTGGGCGATCTTAGATTATATTGGAGGTTTCAAAGTTGAGTACGCGGACACCATAGAAGATAGGAGATAGTGAGCCTTTAAAAAGAGAGCTCATATAAAAGCGGGAGAGTGGTATGACAGAATCAATATCGACCTCTCTCTGATACCATCTTATAATTAAAATTGAGGGGGGTAAGAAATAGAGAAATACCAAATTTGCATCATGGGCTTAGACTGATTTATCAGTAAACTATATTGAACCCATTCAACATAGATTTTCTTTGAAATATTTAATTTTTCAAAATTACTTTTCTTGTTCCACGTTAATAGTTTAGTTTGCTATTACATTCTTTTTCTGTATGTTTAATTTAAGAATTCAATTTCAAAAATTAAGCAATAAATATTATCTTTTTTCTCAATTTTATTTTTCATTTTCAAGATAGGATAATTTCTTGCATATTATAGTGGGAAAAGAAAACACTAACTTTAATACAAATATATTAAAAATAAAAAAATAAAAAAAAATTATAAAATCAACAAGTCAAACTTTCAAATGTTTGACTGTTCACATGATTACATGAACAGAGATAGTCTTATTTCATACCCTCACACTCTCACTACATAATCCATTGCATAACATGTACAACAAGTTATCTCATCTCAGTATATATCCTGAACCCTAAAACATGAATTTGTAACAAGATAGGGATATACATATATATATATATATATTTATATATCTAGAGCTCATATGTCATTCCAACTTTGAGCATCCTTTTCTGAGGAATATCAAAAACTTTATTTGTTTGCCTCAAATTCTTCTTCAAGAAATTATAAGCATAATCAATCAATATCCTCTTCCCAACCCAAGTCCCTTTACCAGCAACAATTTCATGCTCTCCCACCAAATGCACAACCCCACCTCTCCATGCCTTGTCCAAAACTTCAATCTCTCTACTTATCTCTTCTTCAATCTTCCCTTTCTCACCTTCTTTCTTCTCTTCATTCCCATTCTCCAATTCCCCCACAACTTGATGTGCAAACAACACTTCATCCCTAACAAAATCCTTCAACCTCTCGACTAAAATCATCTCAAACGGCTCTTGCTCGTTTCGCACGTCTGTGTAACCGTACCTCACCACGCATCTAAACGCGTTTAGATCGTTCGTTTTGATTCTACGGAAGAGAAACCGCTCCTCTGACGGGACCTTGCTTATGGGCAAAGACTTGATTGACACGAAAACCAATGTCGAATGCAGGGCGGGGACATTTGCGACGTAATGCTTGAAGATGGGTGGGATCCCATGAACGAGCTCCGAGTAGAAGATGGCGAATCCTGGCATCCGATGGACTTTTTCATCTTCGCCTATCTCCCTTAGCTGCTCGGGAGAAATCTTGTGTTCTAGTTCGTAATGGTACTTCTTTCGATAGACGTAGTTCCAAACGTACATTACGGACATCAAAAACATAGCAAAGGCTAAAGGTAGATACCCTCCTTGATCGAATTTATAGAGAACCGAGCTCAAGTACAGAAGCTCGACGGAGCCAATGACAAGAACATACGCGATTATCACAAGTATGTTGGTTTTCCATATCATGATCATGACCAACACGATGAACGATGATGTAAGCACCATCACAAACACCACCGCAATGCCTGAAATAACATACAAGATATATATATGACCATATATATACAAATTCGATCCAAGTTAAGGACTAGGGATTCAGTATTATTGTGCTTACCATATGCATTGCCGATTTTCTCAGTGGTTCTGAATCCAAGAGTGACCGCAACACAAGCCAACATGAGTAGATTATTGACTTCAGGAATGTAAACTTGGCCTTCATACTTGGATGATGTATGAACAATTTTCACTCTGGGGAAGCAACCTAGTGCAAGGGACTGCTGAATGATTGAAAAAGTCCCTGAAATCATTGCTTGGCTTGCTATAATTGCAGCAAGAACAGCAACTATGAACATTGGCCAGAACATATGGTGTGGTGTCGACTTGAAGAAAGTATCTGAAACTAAATGCTCGTTCTTGCGAAGGAACGAGGCTTGTCCGGTGTAAGCGAGTATAAGCGCAGGATAAGTCACGGCGCACATGCTTATTTGTATCGATCGAACTGTGAAGTGCCCAACATCTGCGAATAGTGCCTCAGTTCCTGCAACAAGAGTGGTTATTCATATTTTGTATTTCCTGATAGTGAGTGGTTATTCATATTTTGTAACCTAGCCTATTATAACATGCATCCTAGTCTACTACAAGTCTATTAACATGTAACTCATATTTGGGGTAAAATGGACGGTTCTCCTCACTTTGCTCGCATCTCGTCTGTTAGTTTATAATCACGCGTGGACGCACCTGATTACCTTTTAGATGTACTGTCCCGCCCCAAATTCAGCGGATTACAAGCCTTTAACATGATAGAGTAGAGCAAGGTCAATGCATAGTTGTCATGTTCCATACTGATTTCGTGGTGAAGTACAATGATAATAGCACATGGTACAATATGTGAATGAAAAGAGATGAGGGGGAGTAAAGGTGGAAGAACCTGTTATAGCAAGCACAATGCCACCAAGGGAAATCCAAGCTTCTTTCTTGTTCCTGATGAAGTATTCAAAAATGTACTGAGGATTTATGGCTTTGATGACAGTGGGGTCATATTTGAAGAAATTGTAGACTCCAATTGTAGCTATGAAGATGAACCAAACACAGATAATTGGGGCAAAAGTATAGCCCACTTTATCAGTCCCAAATCTCTGGACCATGAATAGGCCCACTAGGATGACAACTGATATCCAAACAATCATTCCTGTAAAATCATATGTTATTAGATTCATGTTAAATTAATTTGATTTGAGCTGAATTTCGCACGAGTCTAAATTAATTCTGACCATTTATTTATCATCGAGGCGTGTCAAAATCTTGTAAATGAGATATTAACTTTCTCATTTATTATGAAATTGTGTTTATTATGAAAAAATTGATTGCATTCTCCCAATTATTATGAAATTGCCGATTGAATTATTTTCATATTCCAAATAAAAAATAGAACAGTAAAGATACCTTCTGAGATGGACGTAGCTTCCCTGATGCCTCCAACAGCTGACAGTACTGTCCAAGAAAATTTGAATTCTTAATTAGCATCTCTTAATGACGTTTACGTTAATTTCGCGAAATAAAATAAAATTAGTTGTGATATTTCGGCTTGAGACGCATTTTATTTGGCCTAATCGTTCTTTGCCATGCCATGGCATAAGATACAAGAATCCTTAATTGAATAAATGAGTTTTTGATAGATTTCATCAGCAATTAAAATGCTTCCTCCACTCCCAGTAATAATAAGATGCAAGAATTCATGCAAAATAGTTAATTTAAGTAAAGAAAAAACCTAAGTAAGTATCATATTTTGAAAAAAAAAAAAACAAGTTTGAATGAATGCTGGAGTGTCCACTTAAGTTTTTTTGAGCGAACGACAAAATCATTTGTATTCAGGTGTCCACGTAAGTTTGAACATTTAAATATAAGACACCAAAAGTAGTAAACGCTTGACATGAAAGAGAAGGGAGTGAAGTGAATGTGAATAAGGAGTACCTGACATGCAAGGAGTAAGAACGCCATCTCCGATGACCATAGAAGTACCAATCATTGTAGCTAAGAGTAGAAAAAACTTAGCAAACCGGCTATTTTCAAGCTTTGATTTGAGTTTGGATGCTCGTTTCATGCTTTTATTATTTGGCAATTGGAGTTGGAAGGTTGATACATCCCGATCATCTTTTTCTTGACTAGGAATCAAACCTACTCTTGCGTATCTACATAACAATGAGTACAATGCAAATGTCCCTCCTAAAAACATTTTTAAGAAAATCAGTTTGTCACATAACAATCGTTTTTGTAACTTTAATTACATCAAGAAAGAAAAGGTGTACACAATATATATATACCCTCTCCGTTCCAAAACAAACTTTGTTAGGAACGGAAATTAAGGAAACATGTTGGAAAAATAGTTGGTGTGTGAGTGCTAAGGAGAGAGAAAGTGTGGAAGTGAATAATAAGTGGATAGTTGTTGTGAGTGGGGAGGAAAGAGAAAGTGAAAAGAATCTTTTTTTTGTGTGTGTAATGTGGGAGTTTCCAAAGAGACGCTTAAAATGAAAAAACAAAAAAATTGTTACGGGACGGAAGGAGTGTAAAATAGTACAAAAAAATAGCCATTTGAAAGATGTAGCAAGTAACATTGTTACTCATCAAAGAGCCAACAATTTAGGGAACCTTGGCTGATTAAACCTCCCTAGGTTATACCTCCACATAATTCCAAACGGTAGTCAAACCCAATGTTAGTTTTTTCTATTCACGTCATCCTCAGTTCCACAATACTAATTGCTATATTTTCTTTTTACATATGTATCGATTAATTTGAAATTTAATTTTGGAATGGAGATATTATATTTTAAAATAATAATTGTGTTTCTAAATTAGAAGTATGTCTTAGTGCAGTAGCACAAGCCAAACAAAGTTGAGCACTTTTTTTTTAATATAGGGGAATATATTTTTGTTAAGTGTCAATGTTCAAGAGCTAAAGTCTACTGATCTTCCATTCTCCCTAGTGAAAGCTAATTTTTTAAAGATATTCGTTTAACAATTTTAACTCAATAGATTACTTCCTTTATCCTATAATAGAAGAAAGGTCACAATTCACTCGTTTAACTATCTTTTTTTATACCATAATAAAATTGCAGACAGTTATCTTCTAATCATTAACAAAAAAAAAAAAAAAAAAATATGCAGATATAAGAAATAGTGGGCATGCAAGTTTTGGGTTGAAGCGATGAGCAACCATAATCTGAAAGAATTTATTATTTATCAAAACTAATTTTAGATATTTATTTTGACACGGAGCAGGAGCAGGAGCAGGTAGAAAGTGGGTAGCACGTACCATTTCCATTGTCATTGGCTCGCAAAACAAGGAAAACGTATTTGATGAGAGGAATCAAGGTGAGGGTATAGAAGATCAAAGAGAGAACCCCAAGTATGTCGTCATTATGTTTGATCCCCTCACTGAAAGCGCTCGCGTATACGTACAACGGCGACGTCCCGATGTCCCCGTACACCACTCCTATGCTCTGAAATGCTAGTTGCACTATAATACACCAACTAGCTCCCTTCATCAACAACATACGTACAAAGTTAATATTAAATTTTATTCTCAAACTTCAACTGTCTTAACCATTGAGATTGCGGAAATTTGTTTTAGGCTTTTAAAAAAATTACTATAGCTATAAAACCTTGTCGTTGTGGGAGCGATGGGAACGGATTTTGGCGGACTCAATGTCCAACGAGTCATAACGCCTGAGTTGCTGGTGAGATTCGAAATCTGCCTGACTATCTTCATTGGGGGTAACATCCTCAGTAGACATATTTAACAGGTATAATTATTAGGGGGTTAAATCTAAGGTTTGGAAAGATGGAGGGGTTGTGATGGATGGAGTTTGGGGGTTTAGAAATTAGAACGTAAATGGAGGGAGCTTATCTAGGGTAGTGGGGGGTTTATATAGGGAGGGGGGCAGGGCAGCTCCAGCTAACAGGTTTGGAGATTATCATGGGGTGATCAGGTCCGAGAGGTGGAGGGATTGACGTCTGGCGTGAATGGTCCTATTTTGCTATTCCTCCACTCATTCTCTCTCCTACTTACTTTTATACTCACAACACCAGTCAAATAACTATTCCCTCCTACGCATTCTCTCTCATACTTTACTTTTATACTCACAACACTTCACTTCCACCAATTCTTAATCTCCGTGCAAAAGCGAGGGTGGACATATAATCGGGGACGGAGAGAGTAATAAGTTTAGTAACAAACGATCAATTTCATTTTAAAATAAGTATAAAAACTAAAAAGTTATTATGAGTATAAAAAACGAGTTTTATAAATAAATAAATAAATTTATTTTTGAAAAATAAAATTTTTTAATGAGAAAACCGAAGTAAAAAATAAATATTTATTTTAAAAAGTAAAGAGAGTCAAGCGAACAAGTCGTCATCATCATAATGCATGCAATATAATATATTACTCCCTCCATCCCGATTAAGGTTCTTAGTTTAACTTTACACAGAGATTAAGAAAAAGTAAATGTTGTGAGTCTGAAAAGTAAAGTAGGAGAAAGTATGAGAGAGAAAGTGGATAGAAAGATTTTGTTGTGAGAATGACAAGTGAGTCTCATTGTCCATTTAAGGTAATAAAGCAACTAAGAACCCTAGTCTTAGTCTGGGACAAACCAAAAAGAAAAGTAAGGACCATAGTCTGGGGACGGAGGGAGTATCGCATAAAAACATCACAAGCATTTCAATTTAGTGATGAAATTGAGTAATTGAATACTCCCTCAGTCCCACTCGAATTATGACAAATTTCTATTTTTGGTGTCTCATTCGAATCAAGATAATCCAAAAATGGAAATGTTTTATTCAATGGGATCCACATTCACACTCACAACGACTTTTCACTCATTATTTTCTACCCCACTTTCTCTCTCCTACTTTATTTTTCATACTCACAACACCTACTCCACTAACACTTTTTCCTTAATCCCCGTGTCCAACCCAAAAATCCTAATTCGGGTGGAACGAAAGGAGTATAATATTGCATAGATGGTGGCCGTGGGCATCAAACGGCGTAACTTTTAATTACTCCCAAACATTTCATTTATTTTGAGACGGGGGTGTTATAATTTAACGGTTTAGACTAAGGAAGGACGAGCCAGGGTAGATATACTATGTCATTATTCCGGACGAGCCTCAATTGGAGGAGTCGTCGACCGTCGTGAATTAGTTGGTAATTTCTCAATTCAAAGCTAGAATTATTTCTTTTCCGCTAAAAACAAAGCAGCGACAAAGAAGACCGTGTGCAGATTCATCCTCATCACGTGTGTCTTTTGTCGGCTTTCGCCATCAAAATTCCAGTTTTCAGAAATTATATTTTCCATTTTTTATGTTACATTTAATCAAACCCTTTCCTTAAATTATTCATTTAGGACGAGTAATGAATATAAAGATTCAGATCCTTTAAATCTGAATTGTAGATTTTTATTTTTATTTTTTAAATAAAATCGTAATGAGACACTAGGTAGAATACACGGCTAAATATTTGGTTAACCCGCATGACTGAGCACACAAAGGTTAGCATAGGAGTTCTAGTCACAATAAAAATAATTTCTCCATCCTAAATGGATGTCTAAAATTAATTTGATTTAGGGCAGTTTAATATTACTTTCTCTGTCCCAAAATACTTGTAGCTTTAGCACTTTGCACACATATTAATAAAAGCAATCAATACATATCTATTAGACTAAATTACCCTTTGAATAATTCAAATACCTAGACAATTAAATGATTTTACAGTCACAACTACCAATCATAAATAAAGGCAGTTTAGCCAAAATGAGCCAATGTTTTATGGGAAACTACAAAACTGCAAGTATTTTGGGATAAAAAAATCTATCATAGAACTGCAAGTATTTTGGGACGGAGGGAGTAATAAATTGTCATACGGTTTCTGTCAAAATCAATAATTGAATTTGATTTAAATTAAAATTAAGTGCGAATACGGTCATCCATTTTGGGACGGAATGAGTAAAATATATCTCTTCCGTCTCAGAATGATAGTTTCATTTCTCTTTTATTTTTCCTACAAAAGTTAGACTCTATTTTAAAATTTACAATGTAACTTTAATATATTTGAAAAGTTAAAGGGAGGGGCTATTGCCACTATGAAAATTACATATCCACTACATGCATTTTATTTTTGGTAAATTAATCATTTATATGACACAATTGCCCTTAAGAAGATATTATTACACTACATAATTATCTTATCCACTACGTCATTAATACTAATAATCATAAACAATATATTGTTAATATTTTATTTAGTTTTTTAGATATCTAAATCTATTCACTTTAATCATGTTATGATTAATTATTTATATATAGAATAGATTAATATTAAAATAAAATTCTTTTAGAAAATAATTTTTTTCATATGCAATATAATAAATATTTTATTCACCTAAATTTTCTTTTATTCTCATCTAGCATTTCTTTTTATGAGTAAAAAAGACCAGGATTTGTTATTTTGTTTTTTTGATTTTTTTTTTGACAAATTGGTGAAAATATTAGAATTTTAAACAACATATATTGAAATTAAAATACTAAACTTATATAAATAATATATTAGTTACTATTTAATAAAATTAATTGTAACTATGTTGACCATTTTGCAACATTTCATTAGAGTTCTTTACATTCAAGGTATATTCACTTAACTACTTTTATACTCTCTCTATCACAGAAAGATAGTCTGATTTTGATTTATTATAGTCAATAAATATAAACTTTCTCTAAACATTGGTGTCAATTTAATGATCACAATGAAATTCTAAAATTTTTTATTGATAAATGTAACGCCTCACCCAATTTTATTTTTATATTTTGCATATTATATGATTAAAATCTATTATGTGATTTATATGCACATTTTATATGGTAAATAATATTTATATCACTTGCATATATTATTTGAGTATATGTGTTAATGTTATTGTTAGTTATAATGTTAGTAATTTAGGGAGTTAATTGATAAGTTGATTCTATAGGGTCTTTTATGAAAGGATAAAGTTAAGGGTCAAAGTATTCAAAATGAAACTTGAGGGGTCCAAGTGTAAAGTTGCAAGTTGATAGAGATTTTTATCTCTATCTCCTTCTTCAGCACTCTCACACACCCTAGAAACTCAACTTCCTCCATTGTTCTTGCTTAGAGAAAGAAAAGGTAAGGAAAATGTATGTATTAATTCCTATTAATTCATTTACTACTCCATTTCAAAATCTAATTATATATAAATGTCCAGGGCATTGATTAGAGTATTTCTACCGATTCAATTTCCGTTTTCTCGATACTTTTCCGAAATAGGTAAGTTACTAACTTCCCCTTTTAATTGCTAAATGGTCATGGAAATTGTTATAGGTAATTATGGTGTTGTTATTGAAGGTTGGGTGATGATATGTGAAGTATTTTGAAAGTTGAGTTTTTGTATTTGAGTGGGTAATTCTGAGTTGAGAATTGTTTAGTGAGTATTGTGTTTTGGTTTTGGGGTGTTTAGAAACCCAGCACAAGTTTGTGGTAGATGGCAATAAGTTTAGGGTGCTGAGTTTGGTTTGTGTGTTTTTCCCAAAATTTTGGTCAAGAACAACCCAGGAAATGAATCTGGAAATATGATTTTCGTATGGGAGGCGTGCGCACCCCATGAAAGGAGGCGCACGCACCCATCATCTGAAGTTGAAATTATTTGGAGTTAGTTGGAGGCGTGCGCTCCCTTTTGAGAGAGGCGTGCGCACCCTCAAAATGTGAGAATTCCATAAGCTTCAGTAGTTGGAGGCGCGCGCACCCATTGTGGGGAGGCGTGCGCACCCTTAGTTAAACTTGGCAAGGCCTCATTTCTGATTAATGGAGGCGCGCGCACCTTTGGAGGGGAGGCGTGCGCACCCCCCCTGTTTCAGCCTCATTGTGTAGCATCCTATTCATAAGTTTGGAAATTGTTAAGAGTCTTATAAGTGTGTTATAAGAAGTTACTATGATGAGTAAATGATTGTTTAAATCTCTTCATGGTTACTAGAAGATGAATTGGTGAATGATACATAGTAAATGTGTTACAAGTGGATTTGATCATTTTATGCAATTATGCCTAAGTGATATACATGGTTGATAGTCTAGTCCCTTACTTTGGGCCTAGTACTAGTTTCATAATGTCAAGTAAATATTACTTGTGTACTTGGTTGTGAGTCCAGCTGGTTTATGTGTTTCGGGGGTGTATAGGTTCACGTTTATTATGAGAGCTGGGGCTGAGTAATAACCGTGAATCTATGCATCTGTGACCGTTTGCTCCTACTCTTGATCACGGTAGGGGTCTAGCTTTCTCAATGATTGGAGCATTAAGCACAATGATTGACTAGCTCTTTTGTTCTTGGTTCTTGGTTCTTGGTTTGAGATACTAGGTAACGGGTCTCCTTTGATATTGTGAAGCGGCCTTCAATATGAAGATCTACATCAACGTTATGAATGGGTTTGGAGTAATAAGGAGGGAAGGAATATTCTTTGTAATGTGTATTTAGCTATACGTGATGCTTAATGAGTAGGATTATTACTCTTATGATGTGCTACTTGATATATATCTCTATATGTGATACTAGTATGCTTCATTGTTATATGTATGCATATCATGTCGTTATCGTAGTAACTTACTGAGATTTTATCTCACCCCGTTTATTGTTTCTTTGTTTTCCTTAGGTCCAAAGAAGGCTAGCGATAGCTCGAGGTGAGGATCGTAGTATCCAGTTCGGGTGCTAAGGGAGATTTCTTTTGGGTAGGTTATTATACTTTGGTTATGTGAGGACGTTGGTTAGACTGAGTATGTTAAACTCAGAATTTTTGGGGTACAGTTGTGTATATGTAAATAAAGTTGTCTTCTTTTGTTTACCGGCTTGTATGCCGAGTAATGGAAGAGTAAAAGTTAGTTTTTGGGTTATGTAAAGTGGTAAGAGGTGGTCAAGTGTTGAACCATCTTAAGTAGTGTATCTCCTACACCATTAAAGGAGTATAGTTGTATTTAGTTTTAAATTTTACCCCTTTTTAAGTAGTAATGACGTGTCGAATTCTATGGTTCATATCAAATCTAAGAATTCGGGGCGTTACAATAAATCACTCAATGATTTATCAATTACAAATTTTAGAATTTCACTAGAATAATTAGATTGTTACCAATGGTTGGTCAAAGTTTATTTTTGTTGACCACAAAAAATCAAAATAAGACTATCTTTCCGAGACACATGGAATAGTAAATTAAAGCATTCAAAAATATGCTGGCAAATTCATAAGGGGTACATATAAGTATTCTAGTTCACTGTTAATGTTCTCAAAAAATGTAGTGGCACTATCCCTTCCCAAAGTTAAATGAGATTATAATTTTGGATTGAGGGAGTATACGTCTCAAAACACCTTGCACTAATTTCTTTTTTGAGTATCTCATTGGTAATGGTAAGTTCACTTTCAAAACATGTTCAAATTTATTATTTTTCTATGCTCTCCAACCCACTTGTCATACTCACACACTTAACTTTAAGCTCTACTTGTAAATCTCACTCAACTTATCATACTCACAACTTCTTTCCCACTCATAATGCTTTTGAATATATATGTACTTTTTAAAAAAAAAAAATCGCGTATTCTTAAAATGGTTCAAGGTGTTGGGACGGAGGAGTATGTAAGAAAATTTTATCAAATTAAACAAAAAAAAATTACATCTCTGTCATATGATGATGAAGTCATTTGAATACCATAAGATTTTATAAGATTTATATCGATTGTTATTAAATTAATGTGAAAGCAATGTTATCAAAGTAGTATATCGTTTGAATCAGAATCTAACTCTTAACTGATTGTGAAGATCTAAGATAGCAATCAAACGAAAGACAAGCTATGGGATCAATAAACTTTCAATATCACGATATCAAATTACAATCTCTCTTTGGGATTTTAATTTTCTTTTCAAGCAACGTTCAACTAAAGTTGAATCATGTCCACGAGACAGACAAAACACAAAAGGGAAATAGGGTCCTACAAGCCTACTCTCAGTGAGGTTTAGGCAGTGGCGGATTTCCTTCCCTTTTTTAAGCCGTGAACAATTGAGACTGCCCAAAATGGAAATGTTTTAATATATTTATATTCAACTAACCCCATCATTTAACGCCACTCATTCTCTCTCTTCATTTTCCAACACTCATTTTATTCAACTAACACTACTATTTACCCCACTCATTCTCTCTTCATTTTTTACCACATATTCACTACTTTCTCTTAATTATTGTGCCCACTCCTCTAGTCTTATTTGTGCTGGGGCGGAGGGAGTATGTTCCATAAAAATCCTAAATTCATACAATCATCAATTATGAACGTTCAACGTAAGCAAAATTAACATTATTAGATGGTTGTTTTTTGTATCAAACGACAAAAATGTGATTTTTCCAGGTAGAGAGAATAAAAAAATGACGACTCTACTATGAATATTGCTTAAATAAAAATAGGGATCAACTTATTCTCGTTTCGGAATCTACTTATATTACCAAAGTAATCTGTCACCCAAGAAGCATATAAAGGCATCAGTCATCACAAATGACAGACTAAAACTTAATATTTTTTCTAAAAAGATTCACACCCTAACACAGCCAGACCTTATGATATGATTTTCGTAATCTAAACCTACATAATACAGACCAATATTTATTTAATCAATTATTAAAACTCCCTGTCAAACCTTGTGTTCAAATTTCATATGCACACAATTTTTTAATGATTATTAAGTTGTATGCTGCTTCATGGTTTCTTATACAGGTAGGTAGGATAAGAAATGTCAGTGTTAGCATATTCGAATGCAAGACAAGTCTACCAACGTGTAGATTTTGTACGTCTTCTTCGAAAATGTGTCTTCAAGTCTGGTAAAATGTTAATTTCACTCTCAGTCAAGATCAACTTTTGAATTTGTTCAAATGTGTTGGCTCCTATGATTCAACTTTTGCTGTGAAATCGGCTACGCAGAATCAAACATGGTTCCTAGAACTAGGCGGAAAATTGCTAAAGACAGAGGGCATGGAAAAAGGGAAGCAAAACACGAAAATCAATAGTATGAGCGAGGGAAGTACTGAAGTAAATCATACCCGTCGTGTCCAAAGGCTTCTGCATGGTATTGTTTAGGAGCATTGTACACGAGTAGTTGGTTCTGTTAAGTGCCTTCACAACTGTATGTCACAACAATAATGCACTCATTTTATCATTATAATGTTGACATACGATGTTCCAAAGTAATAACACAATTTATCTTTTTTGAAAGGAAAAAAAAAGACAGAATTCAGAACAAACAAACCCTTTAGAAATGGAATTGCAGCTCGAATAGTTAACAATTTGAATAAAATTGAAATCCAAAGGTAGCATTCGGATTTCAAGGAGCCAAACTCTAACTTAGGAGCAATTCCAAATTTGCTTTGAACATGACATTGTTTAAGTCCAATTCCCAATATAATTACAAAATATCAAGGAGAATACAGCAAGCACAACATTATCGACAGGCTTCTCCTTAATAGGGATTTACTACATTCACAATAAAAGTACAAAATTTCCAGTGTTCTGGTTTAACTTTCTAAAAAAGCACCATGAGAATGGGAAAACTTGGTGCAGATGGTGGAGAAAGAACAATCCTTATACTGAAGATGGCCCGAGCCAATGATCATTGTCATGCTAACTAACAAAAGTGGACCTCGTAGATATAGCCCTCTGAGTGCAGCTAGGAACTACCAAATTGTTCACAAAAGAGAACGGGCTTACTTGGTGGTTGTGGTTTTTTGACGCCTATCAAAAATTGGATTTTCTACAAGCTCTTTAGCAGACGGTCTCCGAACTGGATCAGGGTCCATCATTGCCTGAACAGATTAGCAAACCAACATGAAAAGATAAGTAATGATGTATACATTTTTACCAAAGCTAATGCCAGAAGCACTCCACTTCCCAACTGTAACACTTCATGGTACATAGTATGAAGCATTTGGTACAAGTAAAATGAAGCATGGACAGAGTTCCTTAGCTTAAGTTGTATGCAATGGATTTTGATAATTGTCAGCTAAATCTTGAACATAAACCCTTGAGAGTAAAATTCACCTTGAGTAAATTCTGGAACTGCACCGAATGGCCAGGAAGTAATGGCAATTTTCCTTCCCTAAGATTCAGGAAGTGGGGCCCTGACTCAGGCAATGTTGACCCTTTAACAAGCTCATAAATAGCAGTGCCTAACGAAAATATATCAACTTTGTCAAGATGATCATAGTTGTCGTTCAGTATTTCTTGGGGCATATAACGTGCATCACCCTCTTCAATTGGCAAGCTTTTATCAAGGCGAGTTGCACAGCCAAAATCCCCAAGCTTATAAACACCATTCTTCACATAAATATTCTCTGGCTTTACATCTAAATGTGCTACCCCTTTTCCATGAATGAACTGCAGTGCCTTGGCTATCTGTACAAGACACACACTTTCGATAATTAGAAGTTAAATGACAGCCTATACAGATTTTAGGAATCTCACGATATGGGTTTCTCTTATTTTAAATAAAATTAAATAACTACTGAAAACTTGGGGTATGTAATTGATTCTGTAATGCTAGCATACATGAAGGGAAAAAATGGATCTTCAAGCAACTTTAAATTGCTTGAAGGGAGTAGATTTTGGAATCCAAGAATATAGCCTACCCTTATAATGTCTCTCAAATTACACCAGTTCTTAGACAAAAATTTTCCAAAGCTGGTAAAGACAGTAAATTTCTCCAGTTCATTGTCATTGGATGAGGATTATAGAGAAGCAATTGTAAAGTTTTGATGGTACGGCCATAAAGGGTTTCATATAAGACATAAACTAACCTGGTGCATTGCTTCTAACACCTCTCCCTCTGGACATAATTTATGAAATTGGTTGACAGAGAGACTATGATCACAGAGTTCCATCTGAATGTATAGCCGCTCATTTTCAAACCAAGAAGTATAATATCCAACTACGTTTTCATGGAATCCTGCAGGTATTGTTATTGCAATTTCATTACAACACTAATGACACACGTATAAAAGAAGAAAGGAGAAAAACAATAAGAGGATTTACTGCGCACCTAATGAAGCTAAGGCTTGAACTTCCATCAAAGCTTTAAGCCTGCAGAAGATTATACATACACCGTTCTTAACAGAGGGAAAATAAAGCTTTATGCAAAGTGTAGTGGCAGAACGACTCAGTAGCTACCTTTCATTGTCCTGATACAGTTGCCTTGTGCTTTGTTTCACTGCATACATGCAGCCATCAATTCTCTTTAGGACTTTGAAAACACGGCTGAAGTTTCCATTGCCTATTTGCTGGAAATAGTAAGGTACAAACTTGAATGTTAAAAAAAACATCAGATTTGAAATGTGGAAAGCATGAGGATATAGTAATCGCTTACATACCTGTATTTCATGGAAATCAGCCCAGTAGCGTGAAAGACCTTCGCCACCAACAAATGCAGAGAGAAAACCTACAAGTTGTGAAATACATGGCATGGTGAGTTTAAGCGAACAAATAACATCATGAGATCACATTAGCCCATAACTTGCTATTGGGCATTCAGCAATGTAAGTTGATTAGAAGCTAGGGTCGGAATTCGACATCATGTCAGGCATGTGGCATCCCCAGATATGTTAGTTGCTATTGGGCATTCAGCAACCCAGAATTTACTTTGACGGTTTCTTTTACAGTCAAATACTGACTCACTAAAGCACAACTTGAAAAGGTCTAGGCGTAAGAATATAGCTAAAAAGTTTATTTGTAACCATAACAATGTAAGTTGATTAGAAGCTTTCACCTTTCTAACCATGACTCTGTTAGTGTGTTTGTATGTGTGTTTGCATGTATAATCTAGTAATATATTGTAACATCCCGAAATTAAGCACGATTGAGACGGATCGAAAAAGGAAAAAAAAGTAAATCTACCTAAATGGAAAAATAGGGGACAGATTATTATGGATTGGTGGAAAATTGTTAAGGGCCACGTTATCTTTTGCTTAGGATGGATATGTTTGCTTTAAAAGTGTGGGGCCCATTTTCATGCAAAAAGTTGACAACAAGTATAGTATGTTTTAGCATGAGCTGCAACAATTGCGTTTCCATTCAGTTGACTCATTCTTTCCTACCTAGAGAGTGAAATGAATATATACTGCATGTTTGTACATTAGTAATCTTAAGAACCAAGTTGGTCGGCTCAAGTATGAAAATATATTAAAGTGCCCAAAGGTGTTTGTCTATGCCGTGCGTGCGAGCCTTTTACTTTAGCGATTTTGAGGTAAGGGAGACTACGCAGTATTGATTCCGTGTCACTTTCTTTTATACCCGTCTTATCGTAGTACTCCACTTTATTGATACGTATATCGTTTGATCGGTTCCATTTGATAATTGCTTTGTTATAGAAATTGCTCGGTTAATATCATGGTTATTTGAAAAGCATGTTTTATGTGTTATTTGTTCTCAAAGATGAGATTTGTTATATGGAATAGTTGCGATGTAGCTAATTATGTGGTGGACTCGGTTATTGGTTATGGTGTTCGTGTTGGGTCCGGCTCCATGAGGGCGGCCAACAATTCGGTTATTATTGTTATCCCACTGGGCATGATCTGTGAAATATGATCGATTGATGTTCGTTTTGTTAAATCTGAGTCTTATTGGCATGTCCATATTTATAATTTCATGGATAGTGTTATTTGGTATATTGTGATTCATTGGCTTATGTGATATTGTGTATCCCCTTTCTTAGTGAGCCCCCCAGCTCACCCTCACCCCCCCCTCCAGTTTGACTTTTTGCAGTTGACCGGGGTTCGGGACAACAAGGAATTGATTCGGAGCATTTTGAAATTATTAGTGAGGGTTTGTATACTATTTTAGAGATGTAAATTGTGACATTCTGATATTTATGGAAATAGAATTTTTGGGGTGTCACATATACGGCGGTACAGCACATGATGTCTTTCCAACATGTCTCCCCCCTTCTCGTAATCTTTATTTTTTGGTAAATTGCATATTGTAGTTGTACTCTTTTGTCTTGGGTCATGCCAAATTGCAAATTTTCACTGTTGGTGCTTTCATGGTTCTTGGATAGTCCATTTATTCAATAAGACAATTCAGGTCTGTTGAGCTGGCATTATATTGCCGAGCCTGTCCATGATGGTTCCATAGTTTGCTTCATTGCCACATTTTGTCTAAGAATGACAAATGTATATGCTTCTTATGGTTTCAGCACTCAACACTCTTAAACATAAAAGGTATACATGTAGCCTCATGCAGGAAAAAAAAAACGTTGTTTACCTGCACATTTTGATCTGCGATTGCCAAATGGATCTATATCATCTTTGGTGGAGTCATCAAGGTATGGGTTCTTCATGCAAGGAGGCGGCATTACTCTACAGCGTAAAGCCACAGCAGATTGTGAAACATAACCCTGATTTTTAGGTGGTTCAGTTACTGCTGTTTCATCAATTATTCTTCCATTTGTTTCCAAAACTTCATTTGCAAGTTCCAATCCTGAGAAGGGTAAGACATGAGCACTTAATTCATTTCATAACAGGGAAATTGATGACTTCATTTGTGCTCAGCCTCAGAACAAAACAAAGAATGACTTTGGGGCAATCAAGAGAGATGTGTGTAAAATCATTAAGATATTATTTTCTGAGTTGCAAAGTGGACGCCAACACCCAGGACTTAGAAACAATCAGAACCGAAAGTCAGTTGACCTGGGGTGAATACGCAACTTATTAACCAACTGAAAATGTGCATCAATATCACTAGTATCTGTGTAAGATTTAGTCCTCGAATGATATGAAACTTGGCTAATAAATGGGCATAACATTGAAAGCAAAAATGGTGGTCCCTGGATTAGGGGGGGGGGGGGGGGGTTGTTGTCAAGTGAAGTCACAAATGCATGAAAATCATTGCCTGAACAAACAAAAAGTGAAGATGAGATGATGTGGAGATAAATTTGATGTAGCGCGAAAGATGAGCTTTGGGATATAAGAAAGACGAAACACATGGTGATAGGACATGTTCTCTAGATGCCAATCAATGCCTTAAAGGATAGGATGACATAGCTTCTTGTGTCCATGCTGCTTCACTGAAAGTGAGAACAGAGAACTTGGTAGCTTCACTTGTCTGAATAATGTCTCCGATTATCACAGTCGAATCATGCCAAATTGAGGTAGCTTCACTTGGTAGCTTCACTTGTCTGAATAATGTCTCCGATTATCACAGTCGAATCATGCCAAATTGAGGTTTAGATTAAATGAAAAGACGAATCCAGGAATTCACTACGCCAAGTTTCTAGAATACTACTGGGCAGCTGCAAGATTCATTTCACGATGGAATGGCCTTAGTGTTGCACTAACACCTACCTTTTATAGTCCATGACATAAGTAATTTACTTCGGCTGATAGTGTTATGAGTAAAGTTCACCAAATAATATTCAAGATAGACAACTACAGAATATCATGCCCACATTACAAACTCAAAATCAATCTAACCTTGCCTTTGCCTTTTGCTTTTACCGGTTTTCACTTTTTCAGGTGACCTAGGGCAAGGTAAATCTTCCTGCTAAAGAGAGATTGAAGGAAAACAATGTAAAAAATGAAGCATTCATGTGAACAGAAAATCATCCCCATCTCATCAAATTAAAAAATCACCTGATTAAACGAAAAACTGCTATGAACAGGTGGAACCTCCGGTGTAATGTAGTCAGGCGTGCTGCATCAAAATAAATAAATTCAATTAAACCCTATAACCAGAAGCTCTGATTATTCAATGTCTGCATTTCTAGACCTAACCATGACTTACGAAATCTTATTTAGCTCATTCCTCAACCAAACTTGAACTCAGCAGCCAACATTTAGATGAATCAACAAATTTATTGCTTAAAATTGGTAATTAGCAGTCAATTCCGCAGAAAATTGATAATACAGAAGAATAATCAACCGCTGATAATGAGACTATTCATTAGGTTAGGGTTAAAAGGGGATAAAGCGTACTTGAGACGCAATAACAAAAAAAGGATAACAGGAAGTTTTACCAAAAGAAATCCTGACTGAGAATAAAGTGTTTATCGTCCGTATTGACATCAGCATCGAATTGGAGAGTCGTTGTCGACGAAGAATGATACGATTCCGGCGCTCCTTGAGCTTCGGAATCGGTGTTATTCTGGAATCGGGGCGGATTGGGGATAGATACAGAGGAGGATCCTTGTTTGTTAATCGGTGGCTTGAAGGAGATTCGACCTATCTGGACGGTCAAATGAGTTGCCAATGACCCCTTCATCTTATTCTTGTTGGTCGATGTCGCCCCAATCCTGCCGCCGCAGCTGCTTTTTCGCTTCATCGATCGACGCCAAGTTATCTCTCACTCCGTCTCGCCGGGAATTCTAGATTTCTGCGACCTAGTCTTGCGCGGACACAGAAGACTGTGCAGGTACGGAGTTTGGCTGTGGATGGCGGTGGTGGGAGGAGAGGGGGAATGGATGTTTTGAGATTCAAAATTTGCGCGGGTTAACTTTAATTGACAGTATGAGATTTGGATGGAATCGAGTGATTTTACTGTTTGGGGTTTAATGATTTCCCATAAAGTTCTGAAATTGTTTGTTTTAAGTGTAGCCCAGTGATTTGGTTCAAGCGTCTTGTGTAAGCTAAAGGCATAATTCCATAAGAATCTAAGCTCAGATCAAAAAGTAGAAATAAAAACCTATCCTATTAACTTAAGTCTACCTACACCCAAAGCCCATATCAAAATTCCATCAAAACCCAACCTTCCATTAACCCAGTCTAAATTAATTTTAAAATACCAATTCTACCCTTATGTCCAAATAAAACCCCCTTTTCCTCTCTCTCCTCATTTTTTGATCTTTTCACTCTCTCTACCCCCACGAACTCTCTCTCTCTCTCTCTCTCAAACCCTAACTTTCTCTATCCTCTCTTCTCGGTCTCCCCCTTCCTTCGGCGACAACCTGCAAGTAATTTAAAATATGAAATAAGTAGTTTATTTATGAAATTGGAATTCTGATTTGTTCTCGGATACTTTTATGGATAAGTACACGCAAAGTTTCAGAGAGCACAGTTATTGTGCGTATCTTAATCTTACTATCACTGCTGTAGGAAAGTTGTATTTTACGATGCCATAACTCAGGTTATAGCTGTCTTTCTTTGGAAGAACTCCTATGTCTAGCGCGAGAGAAAGAAAGCTGATACCTTGATTTTCATTTTGCTTGATCTTGGTATTGAACGTGATCACGGCTGTGATTCTTTGTTCAATTATGATACTTGTTGTCATTTGCCAGTTTTGATAAGGGAGGATACCTGTTTTTACCATCTTACGTCATGCGCACACATGGTGCAAAACAACAGCAGGATTTGGTTAAGAGGACACCTAAGGAGAATCTAGAGCCAGTTTTTGAGGTTATTGGACTTTTGGTTTTATCTATTGTTCAGTTGTAGGTGAGGAGGGAAGTAGATGCTATGTCTATTGACGAATCACCATTACCCCTTTTTTGGCCAGCCCTCGGATGCAATTGGGAGTACCAGATGGAGGGTGAATAAGAGGTTGACCATATTTGACCAAATAATAATACTATTTTTTATATTCAAAGTGGAAAAAGTGAAAAAATGACTCTTATACTCTAGTTATAAGAGGAGAACTGGTCTTATACGTCAGTTATAAGAGTTTGACCGGATTTAACCATTTTTTTAATTAAAATATGAAAAAAGTGAGGAAAAAAAAAACTCTTATACTTTAATTATACGAGTAGAACTGATCTTATACGTTAGTTATAAGAGTTTGACCGGATTTGACCAAAATGTATTGTTTATTTTTTTATTTAAAATAGGAAAAACTGAAAAAAAATAACTCTTATACTATAATTATAAGAGTAGAACTGGTCTTATAAGGTAGTTATAAGAGTTTGACGGGATTTGACCAAATAATATTATTTATTATTGAAAGTTAGAAAAAAAAAACTTATACTCAAATTATAAGAGTAGAATTTGTCTTATACGTTAGTTATAAGAGTTTGATCAAGTAATATTATTTTATTATTTTATTAAAAGTTGGAAAAAGTGAAAAAATTTGAATCTTATACTCTAATTATAAGAGTAGAACTGGTCTTATATGTTAGTTATAAGAGTTTGACCGGATATGACCAAATAATATTATTTATTTTTTCATTAAATGTTAAAAAAAGTAAAAAAAAAATTGACTCTTATACTCTAATTATAAGATTAGAGCAGGTCTTATACGTGAGTTATAATAGTTTGACCGGATTTGACTAAAATGTATACTCTCTCCGTCCCAGCATAAGTAGGACTAGAGGAGTGGGCACAATAATTAAGAGAAAAGTAGTGTATGCGTGGTAGAAAATGTGGAGAGAATGAGTGGGTTTAATAGTAGTGTTGGTTGAATAAGTTGAGTGGTGGAAAATGGAGAGAGAGAATGAGTGGTGTTGGGTATGCTTATTATAAACCACTCATATTACCTAGATTTGATTGATCCCATAACCTTACTTTACTCTTTGTGGACTTTAGGATATATTGTAAGAAGTACTTGTACTTCATTTAGAATAGTCCACTTTCTAGTTTGATAGGTTTAGCAGATTAGGACCCTAAATTTTTCTAAGTCTGGAGAAATGAGGTAGGTCATATGTCTACCGCATGTAACCTACCGCACGACCAAGGTGCCGCATTATCTATGCTTGCCGCAGATAACCTTGCCGCATGGTTCCATCCTATTGCGTGAATATCTACCGCATGGAACCATGGTTGAAACTCAAGTTGGTTCAAACTTAACCATAGTCACACTTGTGTCTTTACATTGGTTAGTTTTGAACGTTGCAAATTCAAATTTCAAATTTGAATACAACTGTCATCGTAGTCAGTTGGACCACCATGACTCTGCAACAAAAGGACAACTCAGACTGAGCTCCAATTAGAATTCAACAGCTCATTGTCCTCCAAACTTGCCCTCCAAGAATTCAAACGGCTAGTTTCTCCTTCAAGGCTATAAATAGACCTTGAATTCGTCATTGAAGATAAGCTGAGATTCCAAGAGAGAAATTGCTGTTGAAATTCTTGGTGATTGAAGATCATACTCAAGATTTCCAGAATCCTTTGAATCTTCAAGCACTCAACCTTCAAGTCTTCAACAAATCTCTAGCAACCTTCAAGATCAAATCTCAAGCCTCTCAACACAAGATTCATTAGGCTCTAAAATCACATAGATTTCAAAGAGCTCTTGATTCTTACACACACACTCACCCCGATTGATCAATCACATAGATTGAATTATTAGGGATACACTGGTCTAAGTCTATGATTGTTCTTCATAGAAAATAGGAGTTAATTCAGTTCTTCATCTTTGTAATCTGTACTCAAGAGAATTAATACATCATCCATTCATAATCCAAGACTGGCCATCTTGGTAAAGGACGTAGATCTTTTAACAGATCGAACATTTCCAAATCATTGTGTCATTTACTTACTGCACTTTACCTTTCTGCAAATTTACTTGTTCATCTTGTTCATATTGTTCTTCACTTGTTCATATTAATCTTGTTTGTCTTTTAGTGTTTAATTTTTCAGATTTAAGAACAATTGTGAATTGTGTTTGTTTGTCTACCTCATTGCCTTAGCTAAATTCTGACTAACTTATCATTTGCCTAAAACCTCTGAGACACAATTTTTCAATCTCTCAACCTACCTCACCCCTATCTACCGCAGATCTGCCTACCGCAAACTCACCTACCGCATTATCTGCCTACCGCATTATACTTGTCTAAAATCAACTCAACTTGTTTTTAACGAAAACTTCCGCTGTGCATTTTATACTTGACCGCGTAGTTTTTATCTACCGCAAAATTCAAGTGTAAGCATAAAGGTTGAATTTTGAAAAAGGGTTGAAATTTTAAATAGGCTATTCACCCCCTCTAGCCTCTTTTCATACCCTTGTTGTGTCTCTGGGACCAACAAGTGGAGTCAAATAGTGGGGTTGTTTGAATATAAATATATTAAAAGATTTCCATTTTATGCAGTCTCGCTTATGGTGGGACGACCTAAAAAGGAAAAAGTCATACTTGGTTCTGGGACGAAGGGAGTATATATATATATATATATATATATATATATAATTGGAAAAAGTGAAAAAAAAATATGACTCTTATAGTCTAATTATAAGAGTAGAACTGGTCTTATATGTCAATTATAAGAGTTTGAGCGGATTTGATCAAAATATGTTATTTATTTTTTATTAAAAGTTGAAAAAATTGAATAAAATGACTCTTATAGTCTAATTATAAGAGTATAAATGGTCTTATACATCAGTTATAAGGTTTTGATAGGATTTGACCAAAATATACTATTTATTTGTTTATTAAATGTTGGAAAAAGTGAAAAAAAATGACTCTTATACTCTAATTATAAGAGTAGAGCAGGTCTTATAAGTCAGTTATAAAAGTTTGACCACATTTGACAAAAAAATATGATTTATGTTTGTATTAAAAGTTTGAAAAGGGAAAAAATTGACTCTTATACTCTAATTATAAGAGTAGCACTGATCGTATACGTTAGTTATAAGAGTTTGACCGGATTTGATAAAAAAAATATTATTTATTTTTTTATTAAATGTTGGAAAAAGTGAAGAAAAAAAAATGACTCTTATACTTTAATTATAAGAGTAGGGCAGGTCTTATAAATCATTTATAAGAGTTTGACCACATTTGACAAAAAAAAATTATTATTTTTTTATTAAAAGTTGGAAAAAGTGAAAAAAAAATGACTCTTGTACTCTAATTATAAGAGTAGAGCAGGTCTTATACGTTAGTTATAAGAGTTTGACCAGATTTGACCAATTTTTTTTTTTTATTTTATTAAAAGTTGGAAAAAGTGAAAAAAAAAAGACTCTTATACTCTAATTATAAGAGTAGAGTATGTCTTATACGTCAGTTATAAGAGTTTGATCACATTTGACCAAAAAATATTATTTATTTTTGTATTAAAAGTTGGAAAAAGTAAAAAAAAAATGACTCTTATACTCTAATTATAAGAGTAGAACTGATCTTATACGTTAGTTATAAGAGTTTGACCGGATTTGACCAAAATATATATTTTTATTTTTTTATTAAAAGTTGGAAAAAGTGAAATTTTTTTGACTCCTATACTCTAATTATAAGAGTAGAACTGATCTTATACGTTAGTTATAAGAGTTTGACCAAATTTGACCAAGATATATTATTTATTTTTTTATTAAATGTTGAAAAAAGTGGAAAAAATGACTTTTATACTCTAATTATAAGAGTAGAGCAGGTCTTATACGTTAGTTATAATAGTTTGACTGCCATTTGACAAAAAAAGTGAGATTCAACTCCTAGGGGTAAATATGTCTTTTGAGCATGAATGGGTTTACTTGGGTTTTTGGTTTAACTGTGGGTTTTCATGGAAATTTGATCTCACCAAGGGGGGAATAGGGTCCAAAACTCGTAAGCTAAATGTGTAAGCTGGGATGTGCCGCAGTACTGTCCCAATGAGCTTAAGATCTCGGTCGAGAATCGAGATAAATGGTTTTATGATTTTCAAATTCCAATTTGGTGATTTCGTACAATTTATCTATTTCACAATTTTTAAGTGGATATCAAAGGAATAAATGTTGAAATCAGAAAATATAAATAAAACTAACGGATGACTATCAAAAGTAGTGAAAGAAAAACTCTTTATTACGTTTCAGCAAATGAAAATCCTAAAGATTTTCACTCATGTTCAACGTTAAGGGATGAACTATAATGAATGGACTCGCGTGCACGCTAAGGGCCCAGATATAGATCGTCTTTATCGATAGAACGATAACACGACTGACAAATACAGACGAATTGGAGCTTTGGCGGACTCTTAATTTGATGGTGGTGTCGTGGATCTTTAACACCATTAACTTGAACCTTCGATCCACTGTGACAAAGATGGACGAGGCAAAGGCATTGGGGGATGGTCTGCAACCGAGTTTTTCAGTCCGCAATGGACCGCGAATTCAACTGATCAATTGTGATCTCACTAACTGCAAGCAACAAAAGAACGACAGTGTGGTCACCTATTGTGGTCCTATCGAGAAGTTATGGGATGTACTCAATGATTTTGATAAAAGTTTAGTGAGCTCTTGCACTAAAATCAAGCATGATGTCAACGCAAAGCTGACTCGACGACAAAAGAAGGAGCGAGTGCATCAATTTATTATGGGTTTCTGAATTTGAAACCGCTACCCAATGTAAAAACGACGCTTATCCCCTGGTGGTGAGAGAAGATCAAGTTCGAGGAAGTACCCGAGAAGATTATCCACAGCCGATGAGCCTTGTGGTGCGCTCCAACACTTTAGTCTGAAATCCAATAGTGGAGCAAAAGCATATGAGCAACGTGACTCGTGGGCACTGCAGAAAGAAAGAGCATAAAACAGACTTGTGCTTCAAACTTGTGGAACATTCAGAGGGGTGGGGGGGAGCAGCGCACACGCGCAATTCAAGGTGAAGATGGAGAGGCTTTTGGGTACCACCAGTGGAGGGAAGTGTCGAGACACTTTTAGCGCGCGAGCCATCACTGTGCAAGTCAGCAGAAATGGAGACACTAGGACGATGGATGCAGAAAGAGCAGACCTACTGGGATTCATAAGTGAGTAGTGGGATCACTTTAAAAGTTATCTGAAGTCTCAAGTAAAACCAAATGTTCGTATGAGTGATAAGTTGAGTGATGAAGTTTGGCTCGTCGATAGTAGAGCTAATCAGCACATAACAGGCATAATTTGTTTGCTCGACAATGTTCATGACACTGAAGTGAGCCATGTTGGATTGCCTTATGGAAAATACATCACTACCACTAAATAGACACGGCCAACCGAAAACCGCACCCGTGACAACCCGTCAACCCGCACCCGCATTTAAACAGTTGGAACCGTACTCGTGGACAACCCGTTAACCGTTCTAACCGTACCTGTCAATAATGCGGTTAGGCTACGGTTATATGTTTTAGGAACCCGCACCCATAACCGTAACCGTTAACCGTTCTAACCGTACAAATTATGTTAGTTTTTTAACATATTTTGTTAGTTTTCTAACATATTTTGAAACAAATCTATAAGTATCAAGGATACGAAATGAATTTTAACCGAACCTAAAGGGTGGATGGTGGAGTTAGCCCTTGAGATTTAGATACAGGCATTTTAACCGACTTTCCTATCTCCCCCGGTTACAGTGCTTAAGCAAATTTTCTACGAGGAGTGTCTGATTTCAACAAAAAATCAAATGTGGCGGGCAAAGAAATTCACGGTAATCATCAGAACTGCAACTATTTTAATGCCTCTGTGACGCCGATTTCTCACTCTTTTTTAATAATCCCTCAAAATGGAAGCAGCAGCTGCAAAATTAGCTGATTTTTCGACCTAATCACAGCATTATTTTTTTAATTTTACTTCGAACCAAATCCCTCAGTTCTCTGATCGCTGTATATGATTGAACTGTTATTTCGAATTCATTGCAGGAAAATGAAGATTCTGATTTGAGTATCTCCGGTAATGTATTCAGAATATAAACTGCAGTGGAATTATTTTTCATTTTCAAATTTAATTTCACCATGTATTTCTATGATGTGCTTGGGAGCGCAAAATCCCATGGATTCTACTCACTTAAATTCGAGTAAAAATTAGCTTAAATTTGAATTATACGTGCTATAATTCAACTTCGGTGGTAGCTTGGATTGATGCTCCCAAGCACTGCTGAAAGCTTCATTTGATCTACTGAGCTAAACTGTGTGTTATTAGGATCTATTGAATTTGAAAATCTCGTTTTTCAGATGAAGCAGATTATTGTGATGATTTGCGCGAAGATTGTATTTCATTGGGCGGTACTTCAGAGAAGAAGGTTAGATTTCTGATTTGAAAAATATAATGGATTTTTTTATATATAAAATATCTTTTTATACATATAGCACATACATGTTAGAGTTGCACCAGCTGCCATGGTCTTGAATATACGATTAATTTGTTGTGCACACATCAGGATAAAAGTATGGGGTTGAATTTTCTGTAAGTCTTTAAAGGTGGAGAAATTAGTCTTTCTCATTGTGTGAGAATGCTTCGGCTGTAATTGTGCTCATTTCAGCTTGGTGCGTAATCAGTCATTTTAATTTATTATGGAGCCATAAGCTTTATCCCTACCCATTTGTTATTTTAGAACTGTATAAAGCACTGCTTCACATGGTGAAAATTATCAGTAGTTTCATTTTGTGGAAGATAAAAAGTCTTTTTTGTAAGACGGTGAATTTTATAAAATTTATTATTCATTTTCACACTGAAGTCAAATAATCACCACATACTCGATTAATGCTTACGACATACTGTAATAGATTGATGAGTTTCAAGGATGTGGAACACAGTGAAGAACCCTCTTTTTCCCTTAGCTATTACTCCGTCACTCCCAAAATGAATTTCCTTTTGAGAACAAAATTCCTGAAGTGAGTGTCAAATATTCATATTTGCCGTCTATCATCTTCTAAATTGCACCTGCACATTGTATAGTGTGATCAATAAGGGTATTTATGTGTATTTGCTACCAAATATGCTTAAAGTCAATTTACTTATTATATTAGAAAACAATCATTTTGGGAACAATATCTATGAGCATCTTAGTAACTCTACACTTTGGCAGGCGGAAGTGAATGTTCTTTCACAGCTTGAAAGGCTTAAAGGTGCTCTTATGACACACCCTACTTTTGTCTTTTACATACCACTCCATGTTATTTTTCCTCTTGAAAATAATTGTTAGTGGTCATAATGGATTTTAAAGAAAATCTATCGTACAGATGGTCGTGAACAATTACGAGAAACCAACCATAGCATCTTTTCTCACAAGGTAGGTTTGCTTGTTTGATTCAAGGGGATTATTTGATGTGCATAAGCTATATGTAACTTCTTGTGTTGATTGAATGGATTTATCTTAATCGTATACAAATTTTATTTTTAAATGTTCTATTCTGAACGGGATGATTGCAAGAATTTAAGGGCCATTAACTGTTTTCCAGAGATTATTGGTTCACAGTATGACAAAATAGGGCCTATGATATATTTTTCAATTCACCTATTGCCATTTATACCAATCTAAATTTCTTAGTTTGCAAAGAAGGTTGTGCATGACATTATTACTGTTGTCAGAGGCTAACAAGTATCTGCGTAGAAGATGATGTTGAGTTTCCATTTTTCGCCAACGAGGACCACGTCCCTTGCCTACCAAGAAGAACTTCTACTTGCTACTCAGATGATGAAATTATTTCTGACGACGAGGTACTTAATATATTATCACCATATCTTTAGTCGTGGTACTTTTCATTTTTTGCATCCTCATTCAAAGATTTTTTCCATTGTTAAGGTACGGGAAAACAATGTGCACTCAACCAAAATCATCACTTTAGGGGATGAAGATTACCACAATGTGGGTCTTTCTAACTCTGGAAGCACAAGGGAAGCTGAGGCTTGCACATGGTCTGCTGCAAATAGAGAGTCAGAGGCGCTACTTCGTCTAAATGAAAATGCTGGCCGCTCCTCTTCTCGTCTTGTCCTTGCGAAAGGGAACATTTCATTAAAAGGTACTCCCTCTGTTCCTAAATGAATGTCCATTTTGAATAATTTTTTGTCCCAAAATGAATGACTTATTTGAAAAAAACTTTGTCCCTAGACCTTTTTTACCATTTTTTTTCTCTAGTCTCTTTTTACATGAAAAGCTAAATGTTTGGAAAGAGAATTGCATGATTATGTACGAATCTATGCCACTAAATTGTATGAAACGTAGAGATTTTCCGATTTCCCTTAAAATGAAAATTGGACATTCATTTAGGGACAGATGGAGTAACTCTTTGAATGAGTTCCAGCTTGACTGGTATGTATATTCATCCATACAAAATTAGGTAAACAATTTTATAAAGCAAGACTGATTTTCATGGTTAGATCTATAATATCATCAACTGCATTAGGTGTCCAAGGTAAACCCAAGCCAAAATTTTCATTCAGTTTCCACTCGCACAAGGAAGATATGTCTTCAGATGTCAATAATATCAACAAGAGTTGCATCTCCTTCAAGGTCTGTGTGCTACTTGTTTGATAAGATTCTAGAAGTTAGAAAACTGTTGAACATACTATTCTGACATACAGCATTACTTTTCAGGGAGGGAATACTGAAGACTCTGAGATTCAGGCAGTGACGGCTGAATTGGCTATTAGGCATGATAGTGCCTGCCATTCAATGGTTGAGCTTCTCGGTTGCTTTCAGGATAACAATGCACGGCCACTAGGAACCGAAAAGGTTAATTCTATGATTATTAAATCCATAAAGTTTTCTTAGTCTTGCTTTCACTATCTCATCTGTTATGTGCTCCAATACAGCAAACGAAAAGGAAGGGAGCTCAGCTTGACTTGAAGAAAAACATATCTTCATTGGGCAATAGAAACATAGTTGATGATCCCGAGGGATTGGACAGTGACTCATCAAATGATGATGAGGTATCAGCTTCTTTCAAAGGGTCCATTAGTAGCGCAATGTGCTTACAACTGTTAACCGTCAGAGGCAACTGTTAACTCGTTGTTGAATCCATCTTCCAGGACAAACATCAAAATCAAAAGCTTATTATCCCGGAATCAAAAAGGACTATGTTTGATCAATTTCAAGAAGCTTTGGGCGCTGCTTCTACTTGTGGCGAGGGGCACTTGATTGCACTGCCTAGCCACTCCAGGTGATTCTTTTTTAATAAAGGAAAACTCCGTTTTTTTCCATAGTACTTTGGGGCATGTTTCATGTTTACCATCAAACTTTATTTTTTTCATTTTCACCATCATACCACAAACAATGGTGTCATTTTATACCCAAATTTGTTTCATTTTTACTATCGTACCACAAACAATGGTGTCATTTTATACCCAAATTTGTTATAAAATGAATCAGTGTTTGTAGTACGATGGTAAAAATGAGAAAAATAAAGTTCGATGGTAAAGTGAAACACGATCCAAAGTATGATGGATAAAAACGGACTTTTCCCTTTATTTAATATATTAGTATTTCAACTTGTTGACAGTTGACCTTTTCTAGTCGTCTCAACTATATTACCAGCCTCACTTCTTAATTGTATGCTGACATTGATGCTTTTGTATCCTGCCAAGTTTCAGCATCGGCTTATTTGGAAAGTTGCAGCAGGTTATGCAGAGGGAGAAAGAAAGAGAGGTGGATTTCTCTAACCGGTTGCTGATGGAAGGTAAAATGAACAATAGAAACCGTCTTTTGTTTTATTTGCTTTCAGTTTAATCAGTGTTATTTGGTTGTAATCATGAAAACTAGCACGTTAGACTCTGACTTTTTTGTCTTGTGGTATTTCGTACAAAGAAAAATACATTGACGTGAAGATCTTGTCGAGGTGTCTGGAGGCAAAGCTGACAGTCTGTTCATGTTCCTGTATTGGAGACAGTGAGGTTCCGTATTGTTTTCCGTTTAAATTAAATTAATTTTAGTAGAAGTTAAATTGAAATTAAATATATTGTTTGAAATTTTAATGCATTTTGAGATGAAAATCTGGGTAACAAATGTTGCTCTTAGGATGGTTTGCTTATCGTTGTATCTGGATGCACTAATCTCATGATGATAGAATTATATGCTTGCTTCTACAGGGTACTAAATTTGTAAATAACCATAATATGGTGCAGGGAATCGGAAGGACCCTGACAATCATCTTTAGCTCAAGAATGTGTAGTGATCTAGAGCTCGAAGTTGGAAATTTGATTCGCATTCACCCTCCATGGTATGAGCAGCTTCCCTCTGTCCCTAAATAAGAGTGCATTTTTAGTTTTTCAAGAGACTAAGGAAGTTTGACTTTTTAAGTACTGGTTTTTACTCACTATGTTCTCTGCAGGAGAGAGGTCCATGTCATTGGGAAAGAAGATAGCACCATTTTAGCTTCACATTTCTCTCAGATTTGAGTACGGAACATATTTCCCAGACAAGTAAGGAAAATCTGGAAACCTACATGTAATTTCATTGTGTCAGTATGATACATGGTTTTTTTTAGTAAGCATTCATCTATCTTTCTTCATAACCTGTATCTTACCTACTACAACGTTAGCTGATGCAACATTGGGAAAATTTCAAGCAAAAGAAAAATTAAAGAACCATAATAACGAAACATAACTCATAACATTAAAGAAATACATTTCTAAAAGTTAATAATATTTCATGAATAACTGATGACATTAAGATAGGTAGTAGAAGGTAGTCTTTCTCAGTGAAAGAAAAAACATGAGATAGAACCTTACCTACTCAAATTAGTCTAACTACCAAAGTGCAAAATACAAAATCTTACCACTAATATAATAGCTAGCTTGAGTTCCTAAATGCTGTTAAGTCTTGAAAATTCAAAACAGCATGGTAATAATTAATCACATAACTATAAAATAAAACGATAGTAGTCTAGAAACTCAAAGCACCATAATTTTTGTAAATTGCAATTGTGAGAGCCACTAATTAACCTTGGTGGCTTTCTAAGTCAGCACCCTTAGAATTGCGACGCAGTTTCACCAATTCCTTGACCACCTCATCAATTTCTTCCCCTCCTTCCATTCTCATGCTCTCACTCATTTTCTTTGCTTTTTCTCTCACAACTTTGCCTACTTGATCCACCACCACATGCTTCACCACCCCCGCCACTGTCTCCCGCTGGAGTCTCCCGTTGATATCCCTCACGACCTCCACCCCTACACCCACATCACCCACAAGTCTAGCATTGATCGGTTGGTCAAGATGCATCGGCAGGGCTATAATTGGAACTCCAAATTTCATGCTCTCCATAACAGAACTCCATCCACAATGACTCACAAATCCACCTATGCTTGAATGCCCTAAAATCCTTGCCTGCGGGGCCCATCCCTCCACAATTATTCCCCTCCCTCCTACCCTCTCAAGAAATCCTTTAGGGAGTTTCTCTTCAGCCCTAATCTTTTTCCCTCCCTTGGGAAATCTCACTACCCATATGAAGTTAACACAACTCAACTCTAACCCATGAGCAATTTCTTCTAAATCTGAGTCAGAAAGAAAATACTCACTACCAAAAGAAACAAACACAGTCGATCCTTGGGACTTACCATCTAGCCATTCAATTATATAACTCGAATCCCCATTTTCAACAACCGGGTCTTCAACCAACGCACCAGCTGCCACTATCTTCTTTTTTGTCAAAGTAGATAGATAACCAGCATACTTGCCTTCAATCCCCTCAAACGACTTCACTAGAACAATGTTTGAAGAACGCGCCACACTTTCAATAACTCGATCCATATCTTTCTTCTGATTTGCACGAGATTCAAGCACTTGGACCAGATGATCACTCTCGTAATCGCGATAAAATATCGCAGAAAACGGATACTCCTGCGGATGCTTCAAGTAAAGATGAAACATGGAGGAAGCCATTGTTGCACTAGTAGCTATAAAAACCACAGCAGGAATATTAAGAGCAGCAGCCGCCACCGGGGCCCACGGTTGAAGGAGGTCATAGACAAGCAAATCGGGCTTAATGGTTTTGAGTATTTTGGTAAAACTAGGAGCTGCCATGTCCAAAGCTTTCTTAAGAGTTGGCATGAGATGAGACGGTAGGCCATTAGTCGTGTGCAAAGGAGGGGGAAGACCAGGGAGAGACTTAAGATGGAGTTCAACAAGTTGTATCGAGAGAGAGTACTTCTCCCCGAGTTTTTTCTTGATTGAACCGAGGTTAGCAGGGGTTGAACAAAGATAAATGGTGAAGTTTCTATTAACAAGTTTTTTGCTTAGCTCTAGGTATGGTGATATGTGACCATGGCCTAACCATGGGAACATCAAAATACTTGGTTTTGGTTTGCTTATGGGATCCATCGTGAAAACTTAACACACTGTTTTTTGCTTTCTCTAAAAAGAATTTCCTCTCTCACTTTCAATTTCAATGGTGGGAGAGGCCATGGGTAGGGGTAGGAATATATGCAAAAACTGCAGGTCTTGAAAATGGAAAGTTTGGTTTATATATGGCAGAATGAACGTCCGTTTAGCCAAAATATTGCCTCCAAACTATATTAACTGCTTTATTCACTATTATTTCATCATCAATATATCTATGTATGACCTTGCTAGGAATAGATCAATAGAAATTAGATATAAATTGGAAAATTATTTAGTGGAAAATAATTGGTACTGACATTTTATTTTATTTTTGCAAGAAAAGCCCCGAGCCAAAGGATTCGGTGATACGCACTGTATCTCTTTGGGTGCAGATTTCCTCTCTTTTTTTTTCTTATCATAATTATTTTCATCTTATTTTCTGATTTATATATATTTGTAAGCATTTTCTGATTTATCTTTACATCCGAGTTAATGCGTACAACTTTCCCACACAGTAAGTTAATGAGAAACGTAAATTCTTTAATTTAAACTAAGAAATCTTATCGCCTTTGTCTCAAAATATTGTACAGTAATATGCATGATTTTATGATAGTTTTGAAAAAAATATATAAGGAACCTATCATAGGTTGAAACCTAAATAAGGAAGCCTAAATTAAGAAATCACAATTCGGCAATTTCAGTTTTTGGAAGAAGTATAATTTGGAAATGATATCTTGAAATCTAAATAAGGAAGAGTAAAAATAAATCGTCAATTTCAATTGTGGGGGAGTATAATTTTGAAATGATGGAAGGGTTAATAGCATATCTTTTTACTTTAAATATAATCAACGGCTTAGACAAGAAATAGGTTGCAATTAATGTACGAGGGTATAATTGGCATATAAGAGCAAAAATATCTTGGAACTAGTAAAACGTCAAGTATTTTGGAACAAAATTTAACTCCTAAAATGTCATGTATTTTGAAACTAAGGGAGTATCTTTTTACTTTAAATATAATCAATGGCTTCCACATTCTAAATACGATTCAAATGAATTTGGATTT
This sequence comes from Campanula takesimana, assembly GCA_026119855.1. Lineage (NCBI taxonomy): Eukaryota > Viridiplantae > Streptophyta > Magnoliopsida > Asterales > Campanulaceae > Campanula > Campanula takesimana. The sequence goes on along the minus strand of JAOWBW010000619.1, from coordinate 1,420,843 downwards.
TTTATATATATATATATACTTAAGAATTGTTTTTTTTTGTAAACAATATAATTAACATATTGTTAAAATTATATTTATATAAATGAATAAAATGCAATTTCATTTTTTATAATAAGATAATAATTTACATTTCCTTGAATATAGTTAATCATACATTAATGTAATATCTTGAAAATGATAAATGATACTCTATTTGTCCCGAAATAAATATTAACATTATTCTTACCTTAATTTCCAAATTTTCCATTGGGGTAATTTTGAGAACGTGAAATAATGTGTGAAAATATAGTACTCTTCCGTCTCAAATGTGATATTCGTATGTGAATTTTCAAAAAAGTTAAAAGAAATTGACATTTAAAACTTTTTTTTTAGCATACATACACCTATTAATTCAAAATTTTCTTTGTATAATACGAAACTCCACTTTTAGTTTAAAAAGAGATGCACCATATGATTTTTTTAATGGTCACACTTTTTTATTTTTATCAATGTACATATAGTAAGTAAAAAATTGGCTTTTTACCCCCTCCTCTCCCCACCCAACTTGACATTCCCCCCTTATTTATTCCATGATCCTTTATTATTTTATTTTCATTTTCTTGAACCTTCAATCAAGCTGCCATAATTAACTAAAAGCTTCCATTTTCTCAACTTAAATTAAATGATACTCCCTAAAATACAACTTATTCACCTCTTTATTTGTGTGAGACGAAAAAGTGTCATTTTCTATGACTATCTATCTTCAAATGATTTTTTTTTTTGTTGTTGTTCGTTCAAAAAGGAAAAGGAAAATATACAACAAAGTTTTGAGAGGATAGTTGGGTAGAGAGAGATGCACTCATGTGTATAATATGATGGAAGTAGATTACGGTAAAAAATTAATTTATTTATAAATAATTTGAGCCAAAGATGAGATGAATAGAATTTGAGAAGATCAATTTGGTAGAGAGATACACTCATGTGTAGTATAATCTAAAATTATATTATATTTATTTTAAAACCGGACACTTATTTTATTTTAGGATGATTAAAAAAAAGGAAAGGGCGGGGAACTAGGGAAGGTAGTACTCCCTCCGTCCCAAAATAATCGTTACTTGCTTCACTAGCCATGGCAAATGAGAAGATCATTTTGGGACGGAAGGAGTATCATGTTATCTTTTATTTCTTTCTCTTAAATCATTCTAATGTTGGTGAGGGATTGGGGGAGTATTTTGGAACGGTAACAAATCTACCCAATTAAGAAATGAAGGCTTAATTCACTCTTTGAGATGAGACGATATCACTAGTATTATTTTGTGTGTATCATTAATTGATTTAACAGTATCCACTCATTAATGACATCATTTTGATGTGTGTTTTTTTTTTTTTTTGACAGAGACATCATTTTGATGTTAGTCTTAATAATTTATAATCATTGGATCGTCAGTGATATACGTTACACAAAAATGATAAAAATAATTTCATCTCATCCACTCTACAATGTACGTGCTTGGCCCCATAGGAACAGTTTCATTGGAGTAGATCATCAGGCATCAAGCACCCTGATTAACTGGTTTGTTTGGGTTGATTTCAAGCGCTCTTTGTGATCCCACTTAACTCAAATTTAAATTAATTCGCATTTATAATCAGTAACTTTAATTTTGAAAAAGAAAATGAAAATAAGATTCATTTTGAAATCGAGACGGTATTTTTTTTTTTTATTATTTGAATGAGACAAGAATTTGTGTGAAACAGTTTTACACATGATCTCGTTGAGAGGGTAAATGGTTTGCCCCTACAGACAGACGAGATTCACCTCTTAACTTGATCCATCCGTCTCACGTATGAGACCGTCTCACACAACGTTCTGGAAGTACATGTGAAAGTATCCCTAGTCATATTGCGTGGGAGCAAAGCAAAGGCAAAGCGACCACACTTGTGTTTGTTTGTGTTGTTAAACACGATACGTGTCCTCTAAACAACGAACAAACCCCCAATTTCAATTTACTGATCAAACTCTCAAATCCAAATTTCTCACCTAGGTTTTCTTTTACTACATCACTCGCTCATAATCTGTCTTCATCTTCCACCATCTTTTCCTCCTTTATTTCCACCCAATTCCTGATCAAATTCATTGAAATTCGAGTAAATTCCGTCAATGGCCACTATCTCCGCCTTCTCATCCCCTCCCTGGCCGAACCCTAACCCTAACCCCAACCCCGACGTCCTCAACCACGATTCAACGAACAACACCTCTCAATACGCCGACGATTTTCCCGCAATGCTTCCGCCGATCAAAACACGGCCTCCGGAGCCTGTCACGTCCAGTTCCCCTGACCACGCCGTTGAAACTCCGAAGGAGACTCTCGCAATTAGGGCCTCGCGATCACCGTCTCTTCCATCGCTCTTCCACGTCTCGTTTAACCAGGACAACGGCTGTTTCGCCGCCGGGATTGATCACGGTTTTCGAATTTACAATTGCGACCCCTTTCGTGAGCTTTTCCGGCGGGACTTTGAGGATGGAGGCGGGATTGGTATTGTTGAGATGTTGTTTAGGTGCAATATACTTGCTTTAGTTGGCGGTGGATCCGACCCTCAGTATCCTCTTAATAAGGTTATGATTTGGGACGACCACCAGAGCCGGTGCATTGGTGAACTCTCTTTCCGGTCTGAGGTTCGTGGTGTGCGGCTCCGGCGGGATAGAATTGTTGTTGTTTTGGAGCAGAAGATTTTCGTGTACAATTTTGGGGACTTGAAATTGTTACATCAAATTGAGACTATTTCAAATCCAAAGGGGCTTTGTGAGATTTCACACATGTCTGGGTCTTTTGTACTGGTCTGTCCGGGGTTGCAGAAGGGGCAGATTAGGGTTGAACATTACACCTCAAAGAGAACAAAGTTTATTCTTGCGCATGATTCAAGGATAGCCTGTTTCACGCTTGCGCAGGATGGGCATTTGCTTGCAACTGCTAGCTCTAAGGGAACGCTGATTCGTATTTTCAATACATACGACGGGACCCTTTTGCAGGAGGTAATGATTTGTTTTATTTGCAATCTTTTGCCTTTTTACATGAAAGATTTTAGCTGATATAATTAATTTTGAATCGGTGGAATTGGATTGTATAATGAGTGTCATCAACTTGTTGGCACCATAGTTTACGAGTTAGTGACATTTTTGAAGCTGGTGTCAATTTTGAGCTCTGGATTGCTTTTAGCTGCTATGATCATCCCATTGGGAAGACAGATGTCCACAGCAAAGGATTAGCAGCAGTTATGAATTATGCAATGATTTGTGATTGTTGCAACCTTGAGGAGGCGTGCTTATAATTTCTGAAGATGGAAAGTTGTGGTTTTAGGTAGTAAGATCAAAGCCGTAATGAATGATGTAGCACTGACAAGGAATGGTACAGCTGAGTAGATGCCATTATGATGATGAGAGATGATGTCAGTCACGGTCACCCCAGTAGAACTCACGATAAAATTTATGGCTTGACCAGTATGATGTGGCTGTAGTGGAAGCCATCAGTTATACGGAATGATCTGGAAGGAGGACAATGTCCTTTTTAACATTTTTGAGAATAGGTTGTAGTATTTAGTGTTTACGCAGTTGGTTTAATAATTATAGACTGAGATTGCTTGTTTGGAGTATTGTTTTTCCATCTGATTTTGACACTGACCATGCAAATGAGAAATAAAATGACAAGCTATAACACCAGGTTTTTGGAGAAAATTATAAGAGGAAAGTAAAAGACAAAACATCCAGTTTCTGAACTTCGGTAATGACATCTCACCATACACAACTTGAAGCGGCAACGATAAGAGTGCGGTGACTCAAATGGATGGAAGCCTATTAGTCTTGTGAGAACAGTCATCTCCACTTAAATTGTTCAGAATCGTGAGGGGCATTATGTTGTTGTAGTAGTCAAAACGAGCTTAAACTTTGTTTTTTTTTTTTTGGGAGGGGGGGGGGTTGAAAATTCAATCTTCACTCTTTAATGGTTTGCGTCTACGTGATGCAGGTAAGACGGGGTGCAGATAGAGCAGAAATTCATAGCTTGGCATTCTGTCCAACTGCACAGTGGCTGGCAGTCTCAAGTGACAAGGGCACTGTCCACGTTTTCAGCCTTAAGGCTAACTTAGGAAACCTCAGAAACGAGAAGTTCAGCAGTTCTTCAGACCATAATCTTACTGCTTCTCCACCTGGCTCATCCCTCTCTTTCATCAAAGGTATGATGCTTTCAATATCAAGTTGGTGATTAGTTTTTGCCGCTTTAGATTTTACTGTACGAGTTACATTCTTTATATATCAGTTGCTCAAGTTTATCTGATACCCTGAATCTGTTTGAAAATGAGGAGTGGATTTAATTATGAGAGTATGTGCTTGTTACAATTGAAATTGCAAGAATAGTTCTTCAAATAAAGATTGTTGAACATACTGATTTCACTTCCTTTAGAATTAAAGCAAAAAGTGTTTTCTTCCTTGGCTTTTTGGATCTTACTCTGGATTATATTTCAGGAGTATTGCCCAAGTATTTCAGCTCAGAGTGGTCGGTGGCTCAGTTCCATTTGGTTGAAGGCTCTCAATACATTGTTGTGTTTGGTCAACAGAAGAATACAGTGGTTATTCTTGGCTTGGATGGAAGGTGAGTTGATTTTATTGCCAAAGTGTTAATATAATAAGATTTCCAACTTTACTCTCCATCATAGACACGAAAGTGTTGTACAATGTATTACCCAGCAACTCCGTGCATTTCACCAAGCTACATCAAAAATATTTTGAATTGAAACACTTATTATGATTTTGCAACAAAAGGTAAAGTCATATGGTTTTTCTGTTAAAGTTTAGTCAAGTTGACTACAAAATAAAATAAAATTGAGAGGGTAATCTTAGCCTAGGCAATGGTAGTAGGGGATGTAGTTTGTTGGTCTGTTTATATAATGAAACTCAATTCAATCGCTTCATTAGAAAACATCAAAACAGTCATCCTTGAGTGAAGTTATTTGATCTCCAACTGATTCATGTTAAATGTTTTTGCAGTTTCTATCGATGTAAATTCGACCCAAAATCTGGGGGAGAGATGACTCAACTGGAATACCACAATTTTCTCAAGCCTGAAGGAGCTTTTTAACAAACAATTTTAGATTTCCCTCCTTTTTTCGGTGTGTGTATAAACTGTAAAATCTAATCTCTTCCCCTTTTGCGAATGGCGTGTATATTATTTCTCGGTATATAAGTTTAATTAACTGTCCGGTATTCGCTCAAGTAAATACACTTGAGGCTAAAATGTGACTCTTAATCATTTATGCAACAATACATTCTCAGACACTAGTCTGATATTTAGTGTACTATTTATATTCTCGGGTTACCTTTATTTTACTGAAACACTGTATCAGGTTTGTTCACTGTAGTGTTTCTTGGAACTATCGTGTACTTATTAGTATGATGATGCAGATTCAGATTTTATTTTTATCTGTGAACATATAAATGAGGTGGGTTAAACAGATATTAGCATACTGACATAGCGACGCTGATCTAGATTTCAATTAGACTGGGTGCACAAATTACGTACAAGAACATAAATGTTGGTAATGCGAACTCAAAACCAAAAAAATAATAATGTTGTTAATGAGACAAAAACTCATGACCACAGGGCCAAAAGCCTAGCATTATCCCACCCACCGAACTAGAAAAATTTATTTGTTACCAATGCACTTTCAATGTATATACAGTATAATACAAAATGTGTTTTTTTTTTTTTTTTTTTAAAAAAAACTAGAGAGGATCTCACCGAATGCACTTGCAACGTCACTTATAGTGCTAAATTCGTCCTTGATAGTGAGGGGAGTTTATTGCCAAATTGCCCTGCGTACAATTTGGGGATAGTCAATGTCCCATGCGTAGTTGGGAAACATGAAATGTCACATGCGTACTTTTGATTTGGTTTCAATTTGACCCCATTTTGTAACTGGCGTTATAAAATTAACAGACAAGCCCATGAAAGTTACAAATTTAACAAATCAATTAATTTGAAATTGCTTTTTCTTTTAAGGGGCTTATTGAAAATTTCATAAGTAAAATGGTTTAAAACTTAAATACAGCATTTCTTAGCCCTCCCTTCCCTGTAATCACAACCTTAGGGCCTGCCGATAGAGCTGGGTGGCATCTCTCACCCCTTTTAACTTTCTCTCTCCACCACCCCCTTCGGTCACCTCTCTCACCGCGAACGCACCAAACCGACGAATCTCAGTCAACCACCGTCGGCAAGATCCCTTGGGCGTGACTGAAGTTTCCAGCTAGTATCAGTTCAGGCGCACAATAAAGCTTGTCGTACACAACCTGTCGGTGACCGCGGCGATAAAAATGTTTCATGTTTAGGAACCATCATCGGCTTCTGTAAGGGATGATCAGACAAACCCAGATGGGGAAATTGATGACCCGGATCTGGAAATGGACATTTGGGGAAACCCGGGTTGGAATGTTGGGTCTTTTGATCTGGGTTAGCAAAAGGCAAGAAATTTAGTGCCGGAGCCAGTGGCGGAACTGGAGGCAAGATAGTTGCCGGAAAAAATCGAGTGAGTGACCAAATTACCACCCGGGGCAGGGGTTTCGAATAAGAGGCCTTGATTGATGTGTACTCCAACAGAAGCATTTCTGTCAATTTGGTTCCCATTGCCGCCTTGTAAGAGCTGTTTCAAGCTAAAAGAAGTGCCGCCAACGTCGCCGAAAATCCACCAGAGAAAAGGTCTTGAACATGACAAGCTTCAGATTCAGACAATAGTGTTTCCTAATCTTCTACTCCCTCCGGTTCAATTTAAGTGTCGTTTTAGACTTTTGTTCAGATTTCATTTTATCTGTCGTTTTTGGGTTTTTAGGCTCTGTTTGACGAAATTACCCCTATCCATCATTAATGTAAACTGAGCCTCGAGTTCCCCGTCTCTCTCTCTCTCTCGTTTCTCTTCTTCAACTTCCTCCCAAACACTCTTATTCATCTTCACTCAAGAAAAAATCTCCAGTCAGAATTTTCTCTGAATTTTCTTCACAGCATCGGAAATTCGTCGCTGGAGCCTCAAGGTCCGACGATCTTATTGCGGATACCTTGTTTCTTGACGGCGAACCATGGTTGCGGATTTGGAGGTGGACTGGTGGAGCGTAAAAGAGGGCGTTGAGTTAGGGCTTTGGGGGACAAGGGTGTGGGATCTAACGGAATGTAGAATGAGAAAAAAAAATTCGAGTTTAACGGAGCCTTAAATGGAGAAGTGAAATTATCTGTTTTTTCCCTACTATGGTTGTTCTCGTCGGATGCTACCATTGAAGCCCCTTGAATAATTGGGAAGGGGAGGACAAAGTGGCGTGGGTTAGGTTTTGAGGAAAGGAAAAAAGATGAAAAGACTATCAGAAAAGTTTATTCGTGTGATTCTCTCTCATACTAATTTCCCTGATTGTTCATTGTATTTAAGAGGATATATAAAGGGTAAATATGGAAAGTTTAAGAGTGATTAATGCATTCTTGGTTTGTGGGTATAAGGCTAAAACGCCAGTTAATTCGAAACGGAGGGAGTAGTTGTTATGATGATGATGAGTAATGTGTAGCATTGTTTGTGATGATTTCCGTGCTGGCGGCGGTGGTTGCACGGTAGAGATTAAGTGGTGGTTAGGGTGGGCGTAGGTGGTCATTGGTGGTGATTGGAGATGGAAATGGGTGGCTATTGAAGTTAAAAGAGTGGGGGATGAATTAAAGACATAAATCTGAATATGGTTGATTTAGTTTACTTTATTTTTTTTGTTAGACTCAATTTACTAAAAACTCTTTTTCCTCATAAAACAAGAAATACTTATTTTAAGTTTTAATAATAATGCTTTGATTTCTTTTTCAATCACAGCCATTTTAATTACAGATTTTTTAATAAGAAGCCCCTTAAAAGAAAAAGCAATTTCAAATTAATTGATTTGTTAAATTTGTAACTTTCATGGGCTTGTCTATTAATTTTATAACGCCAGTTACAAAATGGGGTCAAATTGAAACCAAATCAAAAGTACGCATGTGGCATTTCATGTTTCCCAACTACACATGGGACATTGACTATCCCCAAATTGTATGCAGGGCAATTTGGCAATAAACTCATAGTGAGGGTGAAGGCAAAAACCAACTTTAGCTCAACACCAATTTTTAACCTGACGTGACGGGATGGAATGTAGGCCTGACAGCCAGAGTGTTGATTTACCAAAGACATCCTTCTCGACGGACGAGATAGTTTTCGTGTTGAGTGAGATCCATATTTTAACAAATTAAGAAATTGACCTCAACTGCAGAAGGATAGAAAAGACAGATGTGGACAAGTTGGGAGGGTAAGATTACCAAACTGGTAATAAAGTGGAGGATGAAAAAACGTTTAGGAAGAAGAGAGTCAAGTGGAGACCTACAAAAGCTCCCTACCATAAAAGAAGTAATTAAGGGCCATCACAAATGCCAACTCTTTGGCTTAGACAAAATCAAACATTCCATTTGACTAATACAATCTCATCAATTTAGCCTATAAATCCACTAAACCTTCCCCTAAATTTCCAATCTTCAAACACAAACTCAAAAGACAGACCAGAATCAAGATGGTACTAAAGTTGCACGGACTGCCAATGTCAGCCTGCACCGGCCGTGTAATGGTCTGCCTCCACGAGAAGGGGGTCGCCTTTGAGCTCATCCATGTCAATCTCATGGAAGGCGCTCACAAGCAACCCGCTTTCACTTCCAAAAATGTATGTTAATTAAACTACCATTTTCTCCTCTTCGATCAAACATTACTTTTCCTCCAAGTTATTTGACTGCCTCTGCAATAAATTCATGATTCATGTGGGTCCGACTCTTTCCTGGACCCCACGTATAGTTAGACCAATTTATTTGATTACCTTTGAAATAAACTCATGTGGGCTCAACTCTTTTCTAAATATCACTAAATTGTTATACATTTTTTTTTTTTAAGTATTTTAATGTAATGATTGGTGTGTTGTGTACTCTCTTGAGCAGCCCTTTGGCCAAATCCCAGTACTTGAAGATGGAGACATCATACTTTTTGGTAATGTCATTTCAATCTAACCAAAATTAAATTAATGTACAATTAAATAATTTAATTAACTAAAAAAACTCATTATTCTATTGAAATTTTAAATTTCATACTCAACTCTGCTATATTTTTTATTTTGCTCATCTCCTTAGAATCAAGAGCAATTACTTCATACTTAGCAGAGAAGTACAAAGAAAGCGGCACGGATCTTCTCGGCCTCACCAACCCCAAAGATGCAGCATTAGTAAAAGTATGGATAGAAGTTGAAACACAGCAGTTCAACCCTTTCGCAGCCGTCCTTTTCTCGCAGACCGTGTTAGCCCCACTCTATGGTCAACCCTCGGATCAAGCAGTAATCGATTCCAACATGGAAAAGCTGGGGAAAGTTCTAGATGTTTACGAGGCTCATCTTTCGAAAACAAAGTATTTGGCTGGAGATTTCTACAGCTTGGCTGATCTCCATCACCTTACATTAATGCATTACTTAATGAAGACTCCTTGTGCTTCAGTGTTTAACGAGAGACCCCATGTTAAGGCTTGGTGGGAAGACATCTCTTCTAGGTCTGCTTTCCAGAAAATCGCACCCGGGTTGACTTTTGGCTAGGCGTTTTTGTTCGAGAAGTTGTCTCTTATACACATCTGATCTTGATGCTCATTTCATATGCAACAATGTTATATTATGATGTTTTGGTGCAAATTTTGTTACATTAATCGTGAAATAACATAAAAAGAACACAATTGTACTTCATGTTTTGGTCCATTTTTTGTGATTTTTTTTTTTTAATGTAATGTCTATTTTGTCAAGGATTGGCATACAAGCATGCACTAGGTTTTTTTCCCCCAATGGATATTTTGGTACATTTTCCACTATCCAAAAGGAATCTGGAGTTGTTGCAACCTGTAATCTCCTGCTAAGCTGCAATGATAGGTTGAGATGTTGGTCATGTCTCGTTTTTTCGAGTTATGCGGTCAAGATCAAAAGTCTACCGTCGGGTCCAACATCTTACCAGTACTGTCCAGTACTAAAAATGACGAAATAACCAAATCTCGTAGCAATGTAGCAACACAATGTTCACTACTACTGCATCGGTTCTGCTTCCCAGCTTCCCAAACCTAAGAAGTTGGAGGATTCCAAGATGTGCAAATTCCATTAAAAAAATGAACATTTATCAGGGAGTGAAGTGAGTTCTTATAAACATAAAGGGTTGATTAGTCATTCACGAATAGTTCAAGGAGCTCCCGAGTCAACGCTTTGTAACTTCAAGTGTACAACTAACCTTCTATGGTTGAACGGAGGGTGTGACATGAGCCACCCCATTCATGTCATATAACTACCAATTCTTGCGGTGGTTGGTTGGCAATAAGTAATTTGAGTTGAGGGAGCATGGGTATCCAAGGATTACGTTGTTTGGGTACTTTGCTATCCTAGAAAAAAAACATATTAACAGAAATTCAAAAAAAAAAAAAAAAAAAAAAAAACAACAACTCATATACTACCCCATCCATCCGTTTAAAAATATAGTTCCGTTTGACTTTTCAAACATTTTAAAGTCGTAAATATTGAAAACTCTGATTTATAACCCTCAAATGCATTTGGTCCCCAATAAAAATGGAATTTTCCATATCAACTTTATAGGAATTCAAAGAAGTAGACAAACTTACAACCCCCATCATCTTCACTATAAATAGCATACCTCAATCCAATATACTTTCCTCATTCACATTCACTCTTCTCTCTAAAACAAACATTACTAGAAGCTAGTTTTAGTCATCGAGCATATATGGCTACAATGAAACTTCATGGAAGTGCCCGGTCCACCGCATCAAGCCGTGCTCTTGCTTGCCTATACGAAAAGGGGCTCGAGTTTGAGTTTGTTCCGATTAACATGGCTGCTGGTGAGCACAAAAAGGAACCTTTCATCTCCCTCAATGTAAGCATATAATCAACTTTTGCTTTATAACAACATTTCTAGAAGATGTATTTGCACTATATTAATGGCTGCAATTCTTTTGTCCAAATTAATGTAGCCATTTGGTCAAGTTCCAGCATTAGAAGATGGAGATCTCAAGATGTTTGGTAATTTATCTAGCTTGACATCTCTACGTCTTTCATGGTATTTTATGAGACTGAAACTGTTGCATCGACAGATTTATTGTTACGTTGTAGCAGTATGTATAAATGCATAGTGAGATTAAATGAGCTGAACAAGTTTGTTGATGGATGCCATATACTTGCTACCATTTTAATTTATGTCGTCGGCACACAAAAGAGACAAACTTGGCATCTATCCACACCATCCACTGCAGTTAACAACAAACCTCTTGCTCACTGCAACATAAAATTTAGCTATAATATTAATGATTATACTACATAGTAAAATTAGACTATATTTTGTTACTGATTTGTTTTATTTATGTAGAATCGAGGGCGATTACACAATATCTAGCACACAGATATGCAAACGAGGGGGCCCAACTAATTTTCGAAGACCCAAAGAAAATGACAATCCTATCCGTGTGGATGGAAGTGGAAGCTCATCAGTTCGACCCAGTGGCTTCAAAGTTGAGTATGGAGCTAGTCGTTAAGCCGGCTTTTGGGAGAGTTACTGACGAAGCTGTGGTGGCTGAGTACGAAGCCAAGCTGGCCAAGGTTTTGGACATCTACGAGGCTCGATTATGTGAGTCAAAATACCTTGGTGGAGACACATTCACCTTGGCGGATCTACACCACCTCCCTAACTTAGGCTATTTGATGGGTACGAAAGTCAAACAATTGTTTGACTCGCGTACCCATGTCAGCGCATGGTGCGATGATATTTTAGCCAAGCCGAGTTGGACAAAAGTTGTAGCGTTGAGAGGTTAAGTGTTCAAGTTTAGTGTCTTTGTCAATGTCATTGTGATTTTTGACATCCAAATGAATTTTGAGTGTTTTTCCTCTTTTGGTACCTTAATAAATTCTTCTTATCTTTTAGTTTAATTTTAATTTGGGTGATTGTATGTTATTTGTAATAAGAGTTTTAAGTGGTGATGACTAATCTCAGTTTATTTTATTGAAAATTAAGCCTATAAACTTATAACAAATCTAAGTATCTAACCATCCCCGCTTATTCTTTCAAAAAAAAAAAAACAAAAAACAAACAAACAAACAAACATCCCCACTTATTAAATCTACTTGGTAACAAATACTCATTCCACCCAATTAAAATTACACACATAACCTTTTTGGATGTGCTATTACAAATTAGACACTTCCTAAAATGGGAAATTCATAATATTTTTTTACTACTACTCACTTCCCCACTCACAACAACTCTCCACTAATTATTCTCTACCCACTTTTCCCCCCCTCATATTCTGCTTTTCATACTCACAACATTTACTTCCTTAATATATTTTCTTAATTGTTTTACCCAAGTCAAAATGTGTAATTTCAAATTCGGATGGAGGTAGTATATATCTCATCAGAATACTAAAGTGAAATCCTTATTTGAGAGGAAATAATAATCCATCTATATTCTTTGGGGTTTGGACCCTAGGCCCCCTGGTTTAGATCATAAACCCATAAGAACCCAAGACCAAATCAAAATTCCAATTAACCCCACATGCTTGAAAGAACAGCTCCAACCTAAGCCCAGCCCATAACCGGTCCGGTACCCACAGCCCAGCCCGACTCCGCCCCGACCCGCTGCCCACCCCTCCCATTTTGAATGCTAAAAATGTAAAATGCCACTAGCAGGAGTCGAACCTGGGACAATTCTATGGAATCTTCTCCCTAAACCACTAAACTAACCAACTTTTTGTTATTAGCTTTGAATGTATAATATTACTACTAGCCAGCCAAATCTAAATTGAAAAATACAAACAGATTCTCTACTGATTAATAAAATTCTTGATTATTCTCTAAGACACTAACTTTTTGTATAAAAAATAAATAGAAAATCCAAAAATATTATTTAAAAAATATAAAGTATCTAAATATTTATTAGAAAAAATAATAGAAAATCAAAATAAATTAAACTATAATAATTAGATAAATTAAAACAATTTTTAAAAGATATAACTAAATATTTTATTGAAAAAAATATGATAGACCTAAAAACTAAATTGAACTATAAGTGTATTTTTTTTTCACAATTTCTCTTTCTTTTTTTTTTTTTTTTTTTTTCTTTTTTTTTTTTTGCAAAAAAACTTTAAAAAGTCTCATATTTACCCTGATGTCTCTTGAGAATTTACAAGACTTTGATACAAATTATAAAACCTAAAAAAAATGCACTTATGAGACCTTTAAGGAACTCATGAGTCTGATACGAGACCTTTGTAAATGGCTCTCATGAGTGTGATATGAGATAATTTACATGTCTCATGAAAATTTATAAGACCTAAAAAATGCACTTATGAGACCTTTAAGAAACTCATGAGTCTGATATGAGACTTTTGTAGATAGACTCATGAGTCTGATATGAGACCTTTGTATATAGACTCATAGTCTGATATGAGACAATTTACATGTCTCATAAAAAATTACAAGAATTTGATACAAATTATAAGACTTAAAAAATGCACTTATGAGACCTTTTAAAGACTCATGAGTCTGCTATGAGACCTTGTAAATAGACCCTCATAAGTCTGATATGAGACTTATTTACATGTCTTATAAGAATTTACAAGACTTTGATACCAATTAAAAGACTTAAAAAATGCACTTATGAGACCTTTGAGAGACTCATGAGTCCGCTATGAGACCTTGTAAATAGACCCTCGTAAGTCTGATATGAGACTTATTTACATGTCTCATAAGAATTTACAAGACTTTGATACAATTTAAAAGACCTAAAAAATGCACTTATGAGACCTTTGAGCGACTCATGTGTCTGCTATGAGACCTTGTAAATAGACCCTCATAAGTCTTATATGAGACTTATTTACATGTCTCATAAGAATTTACAAGACTTTGATACAAATTAAAAGACCTAAAAAAATGCACTTATGAGACATTTGAGAGACTCATAAGTCTGCTATGAGACCTTGTAAATAGACCTCATAAATCTGATATGAGAACTTGTAAAATTACTATTATATCTAAAATATAAGAGTTTTTTTCCTTGATTTTTTTTTTCCATATTTTTCAAAGTTTCATAAAAATAAAAATCACAAGAAAATCTCATATATTATTACCGTTCTGCTCTCATTCTCATGGTATAAGACTAGATTTACTCTTATACCTAAGTTATAAGAGTTATTTTGTCACGACCCGAAATCTAGGCTCTATTTTATTAGTAATAAATAATTATTATGTATTTATTTGCTTATTTATTTATTTAAATTATTATTTATTTAAATAACTATGTGTGCATTTTATGTGTTATAATATTTATGCTTAAGCATCTTATTTGGGTTGGTGTAGTATTGTTGGGTCTTAATTGTTAGTTGGGAGAGTAGTATTGTGTTAGTAGTTGAGGAAGGGGCCCGAGTGTAACATTTTGAATCATTTCCCCTACTCCCTCCCTACTCCTTCTCTTCTCCCTCACTCTTCCCCTTCACCCTCATCATTTCCCAGCCCATTTCTCTCTCTCTCTCCAAGGAAGAAAAAGGGGTAAGTTTCTCTCTTCTTCTCTCTACATTTTCTTCATCTTCCTCTTGTAATCTCTCATTTCTTAAATCGTGAAATGTGCTTAGATCGTCGATAGGATCGCGTAGAATCAAAAATATTTGAAATCCATCAACCTTGAGAAAATCCAGGTAAGTTACTTTTCCCCCATTTTGATGTTAAAATGTTCATATCATGTTCATATAATGCTTTTGTTGTCATATTTAAAGTTTGGATGAGGTTGCAATTTATTTGGAATTTATTTGGTTTTTGGTCAAAAATGGTGATTTATGAATGTTGAGATTTGATTCTTGATTTTGGGTGTTAAGTGTTGTTAGATGAGTCTTTTTGGACTCATAAGTTGTTTTGGTACATTAGCAAACTAGTTGGAATGTTGGATTTTTGGTGGGAATGTGTTTTGGGTTAAAAATGGAAGAACCCATGTTGTTCTTCCCGATTTCTGGCAATTCCGGGATACTGGGCGACCGCCCAAATCGTATGGGCGACCGCGCACCTATCTGAAAGGTTTTGTTCTTGTTTGTTGGCTTTTTGGGCGACCGCACAGTTGGGTTTGGGCGGCCGCACAGTCCCCTGAAAGTTTTCATTTTGTTGGTTTGTGTGATTGAAGAATGCGTTTTGGTCCAAATCTTGGGTGTGTCCCTCTAGTTGACCTTAGTGAACATTGTAGTGCACTCTAGTGATAGAATTGGGTCCTTTGTGATCAAGTTTGTGTTTGAAATTAATTAAGTGTTAATTGGGATTTGGAACATCTTATTGAGATATTGATTGGTTTGACTTATCTTTGTGATGATCATTTGGTATATGCTTGGGCATCTTATGATGTGTTCGTGATTGTTCCAATCGAATTGATTTTCGAGTGAGTCTTGGTCTAGGTTTTAGGTGATGTTCTATAGTACCTAGAGGGTGGTTACTGAACACTAAAGTGTAGGGTTTAGTCCAGTCGTGATCATGTTCTAATAAGTGTAACCTTTTGGATTAGTTTGGGGTGTTTAGAACGGGTTCGTTATGAACGGAGATAAAGCGTGAATGGCAATTGGGTACCTACGGTTTGATTAACCTTAAGATGTATTCATTCGGATCTCTTATTTGGAATTCCAGGTGCGACGAGATGGTTGAGTTCATAGTCCTAGTATATCTTTGAGTAAATGTTTATGATCACTTTGGTAATAGTTATTGTGCTATTTGTGAGCGACCGTTTGGGTTGCGCTCTTTATGAGTAACTTGTGAGTATCATATTTAGGATGTATTTGACGTGCCTTGTCTTGGAATCATCTTGTTTTAATGATCAATATTGTTGTGCTCTTTATGAGAAATTCCGTTTATCGTTGTTGTGCTCTTCATGAGAAACTCTTGTTATCGTTGTTGTTAAACTCTTCATGAGTACCCGTTGCATCTTTATGGTGATTATTTGGTATGGTTCCCTACTTTGGAATCCTTAGTTGTTTACCGTGCTAGTATTTTATTTCTTAGCATGATTGAAAGTCCAGCTGGTTAAATTGTGTATCGAGTCAGGCAATGGATAATGCTATAATGGCACGAGCCAAGTCCAGTATAGCATCGCCCATTGGTCCTTCTGTCCTCATCCAGATTGGCCTTGGTTGGGATGAGCTAGCTCCGTTGTGGGTATTCTAGCTAATCGTTTTGGAGCATGACTTTGTGGCATGGCTCCCGCCCCTTGTGGCACTTTACATTGTTATTGGTTCCGGTACCGGTTTCTCTTCAGCTTTTATGCTACTATGAAGATGAATTGTTGGGTTGATGGGTTGATTGGTCGCTTCTGACCGGGGATTCCTCTTCAGCTTTCATGCTATTATGAAGATGATGAATGGTTGGTTATTGAAGCTGCGCAGCGACCTTTATTTGGTTCTTTCAGTTGGGAAACCTTGGCTAATATCCTTTGTTATGTGTTTACTTTCCGCTGCTATCTGTTGACTGTCAATTGTTACATGCTATGTGATATTTATCATTGTTTATTGCTTATTGCATTATAGCAGGTCATGTAGTTGCATTAGTAACTTACTGAGATTTTATCTCACCCGTTTATTTCCATCTTTGTTTTTCCTTAACCCCCCCCAGGAGGAAAAGGATTAGGATTCGCGGATCGAGGAGGACGTCGAGAGGATTGAGATTTTGGGGCAGGTTGTTATGGATCGGTTTACATTATTTAAATGTATAACCTTTTGGGAATAGTTTTACCATTATTGACGTAATTAAGAATTGTATATTTTATTCTCTTGAGCATAAGCTGTGGAGCTTATGTTAGATGTACTTGTTGATTTAAACTTGGATTTGTAAAACTTGTGTTATTATCTTTTGGTTCAAAATGGAATTTTTTAACTTCTATATTTTAGAGTTTTGGTTTTAAGTCGACGTCCAGCTCGCGTATTCCGGACCCGCGGGTTCGGGGTCGCGACATATTTTTTCTTAATTTTCACATATCTTAGAAAATAAAAATCATAAATAAAAATTCTTACATGTTATTACCCGTTCCGCTCTTATATTAGGAGTAAGACTAGTTGAAGTATAGGAATTTTATTTTTCATAACTGTTCACATTTAAAAAAATTATAAAAACAATCCCATAATTTATTAAGTAGTCTACATATTTAGGTATAAGACAAAAATTACTCTTATAAAAAGTCTTACATGTTATTAACATATTTCATGTTTTCTTAAAAAAAATCATTAAAATGCCTTATATTTTATTAACTAATATGCTCGTATACTTAGGTATAAAGGTATAAGAATAAAAATTTAATAATAATAAAATAAGTTTATCAAATACAAGATTATATAATTACAATTTAATTTATTTGTAAGTCTTTCATATTTATAAATAAAAGATTGCGATTTGTTATATTTTTTAAAACATGTTATTTAATTATTTTTTTAAACAAAATTTGAGTTTTGTGAATATTTTAGAATTGCATAATTGATTGTTTTATCTTAAATACTGTCATGATTTCGTTCAAAAAGATACTAATATTAGATATTGCAAAATTATGAACACATGGTTCAATGGCTTAGTGGTGTGGGTGTTAGTTATTAGACATTAGGTCTAAGGTTCAAAACTTGGAGCTCCTTTTTTTGTTTTAATTATACAGGTGGGCGGGCTGTGGAGTCGGGCTTGGGTGGGCGGTGGAGTCGGGCTTGGGTGGGTGGGCTGTGGAGTCGGGCTTGTCAGCAGGTGGGTCGGAGGTAGACGTGTCCATCCGGTTATAACCGGCGGTTGACGGTTATAACCGCCGGTTATGTTTTTCGTTAAATGCTAACCGTAACCTAACCGTCTAACCGTTATGTCCGGTTACGGTTAACCGGTTAATGCGGTTAAACCGGTTAACCGGTTACCTTTTTTTTTTTTTTTTTTTTTTTTCAAAACAGTTTTATTAACAGTTTTTTGTTAAAAAAAAAAGATAAAATAAAAAAACCTTCATTTTTTTAAAGGGTTTTTTTTTTCAAGTAAAGTTTTTTTTTTCAAGTAAAAAAAAAAATTTAACTGTTTTTTTTAAACAGTTTTCTTAACAGATTTTTTTAACAGTTTTATTAACAGATTTTTTAACTTTTTTTTTTTTTTTAAACAGTTTTTATAAAAAAAAAAAAACGGGAGTATATGTATGAGTCATACATATATTAAACAGTTTTCTTTTGTTTTTTTTTGTTTTTAAGTTAAAAACTTAAAATGTATAAGTGTATAACTATAATGTATAACACAAATTTTTTAAGTAAAAAAGGACGGTACCCTTAAATTTTATTAATTAAAATTAAAATTACAAAGAGGGGGACAACCAATCCTTGCCCTTTTATAATTAAGGGAGGAAAAAATGGAGCCTTATTACCTCAACTAAACTATTACAATGAAATAAAAATAAACCTATTCTAAAAATTAAAATAAAAACTATCTACATTCCGTCCCCCTTCCGAACTTCCCGTAGAATCTTCCAAGTCGTATTGATATTGTGGATCTACATTTACTAAATCCTCTTCATAAGGCATATCTTGCTCCCTCTTTTCCGCTCTAACCCAATCACCAAGCAAGAGTTGATTTTCCAAATTTTCACAGTTAGTTGGGAACGTCTTGCATCCAAAACATTTCCTCCCACACTAAATGCCGATTCGACGGCCACGGTTGAAGCGGGAGAAGCTAAGACTTCTTTTGCAATTAAAGAGAGTATGGGATAAGTTTCTTGCCTTTGTGACCACCACCTCAAAATATCAAAAGAAATTGGATTTGAAGTGTTTTGTACAACTTCATGTCTAGTAGAGAAATATGCTTCCAACTCGTACGGAATGCTAGAGGTAGAAGAAGAAGAAGGAGACGTTCTAGGACGTTTTGAAAAATAAATATCATTAACAAAACTATATGGATCGTTATTCACATCATATTGTGTATCAATATCTTCTTCATTAGGACTTGAGCCATATTGAGAAACATTTCCATGAATTGCATTATACTCATTATAAAGAGTCACCAAATCTTTTTTTGTATTTTCAACAATAATCGCCGGGTTTTCGTGTAATCCGTCCCCATTGGGGTATAAATTTGCATAATAAAACGTTATTATGCGGACTAGATCTTTCAATTTAATACGGGGATCCAACATCTTTGCAAGCAAAATAGAGACGGAATGTTATCAAAATATTTGACCCACTTTGCCTCATGGAAGCAATGCTTTCGTTTAAAAATGGCATGCAATTTTGCAAATTTTTAAAACTTAGAACTATTGCAATACATTGATCAAGTACCAAAACGGAAGTTGGATAATAAACTCCCCGACAAAGCCAAAGTAGCGGTATTGAAAATCTTTAATAATTGACATAAATTAGTGCAAGCGTTCCATTGATACGCAAATAAAGGAATTTCATAGCCCATACTAATAAAAAAATCCATGATATGCTCTTTTATACTCAAACCATCAATTAACTTTTGTAGGTAGAATTCCACCTAGTCGGAACATCCATAGAAAAAAATATTTTTCGGGAAGACCCTTATTTAGTAAATATTTTATCCATTTTCTTGTAATTTTATTTTTTTTTGCAATAAAATAAAGAGCCTCTCTAATGGGTTTAACATATTGATCTAAAGCATCCAAACCATCTTTAACACATAAATTTATGATATGACATAAACATCTAATATGAAAATACTTACCCCCAAGTGACGGTTGACAAATGAGCATCAATTCCGTATACTAGCGGTATTAGCACTAGCATTGTCGAATGAAATAGAAAATATTTTTGCAAAAGACCATATTTTGCCAAAATGGCGTGCAACTTTCTACAAATATTTTCCGCGAATGAGGTGGTTCAAAACTATCATATGCAAGTAGTCTTTTTTGTAAAGTCACGAATTATCGATCCAATGGCATGTAACACCCAAAAATAACTATTTCTTTGCCAATGATCACTCCAACCATCGGCACAAATTGAAACTCTTTGATCTAATTTTGATAAAAACATCAATTAAAAAATGTTTATATTCCAAAACCACTTTTTTATATCGCGTACGAGAGTCGTACGTGGTACTTTGGAGGCGGCCGGATTTAAAAGAAAGTCTAATAAACCGTTCATAAAAGTCATCATCCGCAAAGTTAAAAGCAAGCCCTTTAACACACACAAATTTGCACAATTCTTTCCTATAAACGACATTATTAAACTTAAATAAGACCGAAGACGTACCTTGGGTGTTAGGTTGAGCAAATTGTAATTGAGCTTGATCACTATCAATCCCAAGTTTTTCAGGATGTGTTGATCTCAAGTGATGGTTCAATGTTCCATGCCCATTACCTTTTGCGAACGGGTAAGATTTGGTGCAATAGTTGCAACACGCTCGAAAATGTACAAAGTCGTTGGGGTCAATTTGTACTTTTCGGAAATGGATCGTGAAAGTGTCGGATTTGATTCTCTTGCTTGACGTTGCCCCCGACCACCTCTTCCCACGCCTCGAGCTCGGCCGGCCCCGGCCCTACCACTTTGAGGAACATTTTCTTCAACATTTTGCTCACTTTCCTCAAAATGTGACTCAATTCGGGTTAAGTGAGGAAGAACCAAATGTTCCTTGCCGCTCCTCGAGATGAGGCCATTTTGTTAACAAACTAACTGAAACTGTTTAGAAACTGACTGAAACTCGCTAAAAAACTGACTGAAAATGATGAAAAACACAGATTTTGTTAAAAAACTGACTGAAACTGTCAAAAACTGACTGAAACTCTCAAAAACTGACTGGAATTCTGAAAACTAACTGGAAAATGATTTGAAACTGACTGGAAATGGTTAACAAAGTGACTGGAATTTTCTAAATAAATTAAAAAAGTGATTTCGTTAAAAACTGATTTCGTTAAAAAACTAACTGGAAAGCGTTAAAAAACTGACTGGAATTATGCCAATCTAACTGGAAATATGAGAGAGTGTGAGAATTAGTAGAGAGAGAAAGAGTATAGAGAAGATGTGGAACTAAAATGGTAGGAGGGAAGGGGGTATTTATATGTAAGCAATTTTTGTTTTTTTTTTTTTTTTTTTTCATTTAAGCCGAAAGTTAACTGACTAACGGCTAGTTGGAAAAAACTGCCGTTTTTGGACAGTGTGTGGTCAGTCAGACCATGGGAAATGGGGGGGGCCGGTGCAAATTTTTGAAAAGTAGCCGTTAGGCGGTTAACCTCCGGTTTTATAACGGTTTAACGCCGGTTTATACGCTATTGGCGGTTATCCGGTTATAACCGGCGGTTTACCGGTTTTGAGAAAGGCCTAACCGAAACCGAACCGGGGAATTACGGTTGACGGTTGAGCCGGTTTCCGGTTAACCGGTTTCCCGGTTTGGACCCGGTTTTGACCGGTTATCAAACGGCGGTTAGCCGGTTGCCGGTTTTTTTTGGTCACG
>JAOWBW010000619.1:1243015-1399226 GCA_026119855.1 Campanula takesimana | reverse complement strand
CAATATTTGAAGGTCTTCAAATTGTAGGTAAAAAGTCCATCTTTTCCTTCCTTTCTACTTCATCTCCTCTCTCTCTTTTACTTTAATCAAATGTGCAATCACCAAATCATTTTGGGACATGACTCTAATGATCACCTCATCTCATTGAGGTTGGTTAAGGAGTTATCTCCTACATTCAAATCCTATTTTTAACCCCCTTTTTATGACTTAAAGAAGAAGAAGAGAACATTTCATTCATGTAGATTTTGATCAAGCAAGACCAACTTTAGTTGGGCGAGATGGGTGTTTCGGTACTTCCCATCTCGTAATCTAACCCCCGAACCTCAAAACAAAGAATCTCTGTTTCGTAATCAAACTTAGGCTACAATCAATAGGTTTTCTTATGTTCCTCAAAACATAGGTGGCGACTCTAAAAACAAGTTAGACATCCTAAGGATAATTCACCGCTCTAGCAAAGCCGTGGTTTCCGGGGTATCTACAGTGGCGACTCTGCTGGGGATACATTGAGGTTAACTTGCATTCTGATCAAAATCTACATCTTTTCTGGGCATTCTGTTTCCTGATGGGGGAGGCGCGCGCGTCTGGCCTTTTAAGCCTAAGGCTGCGCGCATCCCGCATCAAGAACAGAATCGCCCACTTCTTCATGTTCTTCATCTTCTTCTTCTGTTATTCTGCACTAATCACTTCTGCAGGGGTTACAATATGAACATGGGACCAGGGCAATCCCCTGAGTCCAAAGTCTGACATTCTGACAGGTGTGCCCCAGAAGCGCGCGCCTCCCATAAGCATTGCGCCATGCGCGCGCGTCCCACATCAGCACTCAGAGGCGCACGCTTCTGGGTTGGTTCCCCAGAAAAGAACAGGTTTCAGTGACTGAGCAGAACAGTGGGGTGTGGGCACAGTTGCCTGCATCAGAACAGAATTGAACCCTCGGACTGTTTTAATTTTGTGTTTTATTTACCGGTCACACGGGTGATTCGGGAGTTGTAATTTTATGTGCTTATGTGTTTTGTGTGTTTTCTTTCTTTTAAAAAAAAAAAAAAAATAAAATTTTTTGTCACTTGTTAGACCTCACACTACATGCACATATTCCTATGAACTGCTCACTATCGAGTCGCACAAGTCCAACCCCAAACCGTCGAGGCCCGTCCTAGAAAGTTTCAAGCTCCACCAGACCTTGGCTCTTTCGAAGCGGTAAACCTCAGCCCGTGGCGTAGTTCAAGACTACATGCCGGGGGTGACCTTTGAGCCTCATATTCAAGCCGAGCAAAACCACACAATTCTAGTTAGGGTCTAACACTCCGTGACTCAAGTCGGTTTCCATGTACCGAGATTTCCCTAAACTAATGTCTTCAAATCATACATGCCAACTTGTTGAAAGGGACGCAATAAAAATCCGTCCCCAAAAGTGGTTATTTTGGACGAAAATAAAATCCGTCCCCGCATGTATGCTTTACTACATTAATTTAGTTTAATCCCGATACATGTAGGATTCACAAGCGCGATGGAATCCGATGAGTATATGGGACCGCGAGATGGTCTATATACTAGTGTGACGATTCCATTATTTTCTTAGAAACCCCAAAAGGGATTCATTCCCTCCGACTTATAAAAAAAAAAAGGAGTCTTTTCTTATGTGGTTCGAGTCGTGTGCCCAACTGTGTGTTCTAAGCCTCTTCATGGACCGCAAGTGTTACTCAAGACTGACAAGGGCCTCTTCTGCAATATAGGTTCAATTGGTACTTACAAAGTCTACCGGGATTCAGCAAATCGGTTAGTCCGTGAAGAGATCACTCCAACAGCTCCAACATCAACCATGACGGCAGGCAGCAGCAACACCATGTCTCTCGAACAGCTCTCAACTATGGTCCAACTCCTCCAAGAGCAAGTCTCCACCCTTAACAAGGAGGCACAAAGCAAAGACGACATTTGGCAATCCCACCTCGACAGCCAAAGGGAGGCCCACGAGGCCGAAATGGAGCTAATGAAAGAAAAGCTCACCAACCTTGCCAAGGGAAAGAACAAGAACAATGATGATGAATCCGATGGACCGAGGGTTTGTTCAAGAGTCCTTATGTCAACACCCGCCAATAAAATGGGGAACCAAGTTCCGAGAACAATGAGCCCAAAATGGTGGATTCTATCATGGCCTACATCGACCAAAAATTCAATGGGCTCAACATGGGGAAAGGCTCCGACACAAGCCTTTATCAATCATCCATCCTCATGAGTACTATGGCCGCTCTTCCCGATAAGTTCAAGATGCCCGACATAAGCAAATTCAAGGGCAACTCTTGTCCTATGGCTCACATTGAGACTTATATTTGGGCAATGGTTCCAAAGAAGGTCTCCCCCAAGGTGATGGCTCAATGCTTTCCTCTCACTCTCGAGGGGCGGCAAAAGATTGGTATGCTACTCTCCCGCTCACTGTCCGTCTTGATTGGGACTCCGCCATGCTTGCCTTCAAGAACCAATACCAAGGCAACACCACTCACCGGCCCACAAGGAAAGAGCTAGAGAACACTACTCAACGAGACAATGAGTCCTTCATCGACTTCACAAGGAGATGGAATGACAAACTCTCTGAAATTGTGAGAGGCCAAACACAAAAGAGCAAATGGACATATTTCTCAAGTGTCTCAAGATTGATCTCCGCACTCACCTAAGTGGGGCTTGCTACTCCGACTTCTCCCAAATGTATGAGGCGGGGGTACGCATGGATGACTTGCTCAAGGAGATCAGAAGACCACTCCTACTTACCGCTACAAGGCCGCTTCCAACTCCACAAAAGAGGCCTCGGTCAACGCCGTCACTATTGACAAGGGGAATTACAAAAAGGTTCCTCCACCTCAAGGGAAGAAGTCCGAAGTGACCGTGTCTACACGCCTCTCCAAGGCATGACTCAAACCGAGAGTGTTCGAGGTCCTCAAGGCAAAGGGTCAAGTCACACCCGTGCAAGGGTACCAACCCAAGACGATCAACCCCAATCATGCTCACCACAAATATTGTGGCTACCACCAATATAGTGGCCACACCACCGAGGATTGCTTCATTCTCCGCAATGTCATTCAAGATCTCATAGATAAGAAAGAATTTGTAGTGACTAATGACGAGCATGTCAATGTAATAGAGATAGGAGAACTTGAGGGGACCACCCATTCAATCCCAATTGTGAATGGGGGCCCCAATGTATGAATAAACTTGACAATTCTTGTTATGTAGTGACTTATGATGAGGTAATGAGGGAAGTACTAGAGAATAGGAAAAAGAAGCAAGATGGGAACGTCAACATGCTAAACGATCGGTCGGTCGAGTCATAGCAAGCAAACCTTCCACTTCCGCACCGAGCTCCTCTTCTCAAAGGCCGCAAGCTCACAACACTCCCGAAGATCCTCTACTTGTCCAACTCAAGAAAACTCAAGCCAACATCTCTATTTGGGACCTCATTGCATCCTCAAAGAAACACCGAGATCTTGTCATCCGCAATCTCGATGATACATCAGTCTCTCCCGATACTACTCCCGAGGACCTCACGGCAATGATTGGTCACATTCATTTTGGCAACGTCATCACCTTTGCCGATATGGACCTTCCACCGTTTGGTTCCGACCACAACGAAGCTATTTACCTCAAGGTACGAGCAAGGGGGAGGCCCGTCTCAAGAGTCTTAGTGGACGGTGGTTCCGCACTCAATCTCATGCCTGGTAGAATCATGGGCATACTGGGGCTTAAGGATTCCGATTTGAAGCCTTCTACTCAAGTAATCCGAGGTTATGACAGCACCGCCGTACAGTCATGGGTATGATCGAAATAGACATTGAGTTTGGAGCATGGTCATGTCCGTTCCATTCCAAGTGCTTGATATCCCGGCCTCGTTCAACTTACTGTTGGGTCGACCATGGATTCACAGTGCTAATGCCGTACCGTCAACTCTCCACCAATGTGTCAAGATCCGAAATGGTGATGAAATAGTGACCGTAATGGCTGAAAACATCACTATCCACAGAAAAGGTGAGCCCGTCCACCAAGTCCAGCATGGTCTACCAGACTCCACTCTCTCCGGCGTCTCAATCAACGCCATTGACAAAGAAGGGGAAACGGATCATGGACCCCCAGCAATCACAAAGTCCTCCGCATGATGAGGAATATGGACTACTTCCCTGGTTTAGGCTTAGGGAAATATCAACAAGGAATCCTACATCCCGTGCAAGTCCCATTTGTCAAGAACACCTTCGGTTTGGGGTACGAGCCTTCCAAAGAAGACTTGAAACAAGAGCAAGCAATCAAGAACGAAAAGGCCGAGCTCGTAAAGAAGGCCGTCGTTATGAAGTCCCTAATCTAAGGCCTTACCGCAAGACGTTGAATGGTTATTTTGTCCGCCAAGGGGAAGACATTCCATACATGATCTTTCCCGAGCCGTGGGTTAACAATAAGGTGTCAAAAAGCCCGGCCTCGAAATCTTCTCCGATTGTGAGATCCAGAAATCCGAAAGGGAACCAACTCCCATGTCGCCCCGTGAATGGTGGGGGAGGAAGATGACTGTAGAGTCCGAGACAGAAATCACCGTGGGAAGAACTGACAGATTTAGCCTCCATGTTTGAAGAGCTTGCCATAATGAATGAATGCCAAGTTAACGCCATCCATGACACCGTCATCATGAACGAGACTATCAGTGAGATCCCGCCAAGCTCGAGCCGATCAACAATTGGTATTCAACAAAAGGGCCCGTGGTATCCGAGGAATTCTTAGTCCAAGAAATGGGTTGCATACCCCGCACAGCAACAAAGGAAGAGCAGCTCACACTTACTTTCGAGTCCGAGAGTGTCTCTAATACCCTCACCCAAGAGGATTTGGAGGCCATAGCCGAGCGTGTGTTTCCTTTCTTTGCTAATGAAAAATTTGATATTTCTGAGTACCCTGAGATTGCAAACATCATAAATGATGAATTAACTAATAATGAACTTAACAACAAGTTAATAACGATTCAAATTATGATGAAATAGACCACGAAAACACAACATACTTAAATGAACTTGCTCAACAAGTCCGTAGTCGTGGCGAGAATGGTCCAAAGGCTGACGAAGAATTGCATGTTGTTAATCTGGGTACCGAAGAAGAGCCAAAGGAAACCAAGATTGGAAGCTTCTTCAAAGGACGACAGAGACAGATTGACTGCATTACTACGGGAGTTCGTGGATGTGTTCGCATGGTCATACAAAGACATGCCGGGTTTAGACAGAAAGGTAGCAGAGCACAAGATTCCGATCAGAGAAGATGCCAGGCCAGTAAAACAGAAGCTCAGAAAGATCAAGCCAGAATGGTCTCTGCAGGTCAAAGAAGAGATTGAGAAGCTCCTCAGTGTGGGTTTCATCAAGGTTATCGAGTATCCGACATGGTTAGCCAACATTGTGACAGTCAGGAAGGCGAACGGCAAGGTTCGAGTTTGTGTAGACTTCCGGGATTTAAACAAAGCTTCCCAAAGGATGATTTTCCACTCCCTAATATCGACATGCTAGTCGACTCCACTGCTGCCTACGAGGTTCGCTCATTTGTGGATGGGTTCGCTGGGTACAATAAGATTCTCATGGCCGAGGAACATCAACATAAGACAGCCTTCACAACACCGTGGGGTACCTTTTGCTACACAGTCATGCCGTTTGGGTTAAGAAACGCTGGGGCTTCCTACCAAAGAGCCGTGACAGACTTGTTCCACGATATGATTCACAAAGAAATCGAGGTCTATGTGGACGACATGATCATTCACTCCAAAGGGACCGATGGTCAACATTTAATCGATCTCCGCAAGTTCTTCGAAAGGCTTCGTCAACACAAGATGAGGCTCAACCCTGCAAAGTGCACATTCGGGTTTATCCGAGGCAAAGTTCTTGGTTATATGGTCACTGAAAGGGGAATCGAAGTAGACCCCTCCAAATCAAGGCAATCATTGACATGCCTCCTCCAAAGACGCAGAAAGAGATTAAGGTTTCATGGGCAGACTACAATACATCAGTCGGTTTGTGCACAACTCACTTCCATGTGCGAGCCAATCTTCAAGTTACTCAAGAAGAATGTAGCTCTAGAATGGACCGACGCGTGCCAAGAAGCCTTCGATCAAGTGAAGCATTCTTAACGTGCCCTCCTGTTCTAGTTTCGCCGCACAAAGAGAAACCTATGTTACTCTATCTCACTGTTAATGATGAATCCCTAGGGGCTATGTTAGCACAAGAGCAACGAGAGTCCACAAAGGAGAACGCCATTTATTTTGTCAGTCGCCGATTCCAAGGAGGCGAAAAGAACTACTATGTCTTAGAGAAGTCATGTGCAGCATTGGTTTGGGTCACTCAAAGCTCAAACACTATATGGAAGCTTTTCCGATCAAGCTAGTAGCAAAGGTGGACCCGCTCCGCTACATCTTCGAGAAGCCTTTCATGTCAACAAGAATAGCTAAATGGTACTTCATGCTCGCCGGCTATGATATCACTTACGTCACACTAAAATCCGTCAGGGGGAAAGTGTTCAGTGACCAGCTTGCCGAATTCCCGTGTGACGAAGTGAAGGGGGAAGATGTACAGTTCCCCGACGAGCATTTAATTTGTACCACAACCGAGGAAGACAAGTGGCAACTTTTTTTTCGATGGCGCCGACAATAAACACGGTTTTGGTATAAGAGTATTGCTTGTCGATCCAAAGGACATCTACATACGCCTAGAATTCGAAGCTACCAACAACATTGCCGAGTACGAAGCATGCATAGCAGGGCTCGAAGCAGCTCTCGAAAGAAACGTCACGGAACTAGAAGTGTTCGGCGACTCTTTGCTCCTTATCAATCAGCAATCGGGTAAATGGCGAACCCAAGACCCGACTCTCCAACAGTATGGTCAGCACCTTGAAGAACTGGTTGAACAATTCCAAGAGATCACTTTCAACTACCTGCCAAGGGATAAGAATCGCTTCGCCGATGCACTGGCCACTATAGCTTCATTAGTTGAAATGCCCAAAGGTAAAATGGTGAACCTTTCAAAATTGCTCGAAGGAACAGTCCGGCATATTGCATGAGTATCGAGATCAACGAGGTTCAAACAAACTCTCCGTGGTATTCGGATATCATGAACTTCCTCAAAGACGGCACTTATCCCGAGAACATCAATAAGAAGTCTCAAGCAGCTCTGCAAAGGTTAGCCTCTCGGTACGTACTGATTGGGGACCGAGTCTATAAAAGGCACCACGACGGGATCAATCTCCTATGCGCCAATGAGACCGAAGCTCAAGAGATAATGTGTGAAGTGCACGAAGGAGAATGTGGACCCCACATGAATGGGTTTATGCTAGTCAAGAAGATACTTCGCATTGGTTACTATTGGAGCACTCTGGAACGAGACTGTATCGAGAAAGTCAAAAGGTGTGCCAAGTGCCAATTCCACGCTAATCTGCAACATGCTCCACCCTCACAACTTTACAACATGGTCACACCTTGGCCTTTCTCTTGTTGGGGGATAGACATCATCGGTAAAGTTCATCCTGCCGGAAGCAATGGCAGTCATTCGTCCTAGTGGCAGTCGACTACTTCACAAAGTGGGTCGAAGCACAAGCCTATCGAACCCTCAACGCCAAGAAAGTGGCCGAATTTGTAAAGATCAATATCATGTGCCGATACGGCGTGCCTCATGAAATCATTTCCGACAACGGCTCTCACTTTGAGAAGGAAATGGATGCACTTTTGGTAGAATACAAGATCACCAAGCACAAGTCATCTCCTTACCGGCCCCAAGCAAATGGCGCAGTCGAAGCAGCAAATAAGACCATCGAGACCATCGTCAAGAAAATGGCCTCAACAGGAAGGTATTGGCCCGAGAAGCTACCATTAGCATTGTGGGGCTACCGCACATCAATACGATCCGCAACAGGAGAAACTCCTTATGCATTGGTCTATGGTTCTGAAGCCGTACTCCCTATCGAACTTGAAGTCCCATCTCTACGGGTCCTCCTCGAGAATCAAGTCAACGAGGTCAACTGGATGCAAAGTCGATACGAACAGCTAGCCTTACTCGACGAGAAAAGGTTAAGAGCACTCGAACGCACGAGGGCATATCAGCAAAGGATGACAAGAGCTTTCAACAAAAAAGTGAGGCCTCGAAACATCAATGTGGGAGATTTGGCCTTAAGACAACATCCTCCTAATGCCATGAATCCCCTGGGGAAATGGGGACCCCGATGGATCGGTCCGTACGTGGTCAAAAAGATACTAAGCGGTGGTGCAGTCCGGCTCGTGGATTTAGATGGTGACCAGCTGCCAAAGGAGGTCAACCTCGACAAGCTCAAGAGGTTCTACGCTTAATAAACAAAGACCATAACAAAAAAAAAAAAAAAAAAATCGCTCGCTAGGTTGAAAACCCGCAAGGGCGGCCTAGGCAAAAATTAGAGCACGTGCAAAAAGAAGCCCGCTAGATTGAAAACCCGCAAGGGCGGTCTAGGAAAAAAACAGGGTGCACAACAAAAAAAAAATAAAAAATGGTCTTTGTTTGTTTGAACTACGAAGACCTGAGCCTCCCAACTGGAGGAACGTAGGCAACCTTCGGGTGCGGTCTAAAACATATCAAAAATACCTAATTCACTTCAAATAACAAAATGAAATTTTTATTCATTCAATGAATTATTCAAACCATTACAACGGATTTATTGAGCGACAAAAGACATCAAAATATTAAATCCTAAAACAAAGTGGTCTAATTGCAATCTCTTAGGGTACTAAGAAAAATCTAATTTTCTCTTAGCTTTCGAAGGACCACCCGATCGTCTCTCAATCCTTTTCTTCTTGGGTAACAAAGGAGCACTAATACGCACCGAAACCTTCTGTGCTGCAACATGTCTCCTAGAATAAAAGTCATCCAAAGGAGTACCGAAAGGGTCAGCGAGAATGTTACTCGAATCAGCAGCAACCTCTCTATATCTCAAAGTGCTGCTAGGCTCAAAACCTTGTCCCAACAACTCGGCACGAAGCACATCAACCCAAGTGATGCCGCGGTAAAGGGTGCCAAATAAATAGTCCAAGTAGCTCTCGGGAAGGAAGACACTCCCCCGATGCAGAGGAGCAAAAGCCCAACGATTGCGGCCATCTCCCCAAGCCGACTGAAGCTCACTCGAGAAGTCAGGACCCATGTAAGCAACTGGACGAAGCGTTCCATCCCTCGGAAAAGGAATTGTCTGTTGGCGACCGAACTGCCGCAGAACCCGCTCTGGCTGGTAAAATGAAGAATCTCTCAAACCGGGTACAACCACGTGCTGAAAACCAAGAGTCCATTCCACAAAAGGACGAAGACCCCAAGAAGGAGGACACCACTCAATATCGGCGGTCACCCGAGAGGCAAAGAATTTCTTCCAATCATCTTCAGATAAATCCCAGATCAACAACTTCCTCCTATGAACAGCAAAAGGAGACAAATCACCATCCGGAGAATAAATTCTGAAGTGTTCTCGGAGCCATATGGTCAAGAGCAAAGGGCTTCCCCGACACATCTTGCCCGTCCTATGTAACTCACCAAGGCCGTGCAACGTCTCCCCTACAATAAGAGGGATTACACTAAATTGCTGCTCCTTAGCTTGCAAAATAATCTCAGCCAACTGTGCGTCCGCAGTCCCGAAGGGTGTAACAAACAGTACTTCGCTGAAGAGACAAACGGCCATGGCATTTCTTTTGAAAGATTGAACCACCGGGTCCTCCGAGTGTAAACTGAAGAACATCGGCAACTCAGTTATGTCAATCACGGTACCGTGCAACATCTTCCTCACGTCCTCAACAGGGAGATTCAGTAACTCAACCCAAGAGTCGACGGCACCACGGTGATATTTAGGGACGGCAATCCGACCGGCCAAAGGCATGCCAAGGATGGCCCCGAAATCATCAACAGTCGGCACCATTTCATTAGCTGAAAGGTTGAAGGTATGGCTGTCGCAATCCCAGAAAGCCGCGGCAGCTCTCAACAATCCCAATCCGGCTTCAACGTCCGCAAGGTGAAAAGAATTCGGAACCCGAAATCTTTAATGAAGGCCTTCTTGGGATAGGTCTTGAAAGAATACACAAAAGTGCCCAAGTCCTTTTCATATGCACTAACGACCTTGGCATCAAGGGCAAAAGAATTGGAAGCCATGGAAAATGTTGATCACAAGCGAAGTTAAGCAATAATATGATGTTCAAAAATGGCAGAAAGGAGCTGTGAGAATTAAGTGGTCGAACAGAAGATGATATTATAGCTGTTGGGGGCTCTTTTGGTCAGCAAATGTCAAGCCCGGAATTCCGCCTCCCAGACGCGCGCGCCACCCGCCAGCAGTCTGAAGTACGCGCGCGTCCCAAGCCTACATAGGAAGGCGCGCGCCACCCAGGTCTAAATCGCCTCAAGAAAAGGGCCTTGTCAGAGATCTCCAACCTAAATTAAGTCACAGCCCCTGTCCTCGGACACCCAGTTGGGCACACATTCTTCTGGTTCGCCCTTAAGGCATGTCAAAAATCGAAAGTAGGATAGAAACTCCCACTCAAAAGTAGGCTGTCCTCTTCAAAATTCCAAACTCCCTAAGTTCTGTCACGAGTGTCACACCCCCCTCAAGAGTCAATCTCAACATTTCATCCCCAGCAGGAACATTTTTCTGGTCGCGGTCAACTGTGCCCGTACCCCACAATTCAAAAAGTCAAGTGTGACTCCAAATGGCACGAGGCTTCAAAGAAATATTTCATCGAACGGATTCACTAACGGATTCGTCAACAAGGGTTCGCTAACGACCTCATTCAAAACATTCAACCGTGCCCACACCCCACAAAGTCAACAACTCGGTCCATATCGAGACAAGCTCCCATGAGCTCCAAGTCGGCAACTCGGTCCATATCGAGACAAGCTCCCATGAGCTCCACATCGGCAACTCGGTCCATATCGAGACAAGCTCCCATGAGCTCCAGGTCGGCAACTCGGTCCATATCGAGACAAGCTCCCATGAGCTCCAGGTCGGCAACTCGGTCCATATCGAGACAAGCTCCCATGAGCTCCAGGTCGGCAACTCGGTCCATATCGAGACAAGCTCCCATGAGCTCCAGGTCGGCAACTCGGTCCATATCGAGACAAGCTCCCATGAGCTCCAGGTCGGCAACTCGGTCCATATCGAGACAAGACAAGCTCCAAGCTCCCATGAGCCCCAATATAACACTCCAGTAAAAGCCGCTCACACAGGGAGCGCACCACTATCTCTCGCAATTTCAAATTCCTGCTTTCATCGAGTCTTTGCTTTTTCTTGGTGACGTCCTCGGCGGGTGTTTTTTAACTTTCGTCGACGCGTTCTGCTTTGCAGTCCACGTCGCCGAGGGGCTCTGTAGACACCCCGCCTTGGACCGCTCACCCCGATTGCACATTTGATTTTGTGTTTCTCCCCATTTTAAGTGTTTCTCGTTAGTTTCTGTCACTTCCGTTAAGTTCCTGACTGACTTCGTTAAGTCCAGGGACTAAACTGAATGACAGGGCTGACTTTCTAGTCCATTCTGTCAAAATTGCCTTCTCTGAGTCGCGCGCCTCCGACAAGAGAAGCCAGGCGCGCGCGCCTCCCGCCCCCAAAGCAGGAATCGCGCGCCTCTGGGCGTCAGTTACAGATTTCTGGCCAGGATTCCCTCCCTTGCTCAATTTACAAGATTTTGCCCGGGAAGGATTTCTTGGTGACTGAGTTTTGGCACCAAAAACACCCCTCTTTCACCTATAAAAACCTCCCTTTACCTCCATTTTCAAGGATCGAAAAATCATCGAAAACTTAGACCGAAGATTGAACTTACAAAAACTATACCAAAATCACTTTCTAAAAGTTCTCCAAGGATTTCATCAAGCAATACTTGAAGGTCTTCAAATTGTAGGTAAAAGTCCATCTTTTCCTTCCTTTTCTACTTCATCTCCTCTCTCTCTTTTACTCTAATCAAATGTGCAATCACCCAAATCATTTTGGGACATGACTCTAATGATCACCTCATCTCATTGAGGTTGGTTAAGGAGTTATCTCCTACATTCCAAACTCTATTTTAAACCCCCTTTTTATGACTTAAAGAAGAAGAAGAAGAACATTTCCATTCATGTAGATTTTGATCAAGCAAGACCAACGTAAGTTGGGCGAGATGGGTGTTTCGGTACTTCCCATCTCGTAATCTAACCCCCGAACCTCAAAACAAAGAATCTCTGTTTTCGTAATCTAACTTAGGCTACAATCAATAGGTTTTTATTATGTTCCTCAAAACATAGGTGGCGATTCTAAAAACAAGTTAGACATCCTAGGACAATTCACCGCTCTAGCCAAGTTGTGGTTTCCCGGGGTATCTACACTTTCACTTAGGTTCATTGCTACAAAACAAGGATTAGTAAATAGAAATTATAGCGGTAAGATCAAATAGATTAGAAATTGGTCTTACGAGTCCTTGTGTGCAAAGTTAGTCCAGAAACGCCATTTTTGATGTAACATTGCGTTGAAGTGATATGGCATTCCAGACCTTTATCTCATAATTGTGATATGGAGAGCAGGTTGCTTGAGGCTTAATCTTTTATGATTAGTCCAAATCCAATTATGTGCCCTTTGTTGTTGTCACCATATATTACTGAGTGATCTCTTCCTTCGTGCGCACCTTTAAGAGTGTTGACATCTCTAGTAGTGTCTAGAATCCACTGTCGATATCAACTGAGCTTGATAGAGCGCAGTGAAGTAGATCTTTCCTGCTTGTTGAAACATTAACTTGCGCTCTACAGCAGGGTTATCTTTTAAGATCAGCACACTTTGAGAGATTCCTTGCGCGGCTGCGGAGTTGGTGATGACGCAGCTTCTGTCAAGTTTGCTCTGGCAGATAGGTGCTTGTCATTCTGTCTGCTTGGTGAAAGTGTCCCGTTTCCACTGGAGTGAAGGGATCTTTCTTTGATTGTCCTTGGCGCATGCTCAGGTTCCATTTCAGAAATAACTTTTGAATCAGTCAGCATTTGCCATTAAGCAGAGTAGTCCATCCTCAGAATCAGCATCGTTGTCTTCAGTGTCAAGTCTCCGAGTCTTTAGCTCCTTTTCTGCGCAGTTCTCCTCAGCAACCATTCTGCACTGCTTTGATGCTTTATGCACAGGGTTGCTTTTCCTTGTACTCAAGTTTTGAAGGAGGCATTGAAGCGTAATGTCCTGGCTTTCTGCAGTAAACCAAGTCATCTTTCTTTGAGTCTCTATGAAAGAGAATACGGATCTTTGCTTGAGGATCCACCAGGTTTGGAGCGCTTTCTGAATTTGATATGAGGTTTGAGCAGGCGCAGGAATATGTGAAAAGTTAGCCATTGCCCTAGATTTGAAGCCATATTGAATCGGCACCCAAGCTGTTAAGCTTGAAAAACAGAAACATGTTTTATGAAGGTGTTCGCTCTGATACCACTTGTTGGTCCCTAAAGGGGCAACAAGGGTGTGAAAATCGCTAGAGGGGGGGGGGGGGTGAATAGCATTTTAAAATTCTTTTCAAACCCTTTTGCAATTCAATGGCAGATGCGCACAACTCTTATTTTGGCTAAGTATAGCGCGCAGCAAGAGTGTGAAATGCACAGCGGAAAATTTAAGGCAGCTCTGCGCAGGGTATACTGCGCAGAGATAAAAACGCACGCGCTAAGTATGAGGCTAAAGAGTGGCGCAAAATGGGATTCTAAGGCAAATGAGCAATAACAATTATAGCATCAAAGAGTGGCAATATGAAAGATCAAACAAAGCAGTTCATAAAAGGTTAAGCAGGGAATATGCAATAAGTAATGAACACGGTATTTGGAGAGGTTCGATCGATGAAAGATCTACATCCTCTACCAAGATGGTTAGTCTTGGATTTCTAATGGAGATCTTATTATATGAGAGAGTATTACAAATTACAACATTTGAGCTCAATACTAACTCAAGATCTATTATCTATGAAGAACAAATCCTAGACTAAACCGGTGTATCTCAAGAAGTTAGATCAAAATGATCAAAGCTTCAAGAGGTGTGTGTGTGACAGAAATTCTGGGCTCTATGAATATGAAAGATGAAGAGCACCAAGAATTCTGGTGATATAGGCTTTGTGATATGAGCAGGAGTTTTGAAGGTTTGAAGATCTTGAAGGCTGTTCTAAAGAATCTGGAAATACTATGCAGCAGTCTTCAGATCTTCATAGTTTCTCAGTGAAGCATGAAACTCGAGCTCTGAAGCATAATGGCCAACAAGAGGAGCTTGATCAAAGATGATGATCAAGGGCCGATGAAAAGGGCTAAATCCGAAGGCCGCTTGGAAATGAAGATGAGCAGGCTATTTATAGCTGAGAGCTTGAATATAGCCGTTGGAGCTCTGAGCAAGGACAATGAGCTGGCACAACATGATTGGCGCGCAGCTGTCCTTTATAGCCGTTGGGGCTCTGATCAAAGATGATGACCTGGCACAATATGATTGGTGCACAGGTGATTTAGAGCCGTTGGAGACTGAGCATGAAGACCAAATTCAAAAGCTTCTTCTAGAAGGTTGACAGCTGTCTTCACTTGAGATATTTCTTTGAAGCGTGTCTCCACCAATGGTTTTACCGAGTGTGCTTATTTTGTCGTTTGTGCGCACCTCAGCTTTTTAATAAGCGTGCATCTTCTAAGCGTTTTCCAAACTTTCTAGAATGTGAGATCAGGAGATGAGGAACTTGACCAAGGTTGTGTCCGCGCACAAAAGGCATGCGCATTGCCGGCGCGCATGGATTCAGCAAATGAGCAGCATGCGCACCATGCTTGGTCACAAAAAGATCTCTTTGGAGTTTAGGAAATAAGATCTTAAAAACAGAGCAGGGTCAAGGGTTGCGCAATATATCTATGCGCAGTGGCGACCTGCGCAGAGAACATCCTGCGCAGTGAAACGAATCCTGCTTAGGAAATCTTCGATCTTTAAAGCTTCAAGTCCTATAATCTAAGCCTATACTATAAAAAGGACTTAGCTAAAAATTGAAGTTATAAACTTCTTTACATGAGGTCCTAAAGTCCATAAAAATTACTCATAGGTGATGGTATCAATCAATTCTAACAAATGTAGGAGGGTTATGTGATAAGCATACCCAACAGAACCCGCTTAAGAGCTGCCATGTTCTCAACTCGCGGGCTATGCATGAACAAGCAGACTTGCTGGACTGCGTAAGTGATATCCGGCCGAGTGAATGTGAGGTATTGGAGATCTCCCGCAAGGCTGCGATACAGGGTTACGTCCTCGAAGGGATTGCTAAGATGGGCACTGAGTTTCGGCTTAGTATCAACAGGGGTTTTGGAAGGTTTGCAAGTATCCATCCCAGCGCGTTGAAGAATTTCCCTGGCGTATTTTTGTTGGGATAAAAACAGGCCGCCCTTATGATGTGTGACTGCAATGCCCAAGAAATAATGCAAGGGACCAAGGTCTTTCATGGCAAACTCCGAACTAAGCAGTGAGATAATAGTAGTGCGGAGAGAATCAGACGATGTTGTTAAGATAATGTCGTACACATATAATAACAAATATGCAGTGTCCGCTCCCTTGTGATATATAAATAAGGAGTTGTCCGACTTGCTGTGGGTGAAGCCATGAGAGGAGACAAAATCGGCAAACCTTTTATACCACGCCCGCGGTGCTTGCTTGAGCCCGTAGATGAATTTTTGTAACATGCACACATGATCAGGATAAGTGCGACTCCGAAAACCTAACTGTTGATGCATATAAACGGTTTCTGAAAGGTCTCCATGAAGAAATGCATTTTTCACATCAAGTTGGTGCATTGACCAGCCTTTAAAGATAGCCAAACTTAACACCGTGCGGATCGTGGCTGGTTTGACCACCGGGGAAAATGTCTCACCACAATCGACCCCCACCTGTTGGGTTTTGCCATCACAAACTAGTCGTGCCTTGTGTCGCTCAAACTAGCCATCCGACCTGTGTTTATGAGTGAAGATCCACATAGAACGAATGACATTTGTTCCAGGTGGAGGGGGAACCAACTCCCACGTTCTATTACTAATAAGAGCATCAAATTCATCGTTCATTGCCATTTTCCAATTAGGATCATTAAGAGCCGACACGGGATTACGAGGTAAAGGAGACACACTAGTACACGCATGGAGATTAAACAATTGCTTAAAAATGCCATGTTGACTACGTGTGATGGGTCGTTGTGTCGGAACAGAATGAGAAGGAGTGGGAAAAGCATCAAGAACTGGAATTTGAGGAGATGCGGCTGGAGGGGGGAGGACAAGCGCTGGAGCAGGAGACACGGGAGGTTGGTCCGGAGTAGGGGGTCCAGTGGGTTGAGGATGAAAGAGATGGGCCATCATGTATGGACTTGGCCATCATCCAAAAAGGAGTAAGACTGTGGGGAAGGTTTATGAAGAGAAGCAAACGGGAATTGTTGTTCATCGAATAAGACATGGTGATTAACAATGATTTTCTGGGATGACAAGTCATAACATTTAAAACCCCGATGATTGGAAGGGTATCCCAAAAAGACACATAGAGTGGATCGAGCTTGTAATTTGTTGATTGTAGTGGACGGGAAAATAGGGTAACAAAGACAACCGAACACTTTAAGATGGGAATAAGAGGGATCGTTGTGGTATATGACCTTAAGAGGTGAATGATAGGCGAGGAGTTTGCTTGGTAAGATATTTAGGAGATATGTGGCCATTTGAAGTGCATGATGCCAAAAGGAGGGGGGCAACGAAGCATGGGCCAAAATGGTCCTAACAATATTATTAATTGATCGGATTTTGCGTTCCGCTTTGCCATTTTGGGACGAAGTATGCGGGCAAGAGAAACGAAAAGCGAGATCATTAATTTTACAAAACTCCAAAAAATTCCTATTATCAAATTCTGTGCCGTTGTCACATTGGATATTTTTTATTTTCCATTCAAATTGAGTATGTATATAAACGTCCTATTTCTTATCCAAAGGAAAGGTCCAAAGGAAATTGGAGAAATCATCTAATAGAAGCCTATAATAACGGTGTCCCGAAGAACTCAAAACGGGGGATGTCCAAAGATCACAATGTAAAATATCAAATGGTAACAAAGTGCATAAATTGGAATCAGAAAATGGTAACCTAACATGTTTACCCAAAGAACAAGAATGACAAATAGTAGATACACGAGATGGACTACAGTGTATCATTTTATTTTTCTTAAGTGTCTCTACCACAGGCGTCCCGGGATGTCCCTAACGTTGATGCCATAAAGACGGAGAAATAGCAGCAAAAGCAGAATGCGGTGTTTTATTGGAGGTGACATGGGTGGTGACAGGATAAAGCTCACCCCAACTTTCATATATCATTAAATGCGTCCCCATTAGAAGGTCCTTCACAGAAAAACCAAAAGGGTCAAACTCAATGGAAACAGAGTTATCTTTTGTGAATTTGCGGACGGAGATAAGATTTTTAATAAGATGTGGAGCATGAAGAACCCTATTTAAAACAAATGGGGGATAAGGGGGTGGAAACTTAGCATTACCAATACCTTGAATTGGAATTGAATGGCCACTACCAACAAGTATTTTATGATCAGTGCTCATATTAGAATAGGACGAGAGAATACCTGAATCGGATGTCATGTGGGAAGTGGCACCCGTGTCCATGAATACAGGTTGAGCCGGTGGGGTGAGACCAAGAGTGTACATAGCTTCCTCTATGTCGGTCGATGACGGACTGGTTGTGGCAGTGTGTGCCTGAGCAAGACTTGGCCCAAGAACTCCAGATTGTTGTTGGGCGGGATTGTAGTGTGGTCTAGTCCAAGGTGCAGGGGCTGTCGGATATGGGCAAGGAGGAGAGGGAGCCCACGGCCAAGACCAGCCCGGCCCCCATTGGGACTGATTGCCGGGTCCCCACTGTTGCGGCCAAGGCTGAGACATGCCAGAACTAGGGTTACCACCACCCCGCGAGCCAGAGTTGCCAGATCCTTGATTCTTGCCGCCACCCTTACCATTGTTCTTACCTTTATCAGAAGAAGAACCACCACGATTTTTCCCAGTCCCACGGTTGCCGCCCCGTTGTCCACCACCCGAATCACCAGTTGACTGAGAACGATCCACTGTTATAACAGGAACAACAGTATCTCGGGCAACCATAGCCGAGGCCATCGACGCCTTTTTGTTGAGACCTGCTTCTTCCAAGGTGAGCATGGATCTCGCCTTAGTAAAACTAGGCAAGGGATCATGTTGGCGCAGTAGGGTTGCAACACCATTGTAAGCCTCCGTAAGGCCAGCAACCATTTGTAGCACCAAACGATCATTGGACACAGGAGCCCCAACGTTCTTCAGTTGATCGGCGAGTTGTTTGAGATGCTGGCAATAGGCGGAGGTAGTAGGGAAATCCTCCATTAGGGTACGAGAGAAATCTTGTTCAAGTGCCACGGCCCGTGAATTCTTGTTGTCTTGAAAGATCTCATGTAGACTATTCCATGCATCCATAGCCGAGCAATCTGGCACTAAGATAGTGTTCAGAAGGTTGGTAGAGATGGTGGAATAGATCCACCCAAGGACGATGGAATCAATAATCTCCCATAGTTCAATCTCATCATCCGTCGTAGGTATTTTCTCCTTACCTTTAGCCGGAGGGATGATATGATGAATGACAAGGTGCGATTTGGAGTGTACTTTGAACAATTCTGCCCAAGTGGCGTAGTGGACGTTCTCCAACTCGAGGGTCATGGATATGTGGTTCTTGATGTTGGAAACAGCAAGAGTCGGATGGTAAGAAAAACGGGAAGAAGAAGAAGAACCCGGCATGGTGAGGAAGACCGGAGGGTATAGAGTAGCTAGGGCGCAGCGGAATAAAGACGAGGTTGAGGAAAGAAAGAAACCCAGGGACTCAAGATACCATCAAAGAATATCTTCCTTGCTTTTCTCATTGATTATACACATATATATACAAACGTGTAATGCTAATCACTTAGCACAAATATAGGATCTAAACTAGGAATACAAAATAACTTACTAATCTATCCTAAGAATGAGATAAAGATACAAATATAACTATATACACCAAATATTATCTAATATACAAAAATGATATTATCTAATATTCTGACACTAACCTTACTTTATGTGAGGGCCCAATTGGCCCAATGAAACACTCCTACACTTTACTTCAAAAATCAGACAATTATTCTTCTCATTTAAAGCAAGGTTCTAAAAACCGCTAGGCGCCGCAGCTTGGCCTAACGGATAGGCGAGATTTAGACGGATCTAGGCGGGGCCGAGAATTCAGACACAATTATAATATCTTACGAAGAAATCTATTTTTAATACACTAATATTATAAACGGTTTTTTTAATGTGTGCTCTAAGGGCTATATGTTAAACTTTTTAAATAAGACAACAATGTATTTATTAAATTTACTTTAACTCGATCAATTTCCATAATTAAAAAAATTATATATGTAAAATTACATACTCCTATATATATATGAAAGCAAATAAATGTGTTGATTTCCTTATTTAAAGGCACATGTTAAAAAAAATAGTTATTCTACTATATTTAGGAAAATATCCAACTAATTAAGAATTTGTCATGTCACACTATGAATTGTGGGGAAATTTTGTCTCAAGAATACTCATTTATCCCAGCTCACTTCACACTTATTTTCATTTTGTTCCGTCCCAGCTCACTTGACACTTTCCAACACTATTATTACTCTACCCCACCACTCATTATACATTTTCATTTTTTACCACTCAATTTATTCAAGGGTTAATGACAGATTAGGGCCTGAACTCCAGGGGGTGCGTCTAAACGGGGCCTGGGTTTTTTTTTTCGCTAGATCAGGGCTCAATATCTCAAATTTTTGGCAATTAAGGGCTTTTTGACGGAAATCGTTAGAAAAGTTAGTTAAGTGACATGTGCCGAGCACGTGATCGACTAAATGGATGGGTTTGTAATGATATTAGTTAGTAAGGGTTTTAGTGAAATTTCTGAAACTTAGAGGGCTAAAAAGTTATTTTTTGCAAAAACAATTAAATTATATATACTCCCTCCCGTCTCTCTCTTTGCTCAACCCCCCTCCTCTTTTTTTTCTCCCTACACCGGCGACCCTCACCAATTTCTCGGCGACTCCCAGCCGCCGGCGACTCCCAGCCGCCGGCGACTCCCAGCTCTCTCTCTCTCTCTCTCTCTCTCTCTCTCGAATTTCCGACGATGTATCGCAGATTGCCGCCGACAAGGTGTTCCTGGACGGTCAGATCCGACCTATTTTTCCGTTATTCAACCAGGATCTCCTCTTAGGTTACGATGCGGCCGTCGATCGGTTGCCTTCGCGGTCGCCGGTGGATAAGGTTTTCATTGAAACGCCTCAAACGGTGTCTATTTCGTCGGAATCTGAAGCAATTGAGTCGGAGCCACAGTGAGTGTCTGTTTGATTTTGTTGGGCTGATTCAACGAACCAGAGGATGTAGAAAGGGGGTATAGTTTGCTGGGTTTTTTGTTGGGCTGATTCAATGGAGTCGCCGGAAATTTGAGCTGGAAATTTGATTTATTTTTTTTATTTTATTTTATTTTTTTTTTTTTTGGTGTGTTGACGATTTGTTTGAAGCCCAGATTTGGGAATTTTGATTTTTTCCTCTAAGATTGAGCTGGAAATTTGATTGTAGTTCTAAAGATGTGGTTGTGGGAGAATGAAGGTGGTGGCGGTGTGTTGACGGTCGTGTGGTGGCGGTGGTGGTTTTGGTGTACGGTGGTGTTCATAGATGGCGGTGTCAATGGTGGTGGTGGTGGTGGTGGCGGTGGGTGTGGTGATGGTTAGTAGGAATATTATAATCCCTCCGTCCCAAAATGACTTTTATACTTTTTTCTAAGAATATTATACTCCCTCCGTCCCAAAATGACTTTCATAGTCCCAAAATGACTTTCATACTTTTTCTAGGAATATTATACTCCCTCCGTCCCAAAATGATTTTCATACTTTTTTCGACGTTACTGCGAAGGAACTTTGACCAATGATTTTAGGTTAATATAATTATTCTATTGGAAATCTAAAACATGTTATTGATAGTATTGTTGATGCTGTGTCAATACTCAATAGCAAGTTTTAGATTTTCATTAGTGCAATTGATTTAACCTAAAAAGTAATCGGTTATTCGGTTATTAATATAATACTCCCTCTGTCCAAATTTAAAGTTCTTAGTTTGACTTTGCACGGAGATTAAGAAAAAATAAATGTTGTGAGTATAAAAAGTAAAGTGTGAGAGAGAAAATGTGATAGATCTAAACGAATTGTGTAGGAACTAATATTTTTGATAAGGTTGGTTGAATGAATTGTGTAGTGACAAATGAAGAGAGAGAATGAGTGGGTAGGGTAGATTGAATATAAAATTATAAAAAGATTAGCATTTTAGGGAGTCTCAAGTGAAGTGAGACGGACCAAAATGGAAATAAGTATCAAGTGAGGTGGGACGGAGAGAGTATATTATACCATAGGGAAAATTTATTAAATTAATTTTCTTTTTTATAAATGTAAAATTTATTTTATGATAGAAGATAAAGAAAACGTTTATTGTGAGAAGTGGAGTAATTAACTAAAAAATCTATATATATTAAAAGCCAATGTAGAGTCTTTAGGTGGTGTCATGTGGACAAGTTTTGAGTAACTCTTGCTTTTGGTGGTGCCACATCATCCATAGTATTTTTATTAGGTGGCTTTTCATTTTTCTCTTATTAGCTAATAGTATTAATTAATTGTAATATGTAATATATTAGTTGACTATTACTATTAATAGTATTAGTTTTTTTATAATAGTTAACTATATAAGATAAATATTACTATTAATAGTATAAGTTAAGTATAACAGTTACTATAATTGGTAACTATTACTATTAATAGTATTAGTTAATTGTAATAGTTAATTATATAACAGAATTATTACTATTAGTAATATTAATTAAGTGTAATAGTTACTATATAAAATAACTATTATTAACAATAATATGAACTAATTAGAATAGTTACAATATATTGTAACTATTACTATTATTAGTATTATTTTTTTTTGAAAAATTTTACTATTATTAGTATTAGTTACTATAATTACTAACTATTACTTTTAACTTATTATTTATGATAAAAGTTATTCCCTCCGTCTCAGGGTAAGAGTCATACTTTCTATTTTGGAACATCCTAGAGTAAGAGTCTCTTTCCTAAAATGGCAAAGAATCTTTACTATTCATCACACTCATTATCTCTCATACTTTACTTTTATAGTCACAGCTAGGGATGGCCAAACCTAACCGGAACCGCCAAACCGGACCGGAACCGCAAAGCCCGAAACCGCCTTGAACCTTGACAAAAACTGGAACCGTGTGTAGCACGGGTCGGTTCCGGTTCATCCCCTTCTAAAAACCGTGAACCGGCGGTTCCGAACCGCCATGAACCGCCTAGACCGAACCGGAACCTTTATCAAAACCTTTAGAAAACCGTAAAAAAACTGTCAAAATCGTTAGATTTCTATCGGTTTCATCAGAATTAACCGTTACTAACGGAAAGTTGACAAGAAAAGTTGAATTTTGACTGAATTTTTAGCCAAATTCAGTGAATAAAATTTTGTTGAATATATAAACGAAAAGAGGGACGGACCTCTTTAATTTTTTAAACATTTTTTCTATACCTTTTTGTAAAAAATCGGCAATAAAATATTATTATAATTGTTTTTTTGTTATTTTTTTAAAGGAAATTGTGGACCGTCGGTTCCGAACCGTAACCGGAAGAGAAACGGTTCGGTTATGATTCAAGCTTTTCCGGAACCGGAACCGTGTTTGGTCATCCCTACTCACAACACCAATCAATTTACTATTCCCTCACACTCATTCTCTCTCTTACTTTACTTTTACACTCACAACACTTATATCATTTCCACCGTTTCTTATTCTCCGTGCATTTGAGAGGTAAGACTCTTACTCTGGGACGGAGGGAACACTACTTAGGTAACCATTATCTTTTAATTTACTATTTAAGCTCATAGTTAATATAATGTTAACTATAATTAAAACATTATTTTCTCAATTGAA
Source organism: Campanula takesimana (assembly GCA_026119855.1). Taxonomy (NCBI): domain Eukaryota; kingdom Viridiplantae; phylum Streptophyta; class Magnoliopsida; order Asterales; family Campanulaceae; genus Campanula; species Campanula takesimana. Next base: position 1,376,190 of record JAOWBW010000619.1, on the reverse strand, counting down.
CAGAGTAAAAATTGACATCATTATGGGACAAACAAAGTAAATATTTAAAAAAAATTATAGAGTTATTTTTAACCAATACTATTAACCAACCTTATTATTTATTTTATATTATAGTAACTAAAATTATTTCCACTATTATTAAAAAATCACAAGTAGATTTATATATATCTTTAAATTTATTTATATTTATGTACAATATTTAATAATTATATAATGTAATTATAAATATCCACGCACAAAAGAAAACATCCCTAGTTATAATTAAAGGAAAACAATAAAAGTGATGTTATGCATACCCATAAATCATTGAGTATACTCGTGTTACTAATCTCACCCATTTTTGTTACACTCAGCACAACACTCTTCTCATTTTACCCGTCTAAAGTTAGTTGACCTTTGGCGATATTTTTATTTTGCAGAGGAAGAGAATGCGGAACACTTTGATTTTGCATCTTTTTAAACTTAAAAGGGAGGAGAAGAGTAGGGGGGGTGCACCACGATTTAGGATGGGGGTCATTATGGACAATTTTATCAGTATCATTTTTGGTCGTAAGAAAATTCAATATATGTATACTCAATAATTTTACTGGTGCGAATAACAACTCTCAAACATTAGTACTCCCCCTGTCCCTATATGAGTGTCAATTTTCAAGAAATCTTTGTCCCTAAATGAGTGTCTTTTTTTAGCATAACTTTCTCCCTAAACGTTTTTTTTCAAAAAAAAAATTCACTGGTTTCTTTATACGTGCAAAACTAAAGGTTTAGAATGGAGATTACAAGATTATATATGAATCGTTGTTACCAAATTGTTCAAAAAGTTGAGATTTTCAGTGTCCCTTAAAATGAAATTTGGACACTCATTTAGGGACAGAGGGAGTAATAATTTTTACTTGCTTAAAAATACATTAATAATGATTCTTTAAAAAAAAAAAATAGGATAAAAAATGATGATGGTATGGGCTCCACTTACCCAGCGATAACGGTTGATTCCGCAAAAGTCAAAAGAAAAGTCTCCATTTTTCAAAATAAGCAGACCGTTGTTTACTCGGAGCCAAAAAGGCAAAAAAAAATCCACTACCAAAAGTAGCCGTTGCATTCACTCACTCTCTCAAAACCCTAACCCTTCTTCACATTTTCATTCAATCTGCCACACGCGATCCATTTCTGCACAAACCCATTTGATTAGTTCGTCGATTTCGCAAATCCCTTGTTTAAACATTTGTAATTTTGTCACCAATCTTCTTTTTTTGTCCCTGATTTTCGTTTTCACAATCCCGCCCTTAACCTGTTCTATAAAATTCGTCAGAGACGAACCCAAAGATTTTATTGGTATTTATGGCTTCAAAAACCGCCACCAAAGACATAATCACTCTACGTGGATCCACCGCTATAGTCAGCGAGTTCTTCGGTATGAAATTTCTCCTTTGATCTTTCAGTTTCTTTGATTTTGGTTTTGGGGATTTCATGAACCTTGGACTAAATTCTTCATTTTTATGCAAACCCTTTTTTCCAGGATATGCTGCTAACAGGTATGAACCGTAACGAGTTTGATTCTATTTTTTTTTTCTGGGTAGTCTATAACTGTGATATTTGATTGCAAAATGTGCAGTATTCTGTACAATCGTGGGGTTTATCCAGAAGAGAGTTTCGGAAAGGTGAAGAAATATGGACTACCCTTGTTGCTTTCTCAGGATGAGGCTGTCAAAACCTTCTTTGCAAATCTTAACGCTCAGCTTTCTGGTAAAATTTGTAGTCCGTGGATGATTGTTTCAAATAATTTTATAACAAAATTTGCATATACGTGAGAAAGAGAGACATAATTGGTTTTTGTTGAATGATTACTTACTTTGGTGTTTTTAATTTATGTTGCATAGAGTGGCTTGAAGCTGGGAAGTTACAAAGGGTGGTTTTGGTTATAATGAGCAAGTCCACCAATGAAGTTCTGGAGAGGTGGAATTTCAGTATAGAGACTGACCGCGAGGTTGTCGAGAAAGGGTAAATTTCTTTATAGACTTTCTTGATCCTCGTAAGGTTTCTGAACTTTTTCAAAAGAATGTTTTTTGTTAGTTTTAATGGACTCTTCGATTTGATTTGATTTTCAGTGTGTCAAGGGAGAAGAGCGATAAGGAAATCATGAGAGAGATTCAAGCAATCATGAGACAGATAGCATCCAGCATTACTTATTTGCCATGCCTTGACGAACCCTGTAATAATCTCATCAATATTGATCAGATAAATTTCAAATAATTTTTGAAGGTGGCTTCTTTAGTTTACACAAAATAGAAGGAAAAAAAAAAACTGATGCATCGTTTTATTTGGTTTGTTCGAACTGCAGGTGTGTTTGACGTGTTAGCATACACTGATACTGATGTAGCGGTCCCCTTCACTTGGACTGAGAGTGATCCCAAACTTATCGATAATCCCCAGATGGTGAAACTGCACTCATTTGATACTAAGGTAACATAAATTCGCTACTCTAATTTGAATGTCTCTAATGAGTTTCAAGATAAAGTTGGCTTATTATTAGATCACTGTTGGATTTTCGCTTGCAGATACACAAGGTCGATACTCTGGTTTCGTACAAGAACGATGAATGGGATGAGCAGTAAAAACGAAATGTTGTTACTTACTCCGAAGCTGGTTCATTCATGTTTTGCATGGTCGATTAGATATGCTGTGAATCATTGATTCACATTTTACTTACGGGAGTGAAAAAAACACGAATATAAGTGTTGTATTGAACTTGTATTCATGTCTATGAATGATAATGATGAATTTGAAACTTTCAAGCAATTGTTTTGCTATGTCTCTCAGTTCATCTTGCTTGCAACTTTATGTTCGAATATGATTCTGTAACCTTCTGATCTAGGGTCAGACGACGCGCTATTACTGTGCCATGTATCTATCTGTTGGTGTGAGTTCATTCTTATGATGGTTGTGTTGAAGATATTATAACCACAAACTGATAAGAGATTATGTACTTTAAGATTCTTTAATCATCCTCATATTGGAGTTCAGATTTCATTATTCATCAGGAACAATTAGTCACATGATTTTTTGATTTTGTGTTGAAGATTTGACACTTTTCTTGGTGATCGTTCGTGCAAGCCTTCATCATATCTGTTATCATCGAGCTCTCTCTGTCAGAGTCGTATAGGGTTCTTACTTCTTGCTTATAGACTATTCAACGACTCATTTAGAGCTCTTACGCAGAAATAAGAAGAAAGCACACACTCTTCAGTCTTCATTCTAGCTATAAGATAAAGTCCAAATCGACATTCGTAACCGGAGAGATTCAGAATCGCCAACTGACATACAAATTAAGTAAACATCTGGTACTAATAGCATAGTAGAGAAGTGATGTAAAGTGTCGTCACATTTTATTTACCATTGTTTCTGGGTTTGTTTCCTATCTTCAAACAGCAAACATTCCATTTTTATTTTTATTTTTTCTTTTCGGGAACAAAAAATAAAAAGATGGTTTTTTAAGGGGATTGAACCCGACGTGAATCGAACACGCAACCTTCTGATCTGGAGTCAGACGCGCTACCATTGCGCCACGGATCCTAAGATATCAGATAACTTCATATTACATATCTCTTCTTTATTAATCCCTAAATAAATGTCAAAAATACCAAATCTTTTATCAAAAGAGAAAATTTAAGATTGTTTTGAATATTCATTTAGGGAAAGAGGGAGTAGTTCTTATTTTGGCCTATACTTCCCTTTTTTTGTTCCAAATTAATATTGTTTTCTTTTTTTAATGAAATAATATCGGTCCAATTTTATCATAACATAAGCACATTAAAAAAAAAAAAAAAAAAAAAACACAGATCAACTGCTACTATTATTTAGACTTATATGGAATAGATAGAATAATTAGTCATCCGTCCTAAAATAAATGTTGCATGTTTGACTTTTGGCGGTTTGGTTGAAGTTTAACCAAAATTTAACAACGATTTAATTATCTAAATGAAATTCTAAGTATTGTATTTGATTCTTTTTAAAATTACTATCATTAACAATTTCATAATTTTATAAAAATAATGAAATTTGAATAATTTTGTGTTAAAATTAAATTAATTTAGCGGAAGGAGTAATCACCAAATCAAAGGAAAGAGGAAAGTAAGCACATCATTTAGTAATTCCCAAGCTCACAATTTCATGTAAAGTAAATAGTTTACTCCGTTCCGAAAAGTTAAATCAAAAGTTAATCTAATAATAACTTTAGGTTATGTTTTAGTTATCTTAATAAAAAATTCAAACTTGTTATTGATATCCCATTATAAATAAAATTAATAACAAATTTCAAATTTTTATTAAGATAATTAAAAATAACATAAATTATTGCCCAAACTAAAAAAAAAAAAAAAAAAAAAGACTAATTTTCCGAGACGGAAATTTCACAATGATTTATGAGCAGACAATAGAGCAGGGGCTGGGGTTGGGGATTAGGGTACAGCATAGCATAAAAAGAAAAGAATGCAAGCATTAGGCTATTCATCAAAATACATCTTGCATAAATTTGCTAAACTCCACCATTTAAATATTACCATCCACCCATTACATTCCCCTACAGAAGAAGCATTAGAGTTTTGAGGTTCAAGTTATTCCAAATATGTCAGAAGATCGTATTTATACAAGTTCTCCGGTCCACGAATACGTCAGAAAATTACAGTAAAACCAAATCCATATCCATGGCCATCAAAACGCTAGGTAGGTGGTGTTGCCTTAGCTAATGCCACGGTAAATTGCACCAGGGCAAAGCTCGTCCATACAATCGACATTTCTATAGCCGCTATACTCTCTCAGACAAGTCCACCCCCTGCGAGACAAGAAGTCACGGAAGTCTTCTTCTGTGTAGAAGGTCTTGTCCTCTGTGTGGACTGGCATGTGATCGGGCTCCTCGTACAGGCATACTTTGATTGTCAATCCTGTGAAAATAAAGGATAATGATAACTTCACAAATATGTTTCTTTTCTACTCTCTTCGTCCCAAAATGAATGTCCGTTTTGATTTTAAGGGTTGTTTTGAAAATGTTGATTTTTAATAGAATTGAATCATACGCATTCTTGCTATTCACATTCAGATTTAGTTTTGCAAAAATATAATGAACTCTGGGGGGAAAAAAATTGAAAAAAATCATTTAGGGACAGTTTTTTGATGTAAAAGTTCCAGACGGTCATTCATTTTGAGACAAAAATGGTCATTCAATTTGGGACAGAGGGAGTACTTTTTTTTTAAGTTTGTGTACGTGTGTATCTTTATTTGTATGGGCATGTGTCTGGGCTGGGTGTGTGCATGTGTTTGTGTTTGTGCGTGTGCTTGGGTTTGGGTGTGTGTGTGTGCTTGTGCTTGGGTTTGGGTGTGTGCTTGTGCTTGGGTTTGGGTATGTGCGCGCGTGTGTGTGTGGGCGCGCGTGTGTGTATGTGCATGTGTATGCGTATGTGTTCCTAGCTCTAAGGGGCTGTGGAAAGAGATCAAACTTAAGTGACCACACTTAGTGAAGCCCCAAGTGTGATGCTGAACCACCTCACAGAGTTTGCCATGAACATTTTCTATTGAGATGAATATGTATATTTGTACTAAAACAATTCCTCTTCGACAACAACAACAAAGTCTGAGTCTCAAAATGATTTGGGGTCAGCTAACATGATTTCATATATGGAACTATATGAAAAGAGGGGAGGAAAAAACATATATCCTCCAAAAAAAAAAAAAGTTCTATTTGACGAGTCAAGCTTTTTTTAGCAATGTAGTTTTAGTTGCTTTTACCCCCTCTTCAAAATATATCAAAATTTATAGGTTTAAAAAAAAGAGACTTTATTTTGGCGTCAATAGAGAAGTTTAAAAAGGGACTATTTTTTAGGGAGAGGTTGTGAATCATCCATATTACCTTCATCAACGTGAAGAGTGTAGTTCCCCAATGGCATATCTCTATCGAGAGTTCGCACAACATTATCTTCATCCTCCAACCAAAAGGCCCGCTTTGTTCGAAGCCTAAACGCAGACTTGATAGCTTCCTTGATGGCATCTGGAGTGCCATCAATACCAATCCTTCTTGTGTAGTCCCCCAACTTGACCGATATAACCCTCCCTCCAAACGAGTTGCTCTGATCACCTGCCAATATAACACGAGTAAAGCACTAAGAACGAAATAAGAGGTCATTCTTATAAGACCGAGGAGAGGCGAAAACAGCCCCAGTATACTATGTGATCTTGACATCTAGCCTCAGTCAGAACTCAGAACTGACCAATCAGGTGAAAGAGAACTACGTGAACAAGGTCACTTTTTGATGGTTAACACAAGTGAACTTGGTAGCCCGATAGAATTGGCCCGTATTATTAGTAAGGGGATTATAAGTCGCCGGGTAGCAATCAGGATTCCTATTTTTCCTAACTAAAATTTAGAAATTTGAATCTGATAGAAACGGATAAATACTAATCAAAGTTGAGATTATCAGAAAAATACCAAACTACCCTAACAATGTATTCTTCTGTATTTTCTAATTCACTGCATTACTGAGTCTTCCCCAACAAATCGCCAATTGATAGACCACGATTATCAAGGACTTCAACTACTGTGTATCTGATATTTGTTGATGAAGCAAGTAAAGTTTAAATTTTATAGAAAATTGTACTATCTCCGCCTCAAAGCTCTTCATCAAAAATAAGTTTGAATATTTTGAGACAAATGGAGTATAGTTATGAGTATCCAATCATGAAAAACAAAGATTTCAAAACAAGAACTAAAAGGAACCCTCAATTTTCCACTCCATTTGCCAAAATAAAACAAGCCAAATTTTCTAAAGCTTGAGACGTGAAAGCTTTCAAACACCAAAACCCATACTCCTTTCTGCCCAACAACAAACCCATTTTGTTCTGCACTGCAGTGCAATTTTGGTCAAAAGTTTGGGAGCAGACAAAGGTAGAAACAGCAGTTGACGGAGATAAATTTAATGGGCAGCAGTTGACAGAGAAGTTCACAACGGCGGTAGACGGAGAAGGCGAAGTCACAGATGGAGAGAGAGCAGAAGGTGGGCGGTAGGCAAGTAATGTGAAGTCGCAGATGGAGTATACAAAGGGGTATTTTTGTCATTGACACTTTTATCCTTTATCCTCCGCTACCCAGATTAATTAAACCACCCTTTCTCTAGGGATAAACAAGCAGGGGATTAGACATCTAATACGGATGGCCGGGAATAATAATCGGGTTGCATTTTATCTATCAAACGCCAAGCCTACAGGATTAATATTCCAAGGGAAAACTCTGTGTCCATCGTACTTTGGGGTATGTTTCACTTTTACCATCGATTGTAAAAATGAAACACACCACAAAGTACGATGGACAAAAACGGAGTTTTCCCATATTCCAATATGGTGTGTAAGCGGCCTACCAAACAGGCCCTTAATGATTCATAAAAAAACATTTTTTAGAGTTTCACTACGATGATTAGATTGACATTAATATATGGTCAAATTTCACTTGTCTTCACTATCAAAAACCAAATGGGATCTTTTTGGGACGGGGTTATCATTCTTGATGAACATAATCAATGGACCACTTTAATTCAAGAACAACAGCAAAGCTGAATATTACATCTTCAATTTGGATTATTTCTCGAACAACTTTCATACACTACGGTAGGAAAAAAAAATCACTGACTCTGAATTTGAGTAAAAACACTCACCATTTCCAGGAGTCTCCCTCCAATTCCAAGGAGAAGCTCCACTAGCAGCAACAGTGTCCGCAGCAGTAATGGCAAGAGGATGTCCATCATGATCCAAACGCCTTTCTAAATTGAGTGTTTCCCTGCCATTAGCTGCACACCAATCGAAATCAGGAAGGTTGATTTATTCTCATAATTTACACATATAATGATTTATACAAAAAAGTTGAGAAATATGAAGTGTATAACCAAACGACCTAGGCCCTCGAGAAATGTATAAAGAAACCCCTACTAATTTAAAACACCCCCACCCCCCTCAACAACCACCTTCCCCCAACACACACACACACACACCAATGGCGGAGCCATGATTTATAAAGCTGAATGGGTCAAGATCCTTTTCAATAATTGGAAGGGGTGTATTTTATTTTTATTTTCGTAAATGGGGGAAAAAATTTCATGCATTGCACTACGATCCCTGATTGTAGAGATTTTTAACGAAATTTACACCAAGCTATTTCTATTTTTCTATGTTAAATAAAATTGGGGGGAGGTATAGTAAGGGTGGCTCCACCCCTGCACACACCCAAAAAAAGGGAAATAAATACTGTAATATATAAATATCGGATAAGATATTTAAGTTGACAGACTTGATCAGGAGATCAAGTGCAGGAAGAATTTCTAACAGCAATAGCAAGGCATATGGAACATGAAGTTAATACTTCTCATTGCCAAATCTTTCACATTCGTGAACATATCTCTTCTACTCATAGTTATCCGAGGAGACTGAAGCAGTCGAAGCAGGCAAGAGGTAACCTCTGGGTGATTTTGTGGCAGCCCCTCTACCAGGTGAAGGCGGCTACAAAGAAAAAACTTGTGCTTTGACCCCTTGAAGAATTTGATGTTGCGTGTCCAAGGGTGAAATAACAATCGACAGACAGTTTTGAGGCTTAATCGTCAACATTTAGGTTCTTCTTCAGTGAGCCCTAGATTTTCAACTGAGAGAGACGACCACTAGACAGAGAGGGACTCAACTGGACTGTTGGGGGGAGAGAGAGAGAGAGAGATTACCTGGAAGACAGATGAAATAACCCAAGTCAGAGATCTCAGAACCGTCAGAGATCTCAGAATCCAAATCCGAATCCGCCATTGCTCCAGTGATTTATTGCCCTAATTTTGCAATTCTTCCCTTTCCTTTCAGCTATAGCTAGAAATGTCAGGGTCGGGTCAAGTTTAGATTTGTCCCTTCGGTTTTCAGGACTTTCTAATTGCATTCCAATTTATTTACTCCCTCTGTCCCGCTTTAAGGTTCTTACTTTCCTTTTTAGTCTATCCCAATTTAAGGTTCTTACTTTGCCTTATTACCTAAAATGGAAAGTGGGACCCACTTGTCATTCTCCCAACAAAAACTCCCTACCCACTTTCTCTCTCCCACTTTACTTTTCATGCTCACAACATTTACTTTTTCTTAATCTCCGTGCAAAGTCAAACTAAGAACATTAAATTGGGACGGAGGGAGTATTTTTTTAATTTTAGTGGTTGCCAAAATATACGTTACAATCAACATAGTATATAATATATTGTTGTAATCTAACATATATCTTCTTTAGTATGGTTTTTATATTGTCGTTTTTCTTGATGGTCGCCTCGGGCACCTCTTGCCTGCCTCTCCTTTGTGCCTTTGACAACTCCGCTTCCTCTCTCATGCTCCAAAGGTAGTTTTCCCATGCATCTGATTCTAAATAAAATTTTAAGATATATATCCACCATTCTATAACTTTACCCTTCATTGTATGCAAAATCAGTAAATGTTGTGTGTATTTAAAAAAAAAAAAAAAAAGAAAGAATACTAACTCAAAAAATAATGTCCATCCACGCTTACAGCACCTATATTTGCTAGAGAATTCATTTGCAGATTCGATAAGGAAGTTTATGATTTGGTATACACGTCAAAGTCCGTTCTATCATTCTTGAATATCAAATATCCTGATTGTGTCTACTGTATATTTTCCTAGATAGACAAGTATGGCACAAGTTGGCTTTTCTGGAGCAAACTTCAGCTTCCCCCAGCAAGTCAAACAGGCATGGGATCGGACTAAGGATCCTCCTAGCATTTTGTTTCCCAAGAACTGGTTGGTATGAACATTAGAACAAAATCATTTGATTAGTCAGCTACAAGCTGGTGCACATAGTCCCCATTTATGTAGGGTAGACAAGTCAGTGTTTCTCAAACTCTAGGCCATCCAAATGGACTAGAGACTCAGAAAAACAGAATGATAATGAGGTGTTAAGACGCAGTCAGACTCAAATCCCGCAAATTATGATGAAATAGGAATTAGCATAATGGAACTATAAACTCCAACAATATACCTTCCACGGGTCCAAATGTAATACTAGTGTCGTCAATACCTGCATAAACAATGAAAGAATCGGTTTGTGTTACAATGAATATCTCCTTTCATAATGAATGTGAAAGTGATGCACACGCTCACCACTTGAAAAGCAATTGAAGTTCAACAGAAGATTAAACAAAATAGGAACCGAGATGTGCATATCAAATGGTTAATTAAACATGCAAATTTATGAATTCTGGCAGAAAATCTAAAACAGGTATCCAATAAAAAACAAAACGAACATTCTAGCATGTAAAACCGACAGCACTACAAAATTAGCAAATTAGACTTGGATTCACAGATACTCTGTCCCAAAAGGTTAGTCCCTCTTTATTCGTTGTTACTACGAATGAACTTTGAGCAACACTTTAGGATACTTTTGATTATATTTATGAGAATCGAAAAATTGGTATTGATAGTATTTGTAATGGTGAATCAATAAGAAGTTGTAAATTTTTATTAGGATAATCAAAAGCAGCCTACAATGTTGCTCAAAGTTCAATCCTAATAACAACGAATAAAGAGGGACTAACTTTCCGGGACAGAGGGAGTATTAAGATAATGAAAAGGAAAACTCAAACCACATATTAACAGCATGTATTGGTACCTGAGCACACCAATGCACAATCCCAATTTTACTGCACCTTTGCTTTTCGTACAATAATTATAACACCCTCAAACAGTGGCGGAGGTAGGGCATAGGCTATAGGGGCAATTGCCCCCATTGAGTTTTTAAAATCAATAATTTAGTAGTGCAATTTTTGTAAAATATTGGTAAAATTAAGTGATTTAATGCAAATTGCCCCCATTGAAGTTTAGAAAAAATTACATTAGAAATGATTTTTGCAAGTTAGTGTATTTTTTTCAAACATATTTTGCCCCCCTTACAAAAAAAATCCTGGCTCCGCCACTGCCCTCAAATATGTTAACAACCTTTTAGAAAAATCGAATAAAGAATAGCACAATTGACAAAGCCTTAATGAAATAACCGTCAACATTCAAAATTTAATGAAGCAACATTATATCACAATAGCAAGTCATTTTAAAATGTCTAAAGATCATTTATTTGGCGAGCGTCAAACTTTCACAATCCGGCCGGTTCATGTAGGATTTGATGATATCTCGGTTATGATATCCCGAGATATGCTTGGGAATTTTCGAGATTCATCATATCTCTTTCCTAGTTTATCTAATATTGTTTACTTATTTATCAAGAGATGGTAGAGTCCTACCATACTTAGTCTTTAGTATACCTAGTATAAATAGTTGTCTCTTGTAATCATTTTAAATGAGTCAAGAATAGGTAGAGTTTATTTCATAAATAAAAGATAAGTTTCTCTTCTTGTTCATACTTGTCTACGCCAAATTCATCAATTCAGGCCAAAATTTGAGCAAAACGGATGTAGTTAGTTTCCCACTACTTTTGGACCCGCGCTAAATGGAATCCATAACTATAGTCATTCCAACTACTAGCAAATCAAGTCAGCACAAATTTCTTAACCCCGCCAAATTGAATCGCACGCCCCAGATTACTTAAGGCCCAAAATGCCAAATCGAATCCAACTTCTACAACTTCATTCTTCCTCCAACTGTTAATAAAAGCAAATAGTGAAGAAAAAAATACCAATGTAACAATACCCAAATCAAATTCATGACCTATGCAATCAATTTCAGATTTCAAACAACATAAAAATTACTACCTTTATCAGAGAACTGCATGAACGAATCAACCTTGGAGCCAGGAGAAGTCTTGTAATGAGCTCCATTCTTGTTCCTATCTCTCAAAATCTCCTCAATTTCTTTGTAATAAGACATCTTGGCCGACCCATTTCCGCCACCTCGATCTTGATGCTGCTTAGCCTTCTTGAACTCTTTGAGCAAGTTCCTCCACTTGTCCGTACACATTGTGGGGGACCGATCGAACCCTTTTTCCCTCATCTTCCCGGAAATCTGATCCCACAAATGCTTGTTCGACTTAGAAGTGTTGAAGAGCGAATCAGATTCGCGGCGGAGGCTGATCAGAGTCCGGGTTTCTTCTTGAACCCATGTCTCAGCCCGTTTCTTGGGGGCTTTGATGCCACCGTCGGAATTGTTGATGCTGTTTGGGTTGGCGGTGGTGGTATTGTCTTCGCCGCCGCTGCTTGAGGTGTCGACTAGGAGCATTTGGTGGTGATGCGACGGAGGAGGAGGGAGGGCTGTGGGGTTGGAAGTGACTTCAATCATCATGGCGGAGGTGGCGGTGGTGGTGTGGTGGTGGTGGTGGTGGTGGTGGTGGTGATCTTGTTTGTGGAAATTGAGGAGGTGGAGTTGGGGTTTTGGGGGCAAGTACATTTGGGGGTTTGGTGATGATAGAGCTAAAAGAAAAGAGGATTGAGATTTGGTTTTGGTTAAAGATGGATATTTTTACTCAAATACTTTTAGAGAGAGAGAGAGTGATGATTTTGAGGACATGATCTAATTATTTGGTCAAATGTAAGAGAAAGAGAGGTCAAACCCTTTTCTACATTTTGGAAGACCAGCATGGAGTCATGGACTTGCGTCCAAGGCTAAGAAACATGGAAATTAAGAAAGGGTAAAAATAATTTAAGTGGTGTGAGTGTAAAAGTAAAATAAGAGAAAAAATGTGTTGAATGAATAATAATTTGATTAATGTTGTGAGTATAAAAGTACAATATAAGAGAAAATGAGTGATATGAATAGTAGAGATTCTTTGTCATTTTAGAAAGAAAAAAACTCTTACTCTAGGACGTACCAAAATAAAAAGTACGATTCTTACTCTGGGACAGAGGATGTATTAGACCAACTTATGTATTTTTAAAAGAATTTAATTATCTAAACAATTAAATATTTGTGCAAGACATAGTTCATAACTTATGAATTGGTGTATAATCGGTAAATAAGAGACTGACGGTCGATTGGAGGTATGGATGGCCAAAACCGGTTCCGGTTCAGCATATGTGACCCTGAACCGGCCCGTACTTACCCTGGTTCTGGTTGGCACAAATCGGTTCTTGTTCGGTTCCACGCTACCTTTTTTTTTTTAATCATATAATAATGAATAAACATGTTAAAATTTATTTAAAAACAAGGGATTTTTTTATTTATCATACAATAATGAATAAACATGTTAAAATTTATTGAAAAACAAGGGATTTTTATTTTTTTTTAATGGAAACGTCGGTCCGGTTCCGGTTCGCCATTTATGTGAACCTGAACCGGCCCGTACTTACCCCGGTTCCGGTTACTCCGGTTCCGGTTTACTCGCCGGTTCGCTCCGGTTCCGGGCTTCTCCGGTCCGGTTCCGATCCGATTTGCCAGTTCCGGGCCGGTTTGGTCATCCCTAGTTGGAGGTGTGAATATATCTCTTAGCGCACCTATGGAGGTTGGTCACACTTTTTATGAATACTACAATGATGAAGATGGCTTTTCCCTGGAAAAAAAAAAAAACATGGCAAGAAGAGCACAGTCAAGCCTAAATGATGATGTTCAAAAAGATATTGATGAGACTCTAAGAGCATCTTAATTCATGACATTGAAAATAAAAGTCATGGTACTCCTCTCTCCTCCACGATAGTTCTACATCATCCATCGTCAATAATTTTAGTTTAAAACAGTTATCAACATTCATGACAAAAGTTGTCACTTTTTATCTACTTCCCATTTATTTATATTGTTTAAGACACATTACAATTTATTATGTTACAAAATCAAAATATATTAACTCGGATCTCTATTTATAGAGTAAGAAAAGATATTAATATTGGTGATTTTTTAATTTTTGTAAACATTTTTTTTCTTTAATAAGGCCATCACAATTTGTATAGAAAAATATAAATAGTGGAAGCTATGTGTCTCTATCTCATGAATAATACTAGGGGCACAAAAAGTTACAAAATCTTGCTCACAAAATATTAGGTGTAATGATTTTATTGATGCTTTTAATTAGAGTGTGGCGGATCCATTATCAATGCAACCAATAAAATATCGCCACCTCATCTTGTGAGCAAGATTGTGTGACTTTATTTTGTGCCCCTAACATTGCTCCTATCTCATTTGTTCTCTTCTTTTGGACAACTCTTTCTCTCCCTCTTTGACAAAATGGCTTTTCCCCAACCATATTTTGCTTCATATCTTCTATGCCATGTGTTTTTGTCAGGCATGTCTCAATAAATTTAGGGGCCGGTTGCTAACACGAATATGAGCCCCTCTAAATTTCAAAAATTACACACAAAAAAACATAAATAATATTAGTAATATTATATAAAGGTTAAACTTTTGCTTAAGCAAAACAAATTCCAAAATAGTTTACATCGCTCGCTCATAACCTTTTAAAACACAACTCAAAATAACTTAAAAAGTGACATTCTTTGAAGCAAAATCATCAATCATAGAAAAAAATATAAGACCAAAACTTTTTTAAAAATCAGACCATAGAAAAAAAAAATATATGAATCTCTTAAAACACTAAGTGCCTTCCTTTTCAACATAATAATATTAACAGATAACTTGCAGTTAACCACACAAACACTAAGGTGGCGTTTGGTTCGGCAGAAAAAAAATGAAGGAATGGAATGGTCAATGGAATGGGAATGGAATGGGAATTGGAATGGAATGGAAAGTGGTCAAACCTTGTGTTTGGTTGACACATAATGGAATGGAATTGTCATTCCATTCCTTTGATAATTCATGTTTGGTTTCAAGACAACAATGCTGGAATGGAATTATTTGATGATAAAATGTCCAAAATACCCAACTCCCATCCCCATCTTCACCCCCAAAAAGGTTTAGGAAAATTGTGAAAGATTGGTCAGTCTCTCGATCTCCCTTTCTCTTCTTCTTCTACCTTCTTCTCCGGCCCTTTCTCTTCTTCTTCTACCTTCTTCTCCGGCCCTCTCTCACCCCCAAAATGGTCAGTCTCTCGATCTCCCTCACCACCGCCGTTCACATCTCCGATCTCCCCACCATATCCGACCGGTTACCCCCAAAATGGTTAGTCTCTCTATCTTCCTCTCTCTACCTTCTTCTCTGGCCTTCTCTCTCAGCGCCGGCAGATCCGCCATCTCCGGCACTTCTCCCTCTCCACCGCCGGCACACCCCAACTCCGATCTCCAACCACACCCTCTTCTCCGGCCATCCACCCAAATCGAGAGAGAGGCTAGAGAAGAGACGAGAGAGCAGAGAGGAGAGAGGAGAACTTACCGTGGCGGCGACGGGCCGGGAGAGCAAGAACAAGGTCGTGAAATTGAAATTAGGTTTATGCCTTTGTGAGATCTGAATGAGTATATGATTTGGATTGGGGGTACTTTGGTCATTAAAAAATGTTGATGAGGACATAATGGTAAATTTGGCTTAGCCATTGGAATGGAATTGATCATTCCATCCATTTTGTGAAGGAATGGACAATTCCTTCATTTGAAGGAATTCATCATTGCAATGGAATGGAAGAATTTTACCAAACATGATAAGGGAATGAGTCAACCGGAATTGACCATTCCATTCCATTCCATTCCATTCCATTCCCACCAATTCCCCCCAACCAAACGCCACCTAAGTAGTTCAAGAAAGCTAAACAAACTAGAAAAAGTCAATCAAGATTTAGGTTAAAATACAAACCAAGACATGTCCAAACGGTTCCGGTTCCGGTTCCCGGTTCCGGAACCGCCGGTTCCCGGTTCCCAAATGGCCGGAACCGTATTCGAACCATCTTAATCCGATTCCCGGTTCCCGGTTCTAACCGCCGGTTCCGGTTCCGGTTCCGACGGTTCCACCGGTTCCATCTCACCATCTACTAAGCATGTAATACTCCCTCCGTCCCAAAATATTTGTAGTTTAAAATGTAATACTCCCGCCATTTCAAAATACTTGTAGTTTAAGGAGTTGAAGTTTGTCCCAAAATATTTGTAGTTTTGCTATTATCTATACATTTTTGACATTTGTTTATCAAATATTCCCTTATTTATGATAGTGTTATCAATGTAAAAGTATTAAATTGTCTTGATACTTGAAATGTTCCAAGAGTAATATAGTCCATTACACATGTATTAATTTTTTTTTTCTTAATTTGTGTGAAAATCCTAGAACTACAAGTATTTTGGGACGGAGGGAGTATGTATATCAGTATATACCGTTCGGTTCCCGGTTCCCGGTTCTCGGTTCCGGTCCTCGGTTCCCGGTTCCGCCGGTTCCTCGGTTCTAAATATGTTGGATTCGTATTCGAACCGTTTCAATCCGGTTCTCGGTTCCGTTCGGTTCCCGGTTCCGGCGGTTCCCGATTCTCGCCGGTTCCCGGTTCCGGTTCTACCCGCCAGTTCCGTCGGTTCCCGGTTCTATTTGGACATGTCTAAGTCCAAGAACTTGAAAGACACAATTCATCAATCTAAAAGAAAGAGCAGTGGCTGTGGCTTCATCAATTTAGGCACACAATTTACAATTCCGTACAGAATTAACAATTCCACCCGTTTAGCATTGCTGGTCACTAAAAATTTAGCTTTTAAGAGAAAATTTCAGGGAAAAACTATAAAAATTAAAAAATAAATAAATTCATCACCTATAAAAATTCAAATACTTCAATCTTAAACTTATTTATTTTTGAAAATCAAATTCTCAAATAAAAAGGGTGGAAAGTGTTTTTCTAAAAGAAAAATAAATTCATTATCTTTCAAGTTGATTTTTTTTGGAGGTCTTTAATGAAAATTCCAAACTTAATAAGGATGAAAATAAAAATAATTATTGGTTTAAAAAAAATAATAATTATATGTTAAGTGAAAGGGTTTTATAACTTATTTTTAAAATATTCAATATAAAAATAAAAATATATTTTATAAACATAATAAATAAATTTTTATATTAAATAATAATATATTTATGATTCAAAAAAAAGTATTTGAAAAAATTGCAACATTCTATAATATATTACAAGAAATAAAAATAAAGTAAGGCATTAATATAACTACTTCTTTTTCACACAGTTAATTTACTGCCTTTTTATTTAATTTGAATATAATGAATTTTTTTTCAAAAAAAAATAGTTTAATAATTTATTTGAGTTTTTTTATCAAACTCTTCCCTAAATTTTAAATATGTCATTTAACCCCTTTGACAGAAATTTCAAGTTCAAACTATCTAATTCTGTTAGTTATGCCATGCTTTTTAACTGTGTTTTTAACGATTTCCGTAAAAAAAAAAAAAAAAACGTTAATTGGTGAGTATTTTTCACATCAAAGTTTGATATGGCGAAATAAAAACATCAGAGCTTGTTCGGGAGAATGGTATATCACTTTAGGGTCGAAATTGTCATTAAAAAGTGGGGAGTAGAAAAAAGAAACACACACATGACATCTCAGCCTTTGCAATCTCCAAAAAAACGAATCCAAGAAATCGCCCTTGTCTATTCTTCATCACAGGACCACCGCCGCCGCCGGTATATCACCGGCTTTGTCAACCGGGCCACTAACCAACCAACCAACTCAGCCTCCCAAGATCTGGATCAATCCCGCCTCCCGTAACAACACCGTCGCCGCCGCTGACACCGAAATCGCCGCCACACTAGCACCTTCTGGCTTGTTCCCCGCCTATTCCTCTTACGTCGACACTGTCAATTTGTATTATCCGTTCAACCGGTACACAGATTCTTTCCGATTATTCCCCGTCTAAATCTAATTATAATTTTGTAGACTTGACTATTTTTTTTGTATAAACTAAATTATCCAATTTTTCTCCTTGGGGCTTGGTGACCACAGTCCAAAGAACCTTTTTTTTTTTTTTCAATTGTGTATAAATTTTCATTAAAATAATTGAAATTAACTTAAATTATCGCTCAACGTTCATTCTTAGTCACAAGGGAAAGAAAAGGGACTAACTTTCTGGGTCAAGGGAGTATAGAACATTTGGTACAAAAAAATGATTACATTTACCTATCTAAAAAAGGGAAGGTCTAAACCATGTAATTGGATGTTTATGTTCTAGAAACAAACTGAATCTTTGTTAATTACTCCCAGCTTATCATTCTCCTATTCACCCCTCTCTATCTCTTTTTTTTTTTTTTTTTTGCTGGTATTTCTTGCTGTTGCTACTCTTGCTAGTACATGACCCGAGTTCTTTGTTTTTTCATAGCTCGTAATAGAGATGGAGGAAGAAAGTCACAAAGAAGGAACAAAATCTGTGGAGCATGATCTTATGACTTCTCATCCTCCCTTATTGCCACGCGAACCATATACTTGGCTCATGATTACAGATGTAAGTGATGGTAGTGAACGGCATATATTTTATAGCGTAACAGAGGATCGATGTTATGTCAGATTTGTTCCGGAGTTGAAAAATAAGCACGTTGCTTGTTGCTATGGAGGATGGTTGGTTTTGAGGGACAAGTCCACGGATGATTGCTCAATTCTAAATATTCTGACTATGGAGAAATTGCAGCTCCCTCGTCTTAACATTCCTCCCCATCATAACATTCCTCCCCATCACAATAACAAGCGCATATGCAGATTATGCACTGATTGTGTTGTGTCATCCACCATAATGGACAGAAGCTGTCGAGTTATCTTTATCGAAAAAACATTATGCAAGTTCTGGTCTTGCCACCTTGGCGATAATGAATTCATTGAAAGAGAATGGGCGTACAAAGATGTCATTAGTAGTGACCTTATAAACTTTAAGGGAAAACTTTATGCTATGACGGCTCATGATTTCAATTTAATCGCATTTGATTTTTTGGATCCAGAGCTTCATCATGAACAAGTTATTGGCGGTGAATCACTTCCAGGCTTCATATTTTCCCCTACTCAATCAAAGGTTTATCTAGTTGAATCTTGTGGGGACCTATTACTGATTTTTATGGCCAGTTATGATTGTGAGGTTTCAGATGTCCAAATTTTTAAAGCTGACTTGAGTGTTGGAGAATGGGTGATATTGGAAACATTAGGTGATAGAGCCATTTTCTTGGGTTCACGTAATAATACTTTCTCATGTCCTGCTACATCCGTTGGAATGAAAGGCGATGCAGTTTACTGGGTCAGGGCTCCTTTAAGTTACTTTCCGCCTCTGAGACACCTCTACATGTATGATATAGAAGATAAGAGCATTTCAATGACATTGCCTATCCCTTTTGTCGAATTTTACTCATCTTTATCTTGGGTGTCATTCCCTATGAACTACAACGGGTCAGAACAAAAGGATAGGAGTAGTTTGTTTGAAGCCTCTCCAATTGAAACAAACTTGCTTGTGCAACCCGCAATAGAAAGCACAGAGTTAGAGATTGAACAAGTATGTACATTTTTTTTTCTTTCTCTAACCTTGCATTTCTTTTTTGAATGTACATTTAGGTGCATTTGGTTTCGTTGTTTGTGCCATCATAGTGATCGCAATCCTCTATGGTATGTTGCTAGTTTGCATGCTTTAATCAGAAGGTGCCATAGTGATCATTACCCAAACTTGTACGTGCCAATATCAATTATTCGTTATTGTGTCTATATCAAGTAATGCTATCCATCTTTGCAGCGAAATATCCAGAAGACTGAAGAGACAAAGACAATAATGGTGAGGAAAGAGAGTTTGTGGGCAGATCTCTCAAGTGACCTCCTCCTAGAGATATTCCCACATCTCTTTGCTGGTGACTCAGTCGCGTTTCGTTCAGTATGTAGATCGTGGTATTCACTATCTCCTACTACGAGGATCAGTCAACAATTTGTACTTCCACTGAAAAGTTCAGACCGCTTCTCATCCCCACTTTTAATGTGCCCTGACAATAAAACCTACGACCCAATTCATGGTAAGCTATATAGCATGGACTTTCCGGATAAACAAGGGGCTAAACTTCGAGCAACACGGAATGGATGGCTACTCATGGATTATTATTCAAAGGATAATTATACGAGAGATTTATTTTTCTATAACCCCATTACAAAAGCCAAAATGTTACTTCCAGATTGTAATGCAGTGTTCTACCATTCAGCGTTCTTCTCTGCACCCCCAACGTCTGCAGATTGCTTAGTTGTTGTAGCTGCATACAGGTGGGACAAAACCGATGCTATATGTTTTAAGATGTATGAAGACGAAGATTGGAGCTGTCGTGAAATATCGTCCTTTTATTTTTCGTTTTGCAATGCTGTCGTGTACGAAGGAGTATACTATTTTCTTGGGACTCGAGAGTATGAGAAAGGTCCAGAAGTTCTCATTTTTAACCCCAAGAAAGATGAAATCCGTGTGATTGAAAGTCCCTTTATAAAATTTGGGATCGTGAAATTATGTTTACACCAATACATGTTAGAAAGTGATGGTAAGCTAATTGTTGTTTTAGTGGAGGAGGCTGGTAGTTCAGTATACACTTTTGAGTGGAATATGTGTACGAGTAAATGGGAAATACTTGGGAGCTTGGGAAACAAAATGTTGTTCGTAAGTCGTCCGTTATCCTTATGTGAAAGGGCTACTGTAAGCGGAACAGGCAACAAAATTTACTTCCCAAAGGTTGTTGGTGACGGCCACATTCTGTTCTACTCCCTTGTCACCAGGAGGTACCACACCTTTGAAATGGGCACCACTTATCCTAACTTTTGTGCATCCAAGTTTTATCCTCAGCACAATGGATGGTTCATGCCTTGAATTTTTCATATTTTCATCATCTCCTTATTTATATACTGTATTTTTATTTATTTATTTTTTGGCTTGAATTCGGAAATACAGTGTAGTATTTATCATCTTATTACTACCTCTGTCCCTAAATGAGTGTCCAAATTTCATTTTAAGGGACATTGAAAATCTCAACTTTGTGTACAATTTGGTAGCAAAGATTCATATATAATCTTGTAATCTCCTTTCCAAACATTTAGTTTTGCACGTATAAAGAAACCGGTGAAAAAAGTTTCGAAAAAAAACATTTAGGGACAAAGTTATGTTCAAAAAAGACACTCATTTTGGGACAAAGATTTCTTGAAAATGGACACTCATTTAGGGACAGAGGGAGTATTATTTTTCATTCAAGTTAATGCCGATTTGTTTTTGATTTTTTCTTCCAAAGTTCATATATAGACAAAATGCTAATCAAGATTAAAATCATGTTTTAATAACCCTTTTGAGAGAAATTTTTACAAGAAACGAATTCCTCCATGAGTTAAAAAAAGTCCTGATTTTTTTGTTCTGGTTTTATATTAAGAGGTGGTCTCCCATGAGAACAAGGGGATCCGTCTCATGCATGAGACGGGTCGCCCCATGACCCATGGGCCGAACCCGCCACGTGGCAACCCACCATTGGTCGATTTTTTTTTTTTTTTTTTTTTTGAGTTTTTATATTTTTTTTTCGGCTTTTCAGTGGTTTAGCAAAAAATAATAGTTACCATCTCTTAAAGTAACATTGTTCATAAGTAAACGTAATACTTGTTTTAAAAAAACAAAAGCTCGTTTTTACCCATTTGAAAAGTAATAACTTATGTATATGAATGTAATAGTAAGTTTATACAAGTAAATGTAACACTTTGATTGACGAAATTGTAACAGATTTCTATAGATAATGTAATACTTTTACATGTATCATGATAAATTTGACCCCATTGTAACTTATTGTTTGAAAACAAATAGATATCTATACATATGTATTACAATTATTTACAAATACTATTACATATAAATAACACGTTTGTTACATTTTAGTTATAATAAGTATTACTTTTGGCAAACGAAGAAAACATAGGAATAACACTATTACTTTAAGAGATGGTAACTATTACTTTTCACAAACCGAAAAAAAACAAAAAAAAAAAATATAAAAAATTTTTTTTTTTTTTTTTTTTTTTTTTTTTTTTGGGGCCAATGAGGGGCTGCCACGTGGCAGGGTCCCCCATGGGTCCTGGAGCAGGGTTGTGGGGTCGGGTAATGGGTCAAAAAAATGACCCGTCTCACCCATGAGACGGGTTGGAGTGTTCTCACACAAGTTTTTGTCTTATATTAATGGATTGGGTTTAATCTAAATTTTATATTTACAAATGATCTTGTATCTATTTAAGCGTTGATTGTGTAAAATCAATGGCTATGCCGTCACGAAAACATTAAAGACAATGACCTCCATTTAAATCAAGCATAAGTATAAATGTAGACTATGTAGTTGATTCATATTCACAATAATAATAAGGGGCAGTAAGTACTATAATCTCTCTTTATCTCGTATAACATGTCGACTTTCATTTGGCAAATGAGCAAGGTAGATTTGATAAGAGAAAGTTTATTGCTTAAATCATTTAAAATTGAGCTAAAAAAACACTCCCTCGTTTATGTACTTTTACGCCTAAATTGTAGAAATGAGAAGAATTTTCGGAGATAATAAGCAAATAGGAAGATCATTTTGGGTCCAAGGGAGTAGATTAATACTGTAGTATAGAACAGTTCATATAGCAGTTATAGGACATACAGACATAATGTTTTTGAGGGGGGAGGGGGGGGGGGGGGGGGAAGAATTCACAAGTCCGATGATGTAAGAGATCAAGCGTTCATCAGGGGTTGAAGTTCTTTGACAACTACGCTCATTCTCGGCCTCGAATCTGCTTCAAACTGCACACACATTGCAGTTGCAGCTACTTGTGCCATCTGTTTTCCACCACAGAAAATGGAGAATTATATGTTAGAGAATTAAATTTGAAAATCCTTTGGCCATTCATTTTGGGACGGAGGTAAGTAAGACTTTACAAATAATAATTTGGGAGAGAGGGAGTAAGACTTTACAAATCAGATAGAAGTGAAAGGGTCTTGTGTAATACCTTTGCAACTGCCTCCAGAGCACCTTACCTTGACGGAATTTAAGTAAAATGCCTGAGACAATAAGACAAGATCAGACAGATAAAAATAGTTACAAAATAAAATAGAGATGGTACAAACAAAAGGAGCTACTATTGTTACGAGGAAAATAAACTAGATTAAGTGATAAAACCCATTTCACTAGACTACTCTGCTGTCCACTTGGCAAGGAAGGTATGGTCAACAGGTTTACGGCCGGCCTGTCAAGAGTTCAAGAAGAACAACTCCAAAGCTGTAAACATCAATCTTTGAACTCAGCTGTCCAGTCATTGCATAACTGCCACAGAAAACCAAAAAGCTAAGATTTTATTAGTAATGCACCTTCACATTTATTCAACTTTTGCTGACAAACTCTTAGCAAACACCAATTTAGTTCATTTAAATTGGAAAAGGGGTAATGGAATATTTAGATCAAATAAAAGGCTTACTCAGTCAGGATCCAGATAACCAAAGCTTCCATCAACACGAGTAGAGTTAAGGCGTGCTGCTCTCACGTCTGGGGCTAGGTTTGACAAGTCAAAATCCGCAATTTTAGCAACATCATCATCAAAAAGCAAAACATTGCTTGACTTTATATCACGGTGTATGATATGAGGCTGTGCTTCTTCATGCAAGTATTCAAGTCCTTTTGCAGCCCCATTTTACTCAGAATTAAACACCGCAATTTGAAATTTCAAATCATCCACATTGAAACAAGACCCGATCAACACATTGCAGTCAAGAGATACGAACATGTCCAACTCCACACACTCAATTCCCTCCCATCCTACCACATACTAAACAGAGCATCGAGCAGCAAACCGCAAAAATAATAAGATCAGAGAAAGAACAAACACAGTCGCAAACAGTTTCTACCGGCCAATTACAAAAGCACAAAACACTAGGGCTAGAAAACTGTAAGATCATGGCTTGCAACACAAGTCATTTAGTGAATTTCCATACATAAAATTATAAGTATAATGTTAATATGAAGTGTAGTCAATAATAAAATGTGTAGAATCCCTGAAATGTTATTTATCTATTTATGATGGGCAAAATGGTAAATCAACATTGCTTAAGAAATGAATAGGTATGGACCCTATTTGAAGTGTCACCATGTTTCATATATAAAGGCTCTTCCATCAAGCCTAGAAATAACTACATTCTTATTTTCTCTCATCTAAGTCATCTTCATATTGTTGAAAGAATATTGAGTGATTAAGAGACACTATCATTTAGAAGATCCATTCTCCTACATCTTCTTCTTCTTCTTCTTCTTCTTCTATATCTCCCTAAAGTCAAGAACAATGGATTCAACAGGTAATCATCGCTTCCGCCTTCATCTTCTTCCTCAAACTCCTTCTAAATATGAGTATGGCATTCAGGGTCATAAATTGTTCCAACAATTGGTATCAGAGCCCGCTCATTTTTTAGTTTGAGTTGAGTTCTTTAAAGAAAGCCTTTAAACGCTTTAAATTTTGATTCATTTTTCCTGTTGAATCATAAAGTTATGATGTTGATTAGAGACTCTAATTCATTTATAGAGTGCTGATAATCATCATATGAATTACAGAAAATGGTTTGAAAAGTTTTGTTCATTAAAAATGGTTCAAGTAAGATTATCCCTTCATAACATGGTTTTATGTTTTAAGTACATACCATGTGGATCTACTCACTTTATTCCATTATTTTTTAGGCAAGATTATCCCCATATAACGTGGTTTTATGTTTTAATTACATACCATGTGGATCTACTTGCAATTCGTTTGGCTTTTGGGAATAATTTAAACAAAATTCAGAATGCAGAAAAATCTTATGCTCGGCCGTGTCTTGTGTTTTGCTCGGCCGAGCACTTGAAATTCTTGAATCGGTGCTACAGAAAAGTGAGTGGTCCGGGCGGGTCATGTATTTGGTCCGGTCGGACCCATTAGGGTTTTGAAACGGTGGGTATTGAACCAGCATGGTCCGGCCGGGTCTTAGGTTTTGCCCGGTCAAACCTCATGCTACAATCCGGTCGGGTCTTAGGAGTTGCCCGGGCGGACCACCAGGATTGCTCGTCCGTGTCTTTCATTTCGCGCGGCCGTGCACTAATCGGCCAAAATTAAGGTTTCTGTAAATATGGTGCTCGGCCGTGCACTTCTCTATGCTCGGCCGAGCAGACACTATTCACATGTTTTGGAATTTTTTATGTTTCTGCACTACTTTGTTTTCTCTTTTGAACAAAACATACATTTTTTCAAACCTTGAAAAGTCTTGATTAATTATATGCTTAAACAATTTTATTTATTGTTTAAATAATATTATCGCCTAAGTGATTAACGTTATTTAAACCCAAAATTGTTAAAGTGTTGAATGTGTAAGTTAATATGTGAATGACATGAATTTTCCAAAGAAGATCTTGACATTTGACTAAACTTGGGCATTCATGTGATGACTGTCACGACCCGAAATCTAGGCTCTATTTTATTAGTAATAAATAATTATTATTTAATTATTTGCTTATTTATTTATTTAAATTATTATTTATTTAAATATTTATGTGTGCATTTTATGTGTTATAATAATTTATGCCTAGCATTTCATTTGGGTTAGTGTATTATTGTTGGGTCTTAATTGTTAGTAGGGAGTGTAAGTAATTGTGTGTAGTGTGAGAGAGGGGGCCTAAGTGTAAGTTTTTGAAAAAGGTTTTAACTACTCCCTCCCTACTCCTCCTCTTCTCCCTTACCTCTTCCATCACCCTACTCCCTCATTCATCATCTCCCAGCACAAATCTCTCTCTCTCCATGTTTCTGGGTAAGGTTTCTTTCTTTCCTTCTCTCTTCATTTTCTTCATCTTCCTCTCATAATCTCTCATTTCATAAAACGTGAAATGTGTTTAGATCGTCGATAGGATCGCGTAGAATAAAAAAGAATTGAATTCCGTCATCTTTGAGAATTTCCAAGTAAGTTACTTTTCCCCCATTTTTATGCTAAAATGTTCATATCATGTTTATATGATGCTTGATGTGTTATATTTGAAGTTTGGTGGAGTTTGGAATTTATTGGGAATTTATTTTGAGTTTTGATTAAAAATGGTGATTTGATGAAAGTTGGGATTAAACCTTGATCTTGGTTGATAAATGATGTTATCTAGGTCCCCATCCTAGTTATAAGTTGTTGTGGTTCATATTTATGCTTGGGGGAGATTGATTGTGCTTGATTTTGAGTGTGGTGAGAATTGGGTAAGAACTTAAGGAACCCAGCTCTGTTTTCCCGGCTGGAATCCAGACCAGGCGCCCGCCCGCCTTGACCCAGGCGCCCGCCCGCACCCCCTTTTCCAGCGGCCTGAACTTCTGGCCAAACAAGCGCGCGCCTGCCCTTGCCCAAGCGCCCGCCTGCTTGGGATTTTGTCCTTTTGCTTGGTTTAAGACTTAAGGCTTAACTAGTTTAGGTTTATTTCTTTTAATTAACTTAAGATAACACCGTGGAACACTTTATTGATTGGATTTGATTCTTTTGTGAATAAATATGATATGGAATTTGATTAAGTATCATTTTGGGAATGTGGTTCATCTTTGATGTGCGGTTTGTATTGGTTTACCTTTGTGGTGATTTAATTGGATTGGTTCCCTACTTTGGAACCTTAAGTTGTTTATTCATGCTAAATTATTATTACTTAGCATTTATTTGGAAGCCCAGCTGGCATATTTGTTGCATCGGGCGATGGGAAAGATTATAATGGCAAAGCCAAGTCCATTATAATGTTGACCATTGTTTTGCCCCCTTCTATACCCCCTTTTCCAGATTGGCCTTGGAAGGGATAAGTTAGCTTCCTTTGTGAATGTATCTAGCTACCGAGCATGACTTTGTGGCATGGCTCTTGTCCTTTGTGACACTTTTATGGTTATTGTTCCGGTACCGGGGATTTCTCTTCAGCTTTCATGCTATTATGAAGATATTGATGGTTGATTATTGAAGCTGCGCAGCGACCTTTATTTGGTTCATCGATTTGGAAAACCTTGGCTATATCCTTTGTTATGTGTTTATTTCCGCTGCTATCTGTTAAGTGATAAATGCTATGTACTATGTGATATTTATTATTGCTTATTGTATATTGCCTCATAGCATGTCATGTAGTTGCATTAGTAACTTATTGAGATTTATCTCACCCCCTTTCTTTTATCTTTGTTTTTCCTTAACCCCCCCCAGGTGCTAAGGATTAGTCTCGCTGATCACGAGAAAGAGGACGTCGAGTGTGGATACATTCTTTTGGGAAAGTTGTGATAGGTTCGTTTACATTATATCAATGTGTAACCTTTTGGGGATATTTATACAAAACATTGACGTCACTAGGAATTGTGTATTTTGTAACTTTGGTGTATAAGCTTATGGAGTTTATACTAGTTTTACTTTGTTGTTCAAGTTGATTTACAAAACCTTGTGTTATCATCTTTTGGGTATAAAAGGAAATTTTTATCTCCATTATTTTAGAGTTTATTGTTTAAGTCGACGTCCAGCTCGCGGACTCGGGCCCGCGGGGTCCGGGGTCGCGACAATGACAAATAAAATGAACATTAAGTTATTTTATTAAATGCTTAAGACTACCCAAAGGAAGATTGAGCATTTAATCAAATATTGTTCAAATTACTTGTCATCTAAGTCAATTATTTATGAGTCAATTCGCAATCCAAAGATTAGTTTTGATGTCATGTTAATTACCTTTTTGATGGATTTCGTTGATATAATTAATCATTTATTCATAATGTAGTTTCTTATTTATGTTTTGTTTTTCATTCTTTTGTTCTCAAAAACCCAACAGATTTACTTATTGCTTCATCCGTGATTACTGCTATAAGTACCTTACCGATGCTTAATGGGACTAATTTTAAAACTTGGAAAAATAAAATAATTATGATCTTAGGCTATATGGACATAGATCACGCATTAAGGGAACCGTTTCCTCTTCCTCTTTCTGATATAAGCACTTAAGAAGATTGCTTAAATAATGAGAAGTGGGAACTCTCCAACCGCGTGAGCCTAATGATCATGAATATAGTTGTCCCGGAGACCATTTTGGACAGTGTCTCCAAGGATGTTGATGCTAAAACATTCCTTGATATTCTTGAGGAACGTTTGACATCTACTTCTTCTCATGGGACAAAGAGAAGAAGGAATGAAATTGTGGTTGCAAGTAATAAAAAGCCCAATGGATCATCCAATGATCATAAAGAAATGGAATGCTTCTTTTGCAAGGACCTCACTCACATGAAGTACGACTGCCCTAAGTATCACGCTTGGCGTGCTAAGAAAGGTATGTCATTTAGACTTGTTTGTACTGAGGGTAATTTGGTTTCATTTCCTACATATACATAGTGGTTGAATTTTGGTACAACAACTCACATAAAGGATGTCTATGTAGGGTTGCCTGAAATACCGAAGTCCTGGAGAAGATGAAAGATTCATCTATATGGAAGATGGGAATCCAGTAGAAGTAAAAGGCATCGGGATCTTTTAGAATATTGTTAAGTACTTAGTATTATTTGTATTAATAATATATTTGATGTACCGTCATTTAGACGGAATTTGATATATATCACAATATTAAACAAAGAATGTTATTTTGTTCATTTTTTTTTTGTGATCTTTATTTTAAATTCCAAGGTTGTTGGTACTAGTACTTTGTCAAGTATTCTTTCTTTACTTGACATCATTCAAACAATAAATGAGTCCCATAAATAATGAAACCAAAAGTAAAAGCAAAAGTTATCAAGTAAAATTTTATTCCTTATGGCATAGGCGTTTCGGTCATATCTCCGAGAGGAGAATTGATAAGCTTGTGTCTAAAGGAATCTTGCCATACTTGATATTTTGGAAAATACTTTTGCATTGAATGCCCTAAAAAGGAAATTTACAAACATTAAAATAAAAGTATTCTCAAGAACATCCAGTGTTTTAGAACTAATATATTCGGATTTTGTGGGCCATTCATTATTCCTTCATGGAAATGTCAACAATACTTTATTACGTTCATACTCTTGGTATGAATACATTTATTTACTTCATAAAAGTCTCAAGTTTTGGACGTTTTTCAAGTCTTATAAAACCTAAGTTGAAGTCAACTTAGAAAGACTATTAAGAACGTTAAGTCCGATCATAGTGGTGAATACTATGATTGAAATAACGATTTTGAGGAACAACGTCCGGGTCCTTTTTACTCGCTATTTTGAAGAGAGTGAGATTGTCTCCATCTACATTAAGCCGGGTACGCCTAGCATAAATGATGTAACAAGAGACGTAATAAAATCCTTAAGGATATGGTAATAAGTATGTTTATTGTACTTCTTTACCTCACTCGTTATGGGCGATACATTAAAAAAAAACCGCAATCTATATTCTCTATAGTGCTCCCTCTCAAAGGCTACTAATATAAACCCTTTATGATTTAAGAACATGTTCTTAAATCATCTTCATATATGGGGTTGTCCAACTATAGCTAGGCCTTATAAGCCTAATAAAGGCATATTGGACATAAGATGGTTAGTAGTTATTTGTGGGGTTGCCAAGAGATCTAGGGGCTATATATTTTACAACCCGAAAACTAGAACATTTTGAAACGAGAATTGCTAGGTTCTTTGAGGATGTTGAATTTAGTGGGAGATTAGAAGTAATATTTTTGAATTTGAAAAGGAAGAGGCATCCATTTTATACCTCTTTCCTTAAGTTCCAATTGGATATCATGTTTTGTACTTGATATTCAAGAAGAACATACAATTCAAAATAAAGATTTCTCTATAAATATTGAACAACATGAAAATGTTGATCATAAGGATGAAATTCAACAACCTCAAAATGAGGTAGAACCGGTGCCCTTTAGGAGATCCAATAGAGTAAGAAGAAAGTGCAAATCCGGATGATTATAAAGTGTATATTGCCGAGAATAAAGGACACTTAGGTTAAGTGTGAGATGAGCCTCTCATGAAACCATTAATAGTCCTAATTCTCATATAGTGACTTAATGTCATAAATGAAGAGTTAAAATCTATAAAGATAACAACGTTTGGGATCTTGTCTCATTACCTAAAGATGTGAAACCTATTATGGGTCTTTAAAGACCAAAAGGATTCACAAGGTAATATGGAAAGATATAAAGCCCGTCTAGTTGTTAAAGATTTTCCTCAAAAGGGAGACATTAATTATAAAGAAAACACCTTTTCCGGTATCTTCCAAAAAAAAAAACTCTTTTAGATCATTATGGCACATATGACATATTATGATCTTGAGTTTAATCAAATGGATATAAAGATAACTTTCCTTAATGGAGACATTGAGGAATCTATGGCTGATTTGGATCAAACTAAGCAATTAGTTTGTGAACTTAAGAAATCCATTTGTAGGCTCAAGCAAAGCTTCTCATCAATGGTACTTAATCAAGTTATTCTTTCATTTAGTTTTGAAACGAATCTTGATTAAAGATTGTGTATACCATAAGTTCAGTTGGAGTAAATTTGTAATTTTGGTCTAATATGTGGATGATATTTTGCTTACTAAGTAATGATATGAACTTTTTAAGGAAACTAAGAAATTTCTTATTTGAAATGAAAGATCTTGGTAAGGCATCTTTGTATTATGAATCCAAATTCACTGTGATCACTCACGAGGTGTTTTAGGATTATCACAAAAGGCCTATATGGAAAAGGTATTACAAAAGGTTTAGCATGCAAAAATGTAAACCACTTGACACCCCTAATTTTAAAGTTTCAAACAGTGTCCTAAAAGTAATTTTTTTGATCCAAGTATATGGAAAAGATCAATTTTGCATCAGCAGTAGGGAGCTTAATGTATGAGTGAATATTATATTTATTGTTGGGATGCTTGGTCAATACCAAAGCAATCCAGAAGAGAACATTAAGTGGCAGCCAAAAGAATGATAGAAGTATTTATAAAACACTAAAGAACTATATGCCTATGTTTTGAAGTCGGATCATATTGAGATCATTAGGTATTCCGACATTAGTTAAATTATATGGCTGCATAAGTTTATTAAAGGGACTACCAATTTTCAACAAGTGTCGAAAGACCGCTTAAGTTTTAAGGTGACAATCGAACGGTAGTCTTATAACAACAAGAGTTAAAGAAAGTCTAAGCATATAGACATTAAGTTTCTTGTTGTGAAGGAAAATGAACAAAGAAATACAACTTATAGAAACAAACTCCATTTAAGAGGATCCGTTTATGAAAGCGTTATTATATTCAGTGTTTCACATGGGTGTAACGATCTTAATAACATTTGGTATAGTGGGAGTTTGTGTTGCCTATCATTAATTGTTCTATTATTTAAAGTTTTGATCTCATTTGGTTAAGTTGGACTAGTTGAAAGAATATGTATATATTTATTATGATTCCATGCTACACATCTATACTTTTGATCTATGTCATTTAGTTGGATTTGTATACGTGATTACTGTGGGTTTAGTTGCGAATCAATTACAACGACTGCCCCTTTAGTCCTTATACTTGGATTACTAATGGACGAGATTGTTATAAATGACAATAACGTGCGCACATTTGGGTTGTCATTTGTATTATATTTATGTTTTAAAGGAAAGACTTGTTTTGCAACCCAAGTGGGAGATTGTAAGATCATGGCTTGCAACACAAGTCATTTAGTGAATTTCCATACATAAAATTATAAGTATAATGTTAATATGAAGTGTAGTCAATAATAAAATGTGTAGAATCCCTGAAATGTTATTTATCTATTTATGATGGGCAAAATGGTAAATCAACATTGCTTAAGAAATGAATAGGTATGGTCCCTATTTGAAGTGTCACCATGTTTCATATATAAAGGCTCTTCCATCAAGCCTAGAAATAACTACATTCTTATTTTCTCTCATCTAAGTCATCTTCATATTGTTGGAAGAATATTGAGTGATTAAGAGACACTATCATTTAGAAGATCCATTCTCCTACATCTTCTTCTTCTTCTATATCTCCCTAAAGTCAAGAACAATTGATTCAACAGGTAATCATCGCTTCCGCCTTCATCTTCAGGGCCGGCCCAAGGGGGTGGGCATGGTGGGCGCTCGCCCAGGGCCCAAAATGGTAAGGGGCCCAAATTTTATAGTTATGTCTATATATTGTATAAGTCATATTTATTAATTATTTTAAAGTTATTTTTTTACACTGGTGTTTACTAACACTATTAGTAAAAACTTGCAAACTAAGTATATGTGCATTAATAATGCATTGAAACAATTAGACATTGTGTTATATATATATATATATATATATATATATATATATATACCGAAGCCGCTGATATCAGCAATGCCACATGACATATTCTTGTGAAAATTTTACCCTCCAACTATTTCTATATTTTGTATAATTTCATTTAGTTATTGAGTTTAACAAATTTACATATACCCAATAAACTTAATCCGATGAAGGCGGTGTAATTTAGTATTTAATATTTATATCCGTCCCGAATTAAATAACCCTTTTTCTCAAAAATGATTCTCTTAATGAATTTTTACCTTTTTTCATATTTAATTTTATACTTGCAAAATTAAAAGTTTAAAAATAGATAGCAAGAATATATATTCATTTTTACTAATAAAAGTCAATATTTTAGAGTGTCTTTAAATAAGAAGGTCATTCATTTTGTACATAAAGAGAATTAAATTGCTATTTTGAATATCTGACTATAAAAACTACGAGTGAAAAATACAAACAATCTAATATTTATGGTTGTAATATATTTGATTTTTAATATTCAAGAATAAGTGCTTATTTTTTAGTTTAAAAATATATTTTTAAAAATGTTACATCATCGGTTTTAGTTTAAAGTTCTCATGACATTTAATTATCAATGTCAGACATTAAAAAAATAGATTTTTTTTAAACGAGTCACACTTATGAAAAACATGTTTACATTAAGAGATAAAAATTGAGTTTTGCATAAAAGATGATAAACAAGTTTTACACTATAGCGAGCGTAAAACAAGTTTTTCAAGAGATTTTCACTTTTTAAATAGTGATGTGTTGTGACTTTTGTGATATATTATCACCATCATATTACTTTTAGAGTTATTATTGAAATTATAACTTTAATAGCTTTACAATTCTTTTACTAAAATTATATTTAAAATTTTATTATCATTATTGTTATTTGTGCAATACACGTGCACCGAACGGTTTCAAATATATTACAACCATATCATTTTTACAATATTACTGTTTTCTGTGCAATGCACGTGCATCACACTGTTTCAAAAAATAAATAAAAATCAGTCGATTAAAAAAAATAAACTTTACTAAACTAATAATACCAAAGGCCTTTAAATTTGACTTCGCCCCGGGCCCATAAACTGTTAAGGACGGCCCTGTTCATCTTCTTCCTCAAACTCCTTCTAAATATGAGTATGGCATTCAGGGTCATAAATTGTTCCAGCAAAAACTACCTTAAATTTTAGGGGGGAAAACAACGGATGATGAACGAGTAAAGTGTTCGCCGGAAAGCTAGTGTTGTTGTTCGTAAGCAACGATCGATCGAGAGAGAGGGGAAACAGAAATGAAAATGAATTGGATTAGTGTGTTAATTCTGTTAATCTCGAGTTATATATATACCTCAAGACAAGAAGGAATTATAAGATGAGAGAGAGAAAGTTGAATGGAGAATAAGAATTTTTTTTGTATTATTTACACTTACACTTATACAGACATATACGTATATACATATATATTGTAACTGATCTAACAAACACACGCTCCACTACTAACAAACTTCAGTTACAACTAACCAAGTTACCCTTACTGTTTGTATTATTTACACTCAACACCTCTTGAGTGTTAGTATTATTTACTCAAGTATTTATCGTCATAAAGGGGAAAATAACTTCTCTAACAAGATTGATTAGCAGCAGAATTTTCATGCTAACTTTCACTAATTAAGCGTATGCCTTCTTTACCTATTCCTATTTTCCTTATTTTTTTTTCTTATTGAAAATTGAAATTGATTTCTTGCAAAGTTTGAATTTATTACAAAATTGGCATGCCTACTTCCAAAATATATCAATTTAACATGCAAATTTTGGAAATATCAAATGTGACATGCCTACTTAAACACGTTTTTTAACACCAGTTAAATTCATAACCCAAAAAACTAACCATCCGTCAATTTTTTGTAATGTAAGTTATTTTTTTAACACCCGTTACAAAATCACCCCATTACAACAATAACTTGGAGGAGCAGTCAAGTTTCTTAAAACATTCTTTGATCAATGAAAGAGCCTTTATTAAGCATTTCTTGCAAGCAAGGTCACCGCCGCATCCATTTCCGGCCAACTCTCGGGTGAAAGAAAAGCGAAACGAGGTAAACCTTAATGACACGCACAAAGAGAAGCAAAGGTCAAAAAGATCGAGCAATTCGAATCCAAAACAAAAGACCCAGTTCGTCTTTTCCGATCAACACAAGTTAATTTTGACTGAACATTTTGACCTAAAATTAGGTCAACATTAAAGTCAACATTTATTACACTAACCCACTAACAAAGTGAACACATACAACTAGAAACAGGGTTTCTTTTATTTAATGATGCAAGACATATTATTGATATAGGAAAACTTACAAAATCTAACCATCCAACAAGGGGAAAACACAATACCAATATGACACATACAAAAGGTGAATATTAATGTTGTACAACCCGCTCAATAAAACCTCACCAAGAGAACCAAATGTAACCATCCAACAGAGGAATGTATAGTAATAATAAAAAAAAAAAACAAGATGAAACAAACAAATAATACAAGGATCCTTGTTTTATGGAGTATGATATGAAATCAAAAGATTATTAAAGACATCTGGTATCTCTTCTTATCCTCTTTATTGTCTTCCTCTCCTTCAAATGCTACTCCCCCCGCCCCCCACCCAGACCCCAACTTCAACGACAAGCTAAGGCGGGATACTTTCCTCAACAAAATCCCGTAAAGCCAAAAGTACCAAACCAACTACTTCAACCGACTTCATAAGAGGCAGAACAGAATACAGATAGATACGGTATCAAAGAGCCGTCACCATTCTTCCCTTCAATACTAGAACACGATCCACAACATAAAAATAAAAATATATTGCAATGTATTTCTGCCTAGCCATGAACACAGCGATCAGAACTTTGCTGGCCAAGATCATCCTTCTGGCTAAGACCACCTTCCATTTCCAACTTCCCTTCACACATGGGCATCTTCCTCATACAGTCTGAACACTGCAACTCCAGAGAAAATGTTTCTTCGTACTCTCCTTTTATACACTGGCCACACTCCACACAACGGTTTATGCAAAGTATGCAAGCCCTACACACATCAGCCGATCCATCTTGTGCTTGACAGCTCTGGGCTGGACAGTCATAGACAAGCCTCAATTTCTCACATTTTGGGCAAATTTCCACATCGATAGGCCGTTCATCATCACACGGCAAGTATAAGTTATCACGCAGATAATAGTGAGGCTTAAAGCCTTTACACTGCACATTGCTGTCAATGCCCAACAAGCCTCTTAAAATTTCAAAATGCTCCAACGTCACACCATAGAGTCCCGCAATTCGTAAGTATTTAATCCTGGACTTAGAAGCGGAGTTGAAAGCCCTCAAGATATTAATGACACCGTCGATGCTGAGTCTTGTACATCCAGGAACATAAAGCTGCACAACAAAAGAAACCGTTTACAGTTTTCCTAATTGAAATTCAAGTAACAGCTTGAGTAATGCTTAGTAAATCAAAACCTAATCGACATAAAAAAAAAAAAAAATCAAATTTGTTCTTGACCGGTAACAAATAATTTGAATATTATTTGGACGGACGGAGATAGTAGTTATTTGTGTTCATTGGCAATAAGTTCCTGAGAAGCAAGCTATGTTCAAGAGATTGGATAGCAGAGAAAAGATAAAGCTAGAAGAAGAAGATTCGTGTTCATGATTGGATAGGCATTTTATAGCTAAAGTATTTGACATCCTTGATATAACAAGTACTTGATTGAATACTAAACCTTTGTTCTGTGACAATAAGCCGAAAAAATCAGAAAGACCTGATCATATGAACACTTTATTCCAAATGCAAACACATCCTACAGAAACTAACTACAAACTAAATAAGCACAATGCGTAAGCATGCATCTATCTATTAAAGGCACCAAATTCCTATCATCGGATCCATAAGAAAGAGGAAAGAACATTGCAACTAATTCACAATACTACATACAAGACAAGAGAACAATTATACAAATAGTGCAATGATACATATTATGATTCATAAAAGCGTTAATAGCAATCAACTGAAAGTCACACTCAATAGATTCAAACAGTGCTCACCTTTGTCAACTTCAAATTTGTTTCAAGAACGCGCTCCAGCCCATCATCAGTGATCCGGGGGCACTCCACCACGCTCAAGGATAGCAAACTACCTTGAGCCCTGTTAGTTAACTGAAATAAAATATCATCAGTAATCCTCTCGTTTAGGGGTTTATCTATGTGTACATTCTGCCATAGAAGGTTATCTGTGCAAACAGTAGAATACAAAGATCGGCAAACCCGTTCCATCTTGATGAGATCTCTTAGCCCCAAGTGACTAAGAGCAAAACTAAACGCCTTATGTGGAGTTCCACAATCTTCATAAGAACAGTCATTCTTCTCCAGAGACACTTCAGAGTTAGTGGAAATAGTACTCGCACTTACTCTATCAAAAACGAACACATCCTCAGTTTTACCGCCTGAGACATCATGTGGAGCTCCGCTATCTTCATTAGAAGAGTCAATTTTCTTCGGAGATACTTCAAAGTTCGTGGAAAGAGTACTCGTACCTCCACTATCAAAACATAACAATTCCTCAGTTTTATTGGCTGAGACATCATCCCGACATAAACCGTGACTAAAATCATTCCAATCAACATACTGATTACCGCCAAAGGCTGCAGCAGATTTGTCGTCAAACAGATTGTCAGGAAATGATTGGAACCCCATACTATTCCAAAACAGACTGAAACCCGTATACAAATCATAAGCTTCTTTGCTGCTCCCAATGTTGTTCCTCCCATGCCCTTCATAGTCCACCTCCAAATTCTCAAGCCACCCAGATAAGGCAGTAAAAGTAGAACCAAAATCGTAATTCATCTCAAATGGATCAAGTGGCAAAAGATCAATAATATCCTTTGAAACTGACTCCGGCAAGCAGCCCCTATCAACTCTATCCCACCCATAGTCAAAACAATCTTGTAGCTCTCGATTATTAACATATTTTGACCTAACTAACGCCTCCCCTTTCTCCGGCATCCCTTCCATAACATACCCATTCACATTCCTCAATGGAGAAACCAAATTATCCTCAGATGTATGGGCAGGAAAATATGGACGCTGTGAAAAGTTCAAGGCCATGACTATACACCTAGCTAAAACTCCTGAGTATGAACTCAATTTCTCCGTTACACCCCCAGCTAAACAAATTCCTAGAGAAGAACTAGATTCCGTGTATTTCAAACGGTTAAGGGCATGAGACAAACCACGAGAACAACGGTAATAGTTTCTTTTCAATTCGTTTTTTCAGATTAAAACATTTTTTTTTACCAATTTTTCAAATTAGTACAAAGCCACTTAATAATGAACAAGAAAACCCTCAATTTCAGGGACAAACTAAAACAACGCACCAAAAATTTCACTGAGTTTCTTGACCAAAACCTAACTACGAACTAGACAATCAAAGGAAAACGTGCGGAAGCAACAGTTAGTGACTATACACAACGAATCAACGAATTTGGCAAGTTAATCAGAACCCAATTATAACTCTAACCCTAACCGAGATCTTTTATATTTTTTTATTTTTTTTTTGAAAAATAATTCGAGGATTAAGAAAAATAATATACAAGAGACGAATGAAATTACAGAAACGAATAGACCTGAATGACGGCGACTTGATTACCCCACCCAAACGGAAACCCTAGCTCAGCTCATGAACACAATCGACAGCGGCGGCGCTCGTACAAAATATACCAATATTCAACGAGACAACACGGTGCTGTTTAACGACGGAGAAATCGAATCGGAAAAATATTCCGGTTCCGATCGGATGAGGGAATCTGTCGATCGAGTTGGCCGTGGGCGGAGGAGAGAGACGGTAAAACGAACTTGGGAGGGAGGAGAGAGAAAAACTAAAAACAAAGTTTCCGGAGAGAGAGAGAGAGAGAGAGAGAAAATGAGGGGAACAAACAAATTGTGTTGAGGGAATTTAGGAGAGAGAAAGTCGAGCGTGGGAACTGACACGTGTGTGAGTTGTTTGGGGGTACTTGGTATGAAGATGTGGCGGGAGCCGAATTTACTTCCCTCGCTTTTCTTGTTTAACGATGCCTAGTTTTGGTCAAATTTATTTTTTTGAAAAAAATTGAGATGGTCAAAGTTGTGTAAATGGTCAAGCTTTTTTATTTTATTTTTTTGTCATGCATGTGATCCACATTAATGGCACATATATTTAATTTAGGGACAAAGTTATGATCAAAATAGACACTCATTTTGGAACAAAAATTTATTAAAAATGAACACTCATTTAGGGACAGAGGGAGTATTATATTTTATTTATTCAAAATAATTATCTCCTATAAATAAAAAATTGGTTGTATAAAAGAATTTATTATGCTATATTTGACGTAAAACAAGTAAAATATACTACTTCATTAAAGAAGATGGTATCCCTCAATTAAATTTTGATCAATTTTATGAAAATTTGACTATTAATAATAGTTTATAAATTAAGTATGTTTTTGAGGATAGTATTTTTTTAAGGATTATAGTCAAAACTCAAATGAGTTGACCACTAAACTAATAGAGAGGTATTTTTATACTTTTTTCATCCCTCAATAAATGTAGTGCTTTCTTTTTTTTTTTCCGCTATAAAATAAATATTTGAGCATAAGATTCTGAGTCTTGCGTTTCTACCATT
Organism: Campanula takesimana; assembly: GCA_026119855.1. Classification (NCBI taxonomy): domain Eukaryota; kingdom Viridiplantae; phylum Streptophyta; class Magnoliopsida; order Asterales; family Campanulaceae; genus Campanula; species Campanula takesimana. The sequence goes on along the minus strand of JAOWBW010000619.1, from coordinate 1,337,405 downwards.
TTGCCAACTCCTTATAAATATTGATAAATTAAATATAATATTTAAGTGGTGGAGTACAAGAGATAAAATATTTTCTTAAATTTAAAATTGAATTGCAATATCTATATTTAATACTACCTTTGTCCCTAAATGAGTGTCCAAATTTCATTTTAAGGGACACTGAAAATCTCAACTTTATGTACAATTTGCTAGCAATGATTCATATATAATCTTGTAATCTCCTTTCCAAATATTTAGTTTTGCACGTATAAAGAAACCGGTGAAAAATTTTTTGAAAAAAAACATGTAGGGACAAAGTTATGCTAAAAAAAACACTCATTATAAGATAAAGATTTTTTGAAAATGGACACTGACAGAGAGAGTATAAAACAAGTACTCCATCTTTATCATGAGCCATTGAGGCCCAAATGAAAAGGTGATGTAACAATTTTGAAAAATGGGTTGTCTTTTTTTGTCTCATACTATACTTCTGTTTATCTTTTATGTATGCCAAATTTTAACTTATTTCTTACAAAAATGTTTTTAACATTCAACAAGCATCAAACAGCACAACGTGCAATGCAAGCAAACCATTTCCTACCACAGTCTGCTTCAACTAATAAGAATTTTGGACAATCCAAATTACAATGGGTCGTAAATATATAAAACAAGTTTGACAATAAATTATTTAATTATTTAGAAAATAAATATACATCCTACCTGATTCAAACGACTAGTATTATTATTATTATTATTATTTCGAAAGAAACTAATATTATATACTCCCTCCGTCCAGCGGCGGATTTAATAAGAGGCGAGAGTGGGCGAACGCCCACACTGAGATTCCAACAAAAAAAAATAAAAAAATCGGTTAAAATGCAGTCCCAAGTTGCGAGTTTAAAAGAAAAAGAAAAGTAAAAATGAAACTTACCCAAAACTAGCGCACACAGAGACCTACTTTCTCAAAGGGCTCAAGACGAAAGCGATAATGGCGTTCTGATTTGCACTCGCCGTCCCGTCGCTCTCTCCCGCACCGCAACCGTCACACCCTCTCTCTCTTGTTTTCACGGCCTCTTGGGCTCTACCCATTTCTCTCTCTCTTTACTCTTTCAACAAAAGCTTTAACAAAAATATGTTTGTTGATTCTTCCGTCTTCACTGATGCAAGGTAATTCAAATTTCAAATTCAATTTCTATTAATGCTTGTATTTATTTGGATCACTCTGATTTCGAAGTGATTTGGGGAAGTAATTTTCATGATTTGATTCCCATTTACTCCAATTACATTTAGGGTTTATTTGAGATTTTTTATTGCACCTCAATTCCTAAATCTTTTATTTTTGATTTAATGATTTAGGGTCTACTAGAGTTGATTGATAATCAAAAGATCAAATACTCCCTCAATTTCTGGAAGAAAAAGGTAAATCTTATTGTCAAAATTACACCTTTATCATTCTTTAATTTTTTTTTGCCCCTTTCATAATTTCTTTAGACTTGATTGACCTCATTGTTTGTGATTTAAATTGTACAACATTATGTAATGTCTTATTGTTATTTGCTTATTTTGTTATTAAATTATCTAAATAGCAATCAAAACTATGAAGAGATATTTCAAGGCGATCATTTCTGTTGAAGAGCCGTCATTTGCTCATGCATCTGAAAGTGTTCAGGTTGAATCAGAATCTTGTCATATTATTAAAGCACAACGAGTAATTGCTCCGAATGTCCAAGTCAGTCATCCTACGAAAGATATGAATGAGCTTCCTGTTGACCCAGGGTTATGCCCTTGTATCAATTCATATGATGTTAATAAAAGAGAGGAAGTTCAAAGAGCATACCTATAAATGGGTCCTTGTCAACCGAAAAGAAAGGCTGCTGATTTTCCATGGAAATATTATGATGCAAAGTCAAGGCGTAGATTTATTCTTTCTTGGTTTAGTGAGTTTCCTACATGGCTTGAGTATAGCATAGCAAAGGATGCAACATTTTGTTTGAATTGCTATCTCTTCAAGCCTGAGCAAGGAGAACAAGGGGGAGAATCATTTGTTGGCGGGGGATTCTTTAATTGGAAAGATAAGTCAAGGTTGAGTGTTCATGTTGGTGATCATAGCAGTGTTCACAACAAATGCGTTCAAGCTTGTGATGATATGCGAAATCATAAACAACACATAGAACCTGCTCTTGGGCACCAAAATGAAGAAGCAAAAAGGGTGTATGATATAAGGCTGAATGACAAGTATGAAAGACACATCTGTAGTTCGAGGGAGATCGAGGCGCAATGAGGAAGTGATTACAAATCTTCACCGCTATAAAGTTGATTTTTTTATAGTGTGATAGACTCGCAACTTCAAAAGCTAAACAACCGCTTTGATAAGAAAAATACGGACTTGCTCCTTAACATGGCATGTCTTGATCCGAGGAACTCATTCTTAGGGATGGCAACGGGTCGAATACGGTCTGGATATTGCAAAACCCGCATCCGACCCGAGGCTACCGAACCCATCCGTATCCGACGATCGGCAAATCCGAATCCGCCCGGCTGCCCAGTTAATTTTTTTTTTTTTGGCCTGGCCTATCTCTTTCATTGCCTTGGGTTTTAGCCCAACCTGTATTTCCACAGTTCATAAATCACATGTTCAAGGTTAGGGGAGTAATAATGATTGAAAGTAAGGGTAAAATAGTAAATATCCTAATATAAATACTATTCGGGACGGATATGGGCGGATCTCATAAAGCTACCGAACCCGTATCCGAACCCGCCGGGTTTAGGAAAGTTGTTATAAAACCCACCCATCCCGTCGTCCGGATTGTCTCGGATACGGATCAGGTTCGGTAGAATTTCCATCCCTACTCATTCTCCACATTTGACAAGGGAAGATTAATCAAATTCGCCAAGTATTACCCAAATGATTTTTCTAAAATGGACATAATTGTGCTTGAAAACTAACTTGAGAACTATATTTATGATGTCTGCTCTAATGAAGAGTTCTATAATTTGAAAGGGATTGGAGAGCTAGCCAAAAAATTGGTTGAGGTGAAAAAGGATGGTGTATATCCGTTGGTCTATTTACTAGTAAAGTTGGCATTAACTTTACCGGTTGGAACTGCCACTGTAGAAAGAATCTTTTCTGCAATGAAGATTCTCAAGAGCAGTCTTCGAAATAAAATGGACGATGATTGGATGAACGATTGCATGGTAGCATACATAGAGAAAGAAACATTTGTTACCATAGGAAATGAAGCTGTAATTCAACAATTTCAGCTTATGAAAAATCAAAGACTTTCATCTTAGACTCTTAGTATTAGAATATAGATTAAGCACCTTTTGCCTATATGATTGCAACGTGGTTGCGCTTTTGTAGGTAGATTTATGAGTGTTTCACTCTCTTTTGTATATCATAAATATATGAGTAAGTTTACCCCTTACAGTGGACCTCTTTTGTCAAAATCGAACTGTCTTTAGGTTGTTATAATAGTTGTTTTCTTTTACATTGCCATTATTATTTCTACCTCCAGTTAAGTTTATGTTATATTGTAAGTTTGTAACTGAAAGATCCTTATAGTTTGTACTATGTTTTATTACATTTATGCAGAGAATCCATAGCTTGGAAAAGAACTTGGAAAAGCTGGAACCTTGAAGGCTGGAATACAAACTTGGATGGGATACAACAAAATTAAAGTAAGATAAGTTTCTTACTTCCTCTGTCCCTAAATGAGTATCCGATAAGTTTTCAGATTTGCTCTTAATGCTTTTGGTTTATAAATGACCGTGAATTATATCATTAAAAATTTTGGCCCACACTGAATAAAATTCCTAGACCCGCCACTGCCTCCGTCCCAAAATGATCTTCACAATTGATTATTCAAACTTTTTAAGGATATGAACACTTGATTCAATAGTTATGTTTTGTTTGGGCACTTCTAAGTCTAAGTTGTAGAAATGTGAAGGATTTTTTAGGACAATGAAAAATGTCAAACGAGAAGATCATTTTGAGACGGAGTGAGTACATAAGAGCAGTGGTGGAGCCAGAAAAAAAATAAATAGGGGCAAAAATATTTTAAATAATGCTTACATTTTAGTTTTAAACTGGGCAAAATTTTCCCCATAGTGTTGTTGTTTTTTTGTACAAAGGGAGGAAAAGTTATAAATTTTAAGGCCAAAAGCAAAATATAAAAAATTTCCTAGTACTAAAATTGTACTTTTGAAAATGCAATAGGGGGGGAGGGTAACTCGGCCTCTCCATAGGAGGTACTCCCTCTATTCCTAAATGAATGTCCATTTTCAAAAAATATTTATCCCTGAATGAGTGTCTTTTTTGAACATAATTTTCTCCTTAAACGTTTTTTTTTCGAAAAAAAATTCACCGGTTTCTTTATACGTGCAAAACTAAAGGTTTGGAAAGGAGATTACAAGATTATATATGAATCGTTGTTACCAAATTGTTCAAAAAGTTGAGATTTTCAGTGTCTCTTAAAATGAAATTTGAACACTCATTTAGGGACAGAGGGAGTAGTTTTTTTTTTTTTGTTTTTTTTATTGAAAGGTCCATAGGAGGTGGTTTAAAAACACGAATAAATACTTGTACAAATTTAAGTCCGAATCAGTGAGCTCGGGTTGATTGTTATAAAAAAAAAAAATTATTTTATTTTAAGTTTAACTGCTCGTGATGATTTTTATTTTTTTTTGAAACAAAACTGCTCGTGATGATTAATAAATAAAACTTGAATATGCATAATTTTATTTAGAAAATACTGAACCAACAAATAAATATAATATAATATAATTAAATAATGTACAGTAGAAAAAAAAATTAAAAAAACAAACAAACAAACGCGTCCTTTCATTTGTTTTCTGCCCCCACTTGTCTAACCTTTTTGGGAAGAGACCATGCAATTCTCCGTGTTTGACCAGATCTGTAGTTCGCAAGTTCTTTCAAATTTCATCATATTATTAAGGGCAATTTGCAATTTAATTACCTTAATTTGTCGTCATATTTCAATTGGTTATCCAATTTGTGTTTGTTACGATTTGGTTATTGAATATGTCTTTTTGTTGCGATTAAGTGGAATTTTGGATGGATCATTAAAAAACTAACGAAAATAGATGAAAAACGTAACAAGTTTATTTCAAAATTGCAATTATCTACCCTACACTTTAAATTATCCCACTACGCCCCCTAACTCTTAACAAATGTTACAAAAATAACATAATTTTGGCAATCGTGCCTAGTTCTGGGTTAGTTTCCAAGTTATGAACATTCAAAACACTCATTCCAATCCTTCCACCCTTCTCTCCACCAACTCCTCTGTTGTTGAAATTTATGGAAATACTGATGCATCATCATGATGCCTCTCCATCGAAAAACATGCCCACCAACTCCCTCTCATCAATCCCACCTTCTACATTTTCCCTTTCAAAATCTTCATTTCCTTCCCTACTATTGTTATCCTCACCTGCCAATTGAAATGCAACCCAACAAACCAGAATCTGCAACCATAAACCCACGATCATTGCGATTAATACCTCCACCAAACCCTAACCCCAACAAATCGAGATCTACCTCAACACTATTCGACCTCATTTCCCCAGTCCCCGGCAACCCTACCCCTAAATCGAAATCCACATCAAAGTTATTTGAATCCATTCGCCTCTCCATAAGAGACGCATATTGATCAAATGCTGATGAACCAAATCCATAACGGAATTTACCTGGTTTCCGCGGTCGAATATATCCGGATCGTGATTGATTCGATGCCGACATCGTTGTCGGTGAACCCTCGTGAGCGGGATCGAGGAGGAGGGTGTTGACGGAGAGATGAAATTCGGAAATTGGAAGAGGGAGGATTGAGATCTCAGGTGGGATATCAAAGCCATTGAATTCGTGAGACCAATAACCGAAACGAGCTAAACCAATATGTCGCCTCTGTCATCTTCGCATTCTCCGTGACGGTGAAAGTAAGAAACCTCCGCCATTGATGGATTTGGTTTAAGCAAAGATTCAATTTGGGTTTTGAATTATTGCCACTGCTGTGTGGCTATGTTTGTGTTGGTGTGTAAAGATGCACTATTTAAGCCCATTTAGATTAATACAAAAAATATGTTAGTTTTTTGACATTCATTAAGAGCTAGGGGTGTAGTGGGATGATTTAAATTATAGGGTTGATTATTACAATTTTGAAATAAGCTTATTATATTTTTCATATATTTTCGTTAGTTTTTTAATGATCCGTCCAAAATTACACCTGATTGCAACAAAAAGACACATTCAGTAACCAAATTGTAACAAACACAATTTGGATAACTAATTGAAACATGACGACAAACTCAGGTAACTAAATTGCAATTTGCCCTATTATTAACTATGTACGTGTTTTAGATTAGTTATATGGCTTATTTATTTTCTTTAATTTGTTATTATTAAAAACAAACATACAAAAAAAAAATGTTAACAAAAACGTCACTTTCTTTACAGATTAATTAATTATGTTGGAAGTGACTAAAAACTCCTCAAATATTACCAAATACTTCCAAAAGTGTTTTTTTTTTTTTCCGTGGGTAGCTCAGTGGTAAGAAAGTGAAGAATGGTAAGAGCGGTTCTTTGTTCGAGTGATGCGAGCAGCAGCTTGGTGACAAGTGATGTTAGTCATGCTGGACATTCTCTTTGGAGTCACTTACCAACTTGGCGACTGAGATCAAACTCGTATTTACCTGTTTATGGATCTGAGATGGTGGTTTATATAGATTATGGGGGCGCAAGCACCGACACTTAAGTGTTTTTTTTTTTTTTTTAAAAAAAAAACTTTAAAAAACTGCAGGAAAGGAACCCAGAGCAAAACTAAATCTACCTCACAAGTTTAGTTTGTACAGGGGTACTATATTAAGATTTTTCCTTTAACCAGCTATCCCTTCGTAAGTAAGTAACAAAAAGCGCTGGTAGGTAAGCACTCTTTTACACTTTAATCGCACAAATCGCTTTCAGTTTCACCACCCTATTGGAAAAATATCTAAACAAGTATTTTCAAAATATACCATGTGACGCCATTTAATTATTAATAAATTTCATGAGGTGATTAACTGGCATTGATATATATCCACGCATATTTTATTTTGTACTAAAATATATTTTTTCTTGTGAACAATTTTCTTATAAAAAAATAAATAATAATGTATAAACAAATAAATGGCCATTTGCCAATTGCCATACAAAAATACGTGAATGTATAACAATGATGATAAATTATCCATCACACTTGGCTTCATAGATTTTTAAATTATTCCTTTAAAATCGATCCATGAAAGGGTGTCTTTTTTATGAATAATGTTTTATAATTAAATTGATTAAGCTAACCTATCTTTCATGTCGACATGACTCGTAAGGAAAATCAGTTAAGACACATGCGTCTTACACATAATGAAAAAATTGAATTAGTTTGAAGTGGATATTACGTTAAATACAAACATTTAATTTTAAAGGTTAAACGACACTGATTTCCCTTTTGTAATATAAATAATCAACTCTTATAACTTTAAATATGGTCTAATTAGATAGTATGATAATAAAAATTGCAATCGCACCTTACTCATTCGTACCGGATCACTTTTGCGTCCGGGCATATTGCATCTTTAATGACAAATGACCCCTTTCTTCCTCCCCTCCTACTCCTCCAAGAAAATCTTACCCCTTCCTCATTTCCTCCCAATCCGACTATATAGATGGTCAATCTACAGGCCCGGTTTTGAGCCCGTGCAACCAGCCCAATTGCACAGGGCCCAATAATTTTGGGGGCCCCAAATTTTATGTATTAGTGTATATATATTAAACACTGAATATTTTAAATTGAAGTTGAAGGTCCCTGAATGGTTAGGTGTTGAATGTTGAAATCATTAGGCCCGAGTTCGAGTCTTCGCCATAGCATTTTATTGTTTGTTTTTCCTTTCCTTTTTTCCTTTTTGGACTTTTCTCTCATTTTTATTTTGGGCTTCTTTTCTCCTACTTGGGCTTTTCACTCATTTTCTTTTTTGGGCTTCCATCCCCTTCTTTTTCTTTTTCTTTTATAGTTTAGGCTTACATTCATTTTTATAATTGCAATCATTTTATTGTGTAAATTTTTTACTCCCTCCGTCTCAAAATAGATGTCGTTTCAACCACTTCACACATATTAAGAAATACAATTAATGTATGTGAAAAAGTCTTATATACCCCTAAAGTAATTCAATTACCTATGCAATTAAATAACTTTTTAAGAGATAGTCCACTATCATTAATAAGGGTAGAGTTGGTATACAACAAAAAAATAGCCTTGAAAATAGTAAAACGACATGTATTTTGAGACAAAAAATAACTCTCAAAATGACATCTATTTTGAGACGGAGGGAGTAAATACTAAGGGCCCAATTTTCACATTTAGAACAGGGTCCCTATAATTATTGAGACGGGTCTGTCAATCTATTAGTGTCTCCCTTTCCACGTATTTTAAATCCCTCATCCGCTAGCTTTCCCATCCAATGGCTTACCCCTACTTATGTGTTTAAGATTTTATTTTCATGCTTGACTATATACACACGTGGAACTATGGGTGTCATCGGTTCTGTTTGAACTGCGGTTTGGTTCGATGTTTGAACATTAATGGTTCAACTCGGTTTGTAAATTTGACAAATCACCTGGTTTGGTTTCGTATGCGGTCTGACCCCTCCAAACTAAATTGAACCGAACCAAATCGTTCTTGAACCAATATTTGAACCGCAAGATCGAACCAAGGGTTGGACCGCGAGAACAAACTGCGGTCTGAACCGATAAACCGAACCATGTTCTCACCGCTAACCTATCCGGAGCAAAATTAGTATTTAGGTAATCGTGCAATAGAGGAGAAGAATAAGTATTTATGGAGGAGTGGCCCTGGCTTTAAATTTGACATGAGATTGAAGGACTTAGATCATGTACAATGGTCATAAACTAGGGTGTTGAATGGAGGATTCACTAAAAAATGGAGGTTTAATGCTTACAATGGTTTGTTGAATGGGGTGAAATGGCAATTTCGTTTACCCCATTCAACACTCGTTTACGCAGAGAAGTGTCAGCCCATTTTGCCATATGGCGCCAAGGTATAGGCCGGGGCGAGCGCGTGAAGAACAATCGCCAGAGATGGCGAGTCGTGGCTTCGGCCAGGCTTTTTTTTTCTTTTTCCTAGACTGGACGGGTGTCACCTTCTCATTGGCTGACGAATTATTTTCTTTTATCCCAATTATTTAAGCTCAATTATTTCACAGAAATTTTGTTTTGTTTTGTTTTTTTTTTACACCAAAATTCCAAATTTTTGTTTCTCTTTAAATTGACGTAAGTTTCATTATATTTTGACACAAAAAACAAAAAAACAAAAAAAAAACCCGTCTTTTTCTTGAAATGGATCCCAATAATAACTATTTCAACACTAATCATAAAAATGAAAAATAAAAAATAAATTTTAAGTGGTGGGGTATAGGATGATGAGTGGGAAAAGTGTTGAATGAGTGATTAAACAAACCATTGTAGGGTTAAAAGTTGAATGAGTGTTGAATGGATGAGTTGGAAGAGAGAGAAGCTGATGTGGAGTGATAAAGTGGGTGTTGAATGGGAAATTTCGTTTAATCCACTGTGCATGGTCCTATTAAGAGGACGATCACTACCGAAGCCAGGTTAAGGGCATATCGGATTAGTTTAGTTTTAAGCCAAAACTGACACCAAACGAAGAGATATCGGTTTTATGTTATTTGAAACCGCCAGACTTTGGTTTTTAATGGTTTGGTGATTTAGTTTTGTCTCGATTTCGGTTTGGTTCGGTGCCAATGGAATGTTCTGTTGGGCTTTGGCTCTGTTGGCCAAATAATCTGTGGGCGATTGACCAAAATATGCAACATACTACCATTTTGTTTACTCCCTCCGTCCTATAGTATATGTCCACCCTCTCATTTGCACGGAGATTAAGAAGTGGTGAAAGTGATGTAAGTGTTGTGAGTATGAAAAGTAATGTAGGAGAGAGAATGAGTGAGAGGAATAGTAAGTTGATTGTTGTTGAGAGTATAAAAGTAATGCAGAGAAATGAGTAGGAAGAATAGTAACGATTGTTTGCCATTTTAAGAAGTCGACATATACTCTGGGACAGACTAAAAAGGAAAGGCGGACATATACTCTGGGATAGAGGGAGTGCAATTTTTGCAATGTACCACAAGTTTACCACAAATCAAACGTACTTTGTAATTTTATTTCGAACAATGCAACGTACTTTGTAGTACGTATGCATTATTTGAAATGAAAATTGCAAAGTACGTTACATTATTTGAAACAAATATTGCATTATTTGAAACAAATTTGAAAGTACGTTGCATTATATGGTAAACTTGTGTACATTGCATAAATTGTAAACAAAAGTTTTGTACGTTGCATTGTTCGATAATTTTTCCAATAATTTGTAGTAAACATGTCAAAAGAATATGATTCAACCAAAACAACATGGACTTTAACATACTCAAGGTCCAAAACAACACTTAGATGATCAAAGCTTAAAAGTATGATGTTTGAAATATCAGGAGAATAATAAAACTAATATATTAATCCAAATCTAAAATTACATATAAACTTAAATAAAATTAAGATGTTGATAATGCCAAAATAAGTTGTTAAAAACATAAGGATATTTTTTTCCCGAAGGAGAATTAAGGCTTCGGTGGTTTGAGGAGTAAGAGAGCTCTTAAATGGTTCAGTCACCCTACTATCGGCACTCAAAAGTGCCGGAAAAAGTGCCGAAAATAGCTTTTCCGGCACTTTTTTTTCAATTTCCGGCACTTTTTAAAGTGCCGGAAAAATTCACTTTTGTTGTAGTGAATGGTGGAGATAGTCGTCCCTATATTTTTTTTCATTGCTCTCCTTTCCTCCCTCATTACAGTTTCGTTCTTCAATTGGTATCTCCTGGTTTTGATTTTGGCTTGCATCCTCAATTTCAACATCAATGTGTTTCATATATAAACAAATATATATAAGCCAAAACAATTAAACTAAAGCACATTAACATCACTAAAAAACTAAAAAAAATTGCATCCTCAACTGTAACTGTAAGGAGACCCAAATTTGATTTCTGATAAAAAAATTACATCTTTATTCAGCTACTTAATGTTAACTAAACCAGATTGATACGAAATAATAAATGAAATGAATGTCGATTATTTGAAAAATTACTCCCTCCGTCTCAGAGTATATGTTCACTCTCTCATTTACACGTATATTAAGAAATAGTGGAAGTGATGTAAGTGTTGTGAGCATAAAAATAAAGTATGAGAGAGAATGAGTGGGAGTGAATAGTAAGTTGATTGGTGTTGCGAGTGTAAAAGTAAGTAGGAGAGAGAATGAGTGGGAGGAATAGTAAATATTTTTTACCATTTTAGTAAGTGGACATATACTATGTGACATACTAAAGAAAAGGTTGGTATATACTCTGAGACGGAAGGAGTAGTAGGCTTTTATGAAACCAAAATACATTGAAACAATTTCAGTCATCCATAAACAGGAAATCATAAATCACATCGATAAATTCATATTAAAGACAATCATAATCCAAAGAGTTCACAAAGATGAATTCATGAAAACCCTTGTAACTCGATAAGTGAAACAATCTCAAAAAATCTAGGTCAAAATCGAAGACCAACTCTATTAGATGAAAAAAAAAAAAAAATCAAAATCCAAATAGTTCATCAGCCTGGTAAAACTATAAGAGCCATGCAAGGGGAACAAAATAAGGGCACAAAATCAAGCTCACAACATGAGGTGACGATATTTTATTGGTTGCATCGATAATGGATCCGCCACACTCTAATTAAAAGCAACAATAAAATCATTACACCTAGGATTTTGTGAGCAATTTTTTGTGACTTTTTTGTGCCCCTAGTATTATTCAAACTATAAACCTTGATAAAAAGAGTTAGGGTTATCAATTTAGGCGTGAGTTGAAATGATGAGAGAGGGTGAAAAATAGGGGTGTGCACGGGTCGGTTTGGTTCAGTTTTAGGCCAAAACCGACACCAAACCAATAGTTATCGGTTAATGTAATTCAAAACCATTAAACTTCGGCTTCTTAATGGTTCGGTTTGTTCGGTTTCGGTGTGATATCGGTTTGGTTCGGTGTCAAACCAATAGAATGGACTGTTGGGTTGTGGGTTTGTTGGGCCACCTTAATGGGCTATGTCGCGCCCCAGACCCGTGGTCCTACTTGGCCTCACGCTCGGGACACGAGTGGAAGACGTTATAAAACACTTATGAAATTTTTTCGAAATGTACTTTCATAAAGTTTAACAAAATCACACTCGAAGTTCAAAGACTTCATTTAACTTTCAAACAAACTCTTTCACAAACGAAAGTACTTAGCCCGAAGGCTTACAAACTTTTATACAAATGTACATACACCAACATTATCCAAAATAATGGTGTTACAAAACGATGAAGTCACGGAAACTCTACCCAAAAGTTTTACATCTATGTAATGTAGCCTTTACGAAACAAATCCCAACTCTTACCACTTTAACGTCCTCCCGTGCCAAAGTGTCCTATCCCCTGGACCCGCTTTTATCTAAAACAGTAAACAAATAAAGGATGAGAGTGAATCTCAGTAAGCTACTAAAATGCAACTACGTTACATGCTGATATGATAATCATAAAGATCAATACCAATAAACAATCATGTAGCAAGTAAGCACATAACGTGAGAGGCTCCCTATCGCCAACCGTCCCATACCAGTTGGAAATAACGACCAACTCATCATACCACACATAAAGCGGAAATAAACACTCATAAGTGGATACTTAGTCAAGGTTTACCGAAAGAACATTAGCCAAGTTTCTCGAATCAAACATATAACCATCTGAGAGGTGTCAACTGAGCAGCATCAAAGAGCTGAAGCCGAGATCCCGAAAACCAAACCATAACCATAAGAACCAAAGTAACAACAGGGGAAATATGACACAAAGTCATGACCCAAATGCTCACTCGAGGGAGCTAACTCATCCCATTCAAGGCCAATCTGGACTGGGGAAAATAGGTCCAATGGAAAAGCCTTATAGTGAACTTGGCTGTGTGCCACTATAATCCTTCCACCTCCACTCGATTACACAAAAGGTCCAGTGGAAAAGCCTTATAGTGAACTTGACTGAGTACCACTATAATCCTTTCCACCTCCACTCGATAACACAAAACTAGCTGGAGTTTCAAACAAAGCACTGTAATAAATACTTGCTTAAACAACAACCGGAGGCAATGATTCCAAAGTAGGGAACCAAGCCACACACATCACAAAGATGAACCAATCCAAACCACAAACTCCCTCCTTGGACGAGCACGGGCTTAGTCAAGTAGAACCGGGTGTTCAACAATACCCCATGTAACACTTATTCACATTCCCTAACACATTTGTTCACAAAGGAACCAATTTCAAAACACTAGGGTGTTCCACAACAACCCTCTAGGTACTCTAGGATATCACCTAAGACCTAGACCAAGATTGAACTTTAAATCACTTGAAATGGAACAACTCAACTTTTCAACAATTATGGGCGGTCGCCCAATATACTCTGTCCTAAACCAAACCTTTCAGTACTTGTAGGCGGTCGCCTAACCCCATTTTGGGCGGTCGCCCACAAGCCTGACTCAGAATTCTCAATTTCTCCTGCAAATCAAATTCATCCGTCCCACGAGTAGGAGTATAACTTACTAACACTTATACTATTACCAGGAGTGCAACAACCATCCCAAAACATTACTTTCAATTATATTTCATTATTTTTACCGTCCCATAAATAATAGAATAATTTTCTTTTATTCCATTTAAATATTTTACCGTCCCAAAAGTATAAGTATAATTTTTCTAATATACTAGTATACTCATTTAGGGATACTTTCATTCATTTTCCCGTCCCATGAATAATAGTATAAATTTTATAATATACTTATTTAACATTTAACTCAAGTTAATATTTTACCGTCCCACGAGTAGGAGTATACTTTTAAACACTTATACTAACATTCTCAGGTATATAAACATACTCCATATACATCCTTGCATACAAACCAAGTCACTTACCCAGTATAATTATACTCCATTTGTCCCAAATAAACAAGTATCACAAATAAATTCTTTTCACAATAATTTCACCACATATCACACATATAGCAAATATATGACTATTTTAGGGGAATTAGTAACTTACCTATTTCTCAAAAAAGTATCGCAAAAATATGTTTTGTTCGGGTAGAAATGACCTACTCAACGCCCTGATCATTTTTATATAATTAGTTTTTAAAACGAATAAGTAATTAAAAAGAATTAAATCGAAATAGGTTGAACTTACCTTTTTCTCGTACCCTAGGAATGTACGAGGAAATTTGTTGCTCAGGAAATGAAACACAGAGAGAGAAATGGTGAGATAAGCATGTCTTATACAAGATTTTTGCCCCAAAACTACATTTTGGTCACCCAACTTTTGTTTTTAACACTTTAACCCCTAAAGTTATAATTTCACTAAGGACCCTAAAGTTTCAACTTAATCATTTAACTCCTTTAACCATTATTACTACTAACTAAGTAAATAGCATATTTAATCAAGTAAGATGTGCAAATAATAAAATATGATTCAACACAAAAAAATGCACAAATAATGTCAAATTAAAATCCCCCAAAAATATAAAATAAATAGGGACGGGTTTTTGGGGTCGTTACAGGCTACATTAAAATGAGACCCAATTTGCACATAATAAATAATAAGGTCAAATAACGCATATTTTCTGGTTGAAGTATGAATTGGGCCAATGGGCCATACTATTTGGGCCAAAAACTACAAATTAAAGTTTACAACTATTAATTCAAATAATAAGCTAGGAATAAAACGACATAGTTTTAGGTTATATGTTCGGTTCGGTTTCTTATCGGTTCTAACAAGCTGGAAACCTAAACCGAACACTAATTTCGGTTTTCTAATTTTTAAAAACCGGTCCTAACCAATAGCTTATTAGACCGGTTTTTCGGTCCCTTTTTTTCGATTTTTTCCCCTTTTTTTGTTCACCCCTAGTGAAAAATGCATATACTTCTTTCGTCCCATAACAAACTTCCTATTTTATCATTTTTTGGGCGTATGTTGTTTAGAAAAATTGGTTCGGTTAAGTTTTTCTTATCCGTGTGACACAAACTAACCAAAACCGAACCACTAATTTTGATTTTTTAATTTGAAGAAACCGATCCTAACCAATAAACCTATAAGTAAATGGACCAATTTTTATGTCGGTCGGTTTTTTTCACTCACCCCGATTTGTAAACGGTAGATCGTGGGTACGGCCCGATTCCCTGACGGCCCAACTACTAACTTGAATGTCATTTCGCTGATGACGTCGCCGTTTGTCTGACGTTAAATCGTCAATTCATCGTTTTCCGCCCCCCCTAAATTTTTTCCCTCCATTTGCCCTTTTCGGAGAGCGTGAAAAACAAAGAAGGGTCAGAAAAGGTCAGAGGGCTTTCCAAATTTCAAATTCCGTCAAGTCAAATCCCTCACCGCCGGCCAAGCACCGGCGAGAGACAGAGAGAGAAAGACTATGAGCAAACCAAAGAGAGATAGAAACAATCTTTTAGCCCTCACCGGAGCAGCTGCCTTGTTCGCCATCGCCGTCAACGTTGGTATCACTGTAATCAACTCTCAAAGAAGAAATCGCAAGCGGAAAGGTTAGAGTATCAGCCCGTCTAAAGTCAACTTTATATTAGCATTGTTTTTGTTACTTTAATCGTATTTAATTGAATTTTATAAGAAGCTCATTTTTTTTTTTTTGTTAATTGAACTGTTTTTAGATCTTCGGGGATCCAATGTTCATGTTAATTTGTCAGCACCGGAAATTCTTAGATTAGCAGACAGAGTAATTGCTAAATCAAAAGAGGTTCATGATGCAGTTGCTTTGGTTCCCTTTGACAAGGTATTTGATACACATACATAATTCATATTTAGCTCTTACTCCCTCCGTCCCAGAGAGTTAGTCCCTCTTTTTTCGTTGTTACTACAAATGAACTCTGAGCAATAATTTAGGCTACTTTTAGTTAGCGTAATGAGAATCTTAAAATTGGTAGTGATAGTATCTACAATGGTGTGTCAATAACAAGTTGTAAATTTCTGTTAGAATTATTATAAGTAGCCTAAATTATTGATCGAAGTTCATCGTAATAACAACGAAAAAAGAGGGACTAACTCTCTGGGACAGAGGGAGTATTTTGGAACTATGATTTTAACTGATGGCAGACTGCTTTGTGATACTGTTATCTAGGAAAAGCCTTTGTATCATGATGAACGGTGGCGGAGCCACAAATTTTTCGAAAGGGGGCAAAAATATTTTACTAAGTAAAAGGGGTCAAAAAAATGTGTAGTATATTTTTTTATTCACACAAAGGGGTGTAAGCTTCAATAAATTGCACTAGAATATCTAAATTCATAAAATCTTTGCACTAGTAAAATACATTTTTTTTAAAAACCAAAGGGGGTCAATTGCCCCACTTTTACATAACATAGCTTCGCCAATGATGCTGAATAATGGATGCCTATTTGGTACACGAGTGGTAATTTTGTTTGTTATTTTAGTATAAATTTCATTTAGTGATTGCTGAAATGGAATTTAAAGTATATCTCGCTCGACGCTCGTATATCTAACTATGAGTAATAGTAAACGAGATATTTATTTGGAAGCTATGCCTATTATGTCTTTCATTTCAGGAAATTATTTATCATAGGAAATTGCTGTATCTACAGTTTATTATGCTTAAATCATGATGGGAGAAGAGGACTGAATGTGTTAAATTTTAAACTATTCTTTGAATGGTATTCCGAGATAGGGGAAAGGATTTCTATTGCCTATTAAATGTTTATTATTGAGATGCGTTTAGCTGCGGCTTTATCAAATTTGCAGGTCTCATATACAAATGTGATACTGCCATTGGTAGATCTGGAAGCACAGCAATTCCCGCTGGTACAGTCTTGCGTTTTTCCAAAGATGGTCTCCACTTCAGAGGATGTAAGGAAAGCAAGTGCTGAAGCAGAGCGGAGAATAGATGCACATGATTTATGGTGCAGGTGTAACCTTGGACTATATATTCCTGTTACATTAGCTTCATGTTTGTCTGTGCTCCTCAGTAGTATTTACAAGAAAAACATTAAAGGAAACTTTCATAGTTGATTCATCGCTAGAACAAAAATTGGTCAAGTCAGTCTAGTAGCATCAATTATACAACATTTGGTTAGAATCAGAAGGTGACCTTTTATTTTAGATTTTAGTTTTCTTGGAAAATATTTTTGTCTAGTGCGTAGACTTATACCCTCAGACAGCCAATCCCAATTCCGGATGAAGGAAGATGGTTGGGTACTTGGGTTTAATAGGCTGACTATTGCCACAAAACTTCACTAAATCTCAATAAACATGAATCACTAAGGCCAAATAGCGTAGTATGATTGTCATTCAACATGGGTTGCGTTGGGTATAGTTCAGGGCCACCCATTTGATGGTTTGTGTCTACCTCGTTGTGTGTGCAGTTTGAAATTTTACATTTCAAGCAATATTGCTCTATTTAGAAGGACTATCTTGCAAAGAATGTGCGTGATGTGTGACTTATGTTGTTAGCCACTAAGATGCTGGTCATTTGTGGAAGTATCTTATATATATGTGTGTGTGTGTGTGTGTGTGAGTGTGTGTGTGTGTGTGTGTGTGTGTGTGTGAGTGTGTGTGTGTTGAGAAGAAATACTTTATTGGCAAGACGGCTTATATGCACTTCACACTTGATGAGGGTCGAATGTCACAAATAACTGAAAGCTTTATTGCGAATACTAGTAAGATGTTGAATCCTTACCATAATAAAGGGGGAGGGGTGGAAACACGTGAAGCCATGTCAGACTTCTTTGGTTTTCGAAGCTACTCTTGAACTTAAATAAAAAACAGAAAACCTTGGCATTTACCAGGAACTAAACGTAGACTATGATTAAATTAAAACAAACATCACCAACTAATCTGCATAGTTGATTATAAACATATATCACGTTAAAATATTAAAGAAGCATACACATGTGTGTGTGTCTGTGTTTGTACTACTACCAATAAAGTCACAAACACACCTAAATATTTGATCTTTAGAAAGAGGGTGAACAATATAATTCATGTTTTCTGCCATACGATCCCTCCCCCACCAAAAGTCCTAGCTCTAGTTTCCACTCTCCCCAGTCCCTGAAACCCTCCTGGGGGTCTAGCCCTCTTTCTCAATCGAGTCTTAAGTTCAGCGGTTTTCATCTTGACAGTGATATACCAAGGTGCCAACCAACTATGCCAACTTGTGCACGTAGTTTAGTTGAAGAAGCAGCAAAATAATTTGAATCTCAGCTCTTTGTAACTAGAGCAATAATACCTTGTTAAACAACCAACTCATCTAAAAGCTTTAGTTGTTAGGAGGACCTAACAATGATACCATGCTTTATCCAATACCATTAGCTTCTCTCCCGGTAAACCAACGGAAGAGGAAACAGAATAAATAAGCTAGTTACCATTGAATAATCTTCTATGTCTCTCTCAGTAAATGGTCTGATGGAAGGCCGTTAGCTGAGTTTGTTATACGTCTTCCCGAAAGGAAAACACACATTCCCTCCGTCTCATAATAAGGGGGGAAAATTTCCTTTTTGGTTCTCCCATTGATAGGTCACATTACCTAATGGAAAGTTTTTTAATACTTTTTAATATAGTGAGACCCACTTGTCATACTCGCAACAACATCCACTCATTAATTTCTACCTCACTTTCTCTCTCCTTCTTTACTTCTCATACTCACAACACCCACTCACCTACCAATATTCTTGAATATAAATACTCCCTCCTTAATTCCCATGCATGCCCATTTTTGTGCCTCTTATTGTGGGACGGAGGGAGTATAAAAGAGGAGGTCCATTCTTGTATACATGCTGGAGGATGCTTACCGGCAGTTACCAGACCCATCTTTGTGCCACTGAATCACTGGACTTTAATAACTAGAGATATACTCCCTCCGTCCCAGCACAAGTAGGACTTCTTTCCCTTTTAGGCCGTCCCAAAACAATTGAGACTGCCCAAAATGGAAATGTTTTAATATATTTATATTCAACCAACCCCACTATTTAACCCCCACTCATTCTCTCTCTTCATTTTCCACCACTCATTTTATTCAACCAACACTACTATTTACCCCACTCATTCTCTCTCTTCATTTTCTACCACACATACACTACTTTTCTCTTAATTGTCGTGCCCACTCCTCTAGTCCTACTTGTGCTGGGACGGAGGGAGTAATCTCTAAGGATTGACTATATCAATAATTGCACAATCACTTAATTTAGTTTTATTTCCTGTAAACTGCTCAGGCTACGTGAAGATGTATACCGTGTTGTCAAAGCTTTTGCAGCAAGAGGAGAATGGGTGAGCTTGGAAGCTAAACGCTATACTCAGTTCCTGGTATGAACTTGGATCTTAGACTATTTTATATTACAAATTTCTGGAAACTTGGATTATAAAGTGGTTTAGATTTATCTACTTGCTAGCTCGCTTGTTTGCTTGTGTATCTCTCCAAAAATATGGTTGTCTTTTTTGCTCAGTAGATTTGCAATTAATTGATCCTCATACAATTTTTCTTACCTCTGATGAAAGTTGTCGTTTACCTCTTTCAGAGTTTCAGTTCAAATATTTATTGTGTTATATTCAGTGACAGATTAGAGATTTTGAACGGAATGGAATGAACATTACCTTAACCAAGAGAGAGGAATTGCAGCGGTTGAGGGCTCAGATAGATGAGCAAAGTTTGCAATATATTCAAAATTTGAATGATGATTCTACATTTCTTCTCTTCAATGAGACCGATTTAGTTGGGTTACCACCAGAGTTTCTTAAGGTAATAAAATTATTCTTTTCTTGCTACTCATTGAAGGTCATCTTCAAAAACTCTCCTCATTGGATCTTCATACATGGGTTAATTAGCTTTTTTCTTCATATTTCTGTATTGATTGTTGGTTATTCACTAGAAGCTGCTAAATCTGCTCAGTTTGGGTTCTCACCTCTCGTTTAAGTTTCATGCTACTGCTTGATCTGTTGGTCTCATGTATTTATACAGCACATTATTCTTTTCTTCCATAAATTTTGGTTTTGTTCTTCTGCAGAGTTTGGAGAAAGATGGAAATGGTAAGTTCAAGATCTGCCTGAAAAGTCATCATGTATCTCCGGTGCTAGAGCTATGCAAGGTACAGTTTAAACTTTATATATATTCTAAGAGATATTGCCCCCAACTTGTGCCAGGTGCACAGAAGAAAGTAGTTAACATTTTGCCAAGTCCCATTACTGTCATTAGTATTTGTCGCCTTTGAATTTAAACTATTCAGAAACAGTAGCTTTCTTAGCATTGTTGCAGCCAATCTGGATTTTAGGGTGTTGATTGGGTTATCCTCCATATTTCATTTTGGTGGACTTCTATTCATTTTACCTCGTGTATCAAAAAAATATTCCTTTTTATGATGGGCGGTTAATCCTTGTCATACAGTTTAGAACTGAGATAACCATATATCCTGAAGGGGATGAACATTATACTGTTTAATCCATCTTGATTGTAACATTTAAAACTTGACAACTTTCTTTGCCATTTGATTGCAAAAAGCTTTGTGATGTATATCTTTCATGCTGGCACCAAAAGAAAAAATCAGTACATTTTCTTTTGTGATATTGTGAAGGTAGGATTGACCAGGAGGGCTGTGGCTGTTGCTTATGGAAGGAGATGTGAAGCCAATCTCCCTGTCTTAGAGAAACTGGTAAGATCGAGCTGGATGAAATTGTTAAAGTCATTGACATGCTAGTTATGGAATTATCTTACCGGTTTATTATATATTTATATTTATTCTGTTCAATAGTATATAATTCTTTATTATCATTTTTTATTGGCGACTACTTTTTCAACAGAGCTGAATTTGATGAACTGAAAAATCATGAACAATTTCCAAACGCAATGTTTATAGAAGCTGATTGTTGATTTAGTTTCAGAAAATATGAATAAGTGAAACAACGTGAAAGAAAGTGAAGTGGTTGTCGGAACTTGTGACAATAGCAATTGCAGATCTACAAGAGGAATCCAACTGTGCAAGAATAATAATAGAAGAATATGCATATGACATCATGTCCATATAAGGCATAAGCACTAAATTCAAGAGTTGTATCTCCAAAATAGCTGTTCACTGCTAACATAACGGGTTTCTTTGGTTTCCAGGGGATGGAAAGATGTAACAACTAGGAGAGGGGGGGGGGGCATTGGATATGTGTTTGGGAGGGTGGTCAACAGTCTTGAGATTTTACTTCTGACTGTGGTCTTGTTCTTGCTGAACTAAGCTGAATTACCCAAGAGATGAGTCATCCTGAATATACAAAAGTAACAAAACTGATTTTATACAGAGGAAACAAAATGATTCAATAATCAAGGGTGCCTTCTCATTTTCTTATGTTAGCAAAATTATACTAGACTTGGGAGAGCACTCTACTGGCAGTGAACTAGAAAGTGTTGTCATTATCAAAGTGCTAAACTTTAGTAAAGAAGTACTACCAAAGACCTTCTATCATTAAAATGCATATGTAAAAAGGAAGATGGTTTTTTCTAGCATGAAAAGAGATAGAGTGGAACATGGACTGCAAATGTGGTTTGGGTGGAAAAGTTGATAGTCATATGTCAAACAGTGTCTGTTGACTAAGTTCACTTACATTTCCATCATACATGCTACTAGCTCCATCCCAAGATGAATGACCACTTTTTGTATAGTAGATATTATATAGCATAGCATAGCATGTCACGCTTAACTCTCGGTATACACAAATGTTCTTACACCTATGCATTCACAATCTTGTGTGCTAATTGTTGACATCCTGCTCCATTTGATCTTATCTTTGTACTGATCAGGTTCAGTTGAGGCATAAATCTGCCAGATTGCTTGGCTACTCAAACTATGGTGACTATGCAGTTGACCTTAGAATGGCAAAGTCATCTTCAAAGGTATTCCTATATCTCTTTCCTTGAGTTACATTTTCGTCTCTGATAGCCTGATGGCCTGCGGTTGGGCAATCTTTACTTGCTTTCTTCAATGTAAATAAGTTGCAAATCATCATAACAGAAGGCTCCTTTCTCTTGACTAGTCACCGTGAGGTTGAGATCATTACACAGTTGAAGACTCTGATTGAGTGATAGGTTTGATCTATACTTCTTACAATGTGGGAAGTGTGCTCGCACTAAAGGGGGTCCATAAAAAAATGATAGTGAATATTTCCCTTCTGGTTGTTGTAAGCTTCAGAGAGTTGGCTGTATTTGACTCCATACTGACCAAGAAGTGTAAAAAGGAAAAGGACTTGCCTGGTGTCACACAGCAACATATGTTCACGCATACTCACACATGTTCTCATATTTTATCATGAACTCCATAGTATGCGTAGTTTCTTATCTTTGGGAGGCCGATATTTATCTTCTTTTTCACTCACAGGCATGGTTTTGTTCAGGTATTTGATTTGTTAGAGGATATCTCTGCCGGCTTGACTGACTCAGCCATTAAGGAACTTAATGTGCTCAAAGACTTGAAGGTTCGTTGCTGCATGCTTGATATGAAATCTAGGACTTGCACTATTATCAGGCTTGAATTTTTCCCGTGTCTGGTTTCTGGTCTTCACCTTTATTTCATGTCAATGATTATTTGTTTTGGCACTTTAGAAGAAAGAGGAAGGAGAAGTTCCCTTTGGAGTTGAGGATCTACCATACTTTGTAAAGAGAGCACAAGACCAGTTTGATTTGGACTTTGCAACTGTTAAGCAATACTTCCCTACCAGTTTGGTTATATCAGGAATATTCAAGATATATCAAGACCTTTTCGGTATGTTAAGGTTCATTTTGAAAATCCATATTGACTTGTCTTAAATAAGATGTGCTCCAACTTTTCATTTATTGATGCAGGCTTAAGATTTGAAGAAGTCACTGATGCTGAGGTTTGGCACAGTGATGTCCAACTATTTTCAGTTTTTGACCTGGGTTCTAGTGAGTTGCTTGGTTATTTCTACCTTGATCTTTACTCCAGGTTCGGATCTGCATAGTCTGCACTGGACTAGACCTTTACTATATTAGTTACACTTGGGATACAAAAGAAAAACCGGAAATTTGTGTTTTCTCTAAATTTATCTTATTGAACAGGGAAGGAAAGTATGGTCATACTTGTGTCGTAGCTCTTCAAAATGGTTCATTTAAGGATGGTGTACGACAGGTGACTCTTGACATATTACCATTCAGTTTACACAATATTCCATGCTTTGAACTGTAGACTACTTTATCAGTCCACAAAATAAAAAACATACAAATTTGTCTTTGAGTTCTGAAACGAATTTCATTATACTAAATTGGGGTATTGTACTCATTCCATAGTACTCAAAAGATTTGCAGGATTATGGTTAATTAGGGTTTTGATGTTGGTAGAAAGTGGTAATGGCATGCGGCATCACGCAGTAGCGCTTTCTTTGGCTTTTCAGAGAAGACTTAAATATCTGCCAATAAATAATATGCTATGACATGGTTGCCCCAATAGTAATCATAGCTTTCTCTAGCTTCTATCCCACCCTCCAAAAAGAAAGTCCGTTCTGGTTCTTTCTTTTGATTTTTAGTGTGAACTTCTACCCAACTACATTAGATGAGTTCTGGCATCTCTTGTTGACCTATCTTATAAATGATTATGGTGTTAATGCCAGTGTACATGGTCAAAACGATGGTTAGTTCTCATTGTGTAAGAAGTTGCAGGTTCAGCTGGCAAATGCTGCCTTGTGTTCCCATCGGTTGCCTACATGTTTGAATATAAAGTTAGGCATTTAATATCAAAAGAAAAAAAAGAAAGGGTTAAGGCATTGTTTCCGTAAGAATACAGTGCGTGCTCGTGCTTATTTAGTCTGCTGTATTATCAACCCAAAAACTGTTTGCTTTATAGAGTACTTTATTTTATTAGAGCTTTTTATAATTCTTACCCATCAATCTATTTCAGATTCCTTTGGCATTACTTATATCCCAAATTCAAAAGGAAGTTGTTGGTCATCCTGGGTTACTACGGTTCTCTGAAGTGGTTAATCTTCTCCATGAGTTTGGTCATGTGGTATGCTGACCTTCACCTTAACCAATAACACTGTAGAATCCATTGTAATCTTGTCTACTTTTCTTTATTGTCATGCTATTACTTAATAGTCTATTTAAGTTGCTGATGTTGCTGAAAATTATGATGGCATTATATGGTTGCCTTATTTCTGATGAGTTGTTTAACATTATTAGCTTCTGCTAGTTAATGTTTTAAGAGTCAAATTTGGCGGTATTAAGAACTTTTGCATTATGTTTCCTTTTTCTTTTCAGAAATGATATTTATTTGATTATTTCCTTTCTGGTTCATTTGACCTTCCAGCTATAACACAAGATTTTCTTAATATCAGCAATTCTACGAACATTCTTGAGAAGTAACACAAGATTCTATTTGAGTTGGTGGGACCTTTGTTGATGCTTACAGGAACTAACATATTTCCTTAATGATGAGGTGCTAGGTTCACCATCTGTGCAATCGGGCTACATTTGCAAGATTTTCTGGGCTGCGCCTTGATCCTGACTTCGTGGAGATTCCAGCTCAGGTGTTAGAGAATTGGTAGGTGCTAAAATGCCATTTTACATGTACCATTGTGGAAGACACAATTTCACTGTTTCTAATTCTACTAATTTTTACCTAGGTGTTATGAAAGTGCTGCTCTTAAATTGATATCTGGGTTTTATCAGGTGCTCATTTCTCATCTCTCTCTCTATATATTTATAATATACTATATATGTATATATAGAAAGGTGGAAATATCCTGTTGAATATGACAATTGGCTATTTTCTGTCCCAGTTTGACACTATGCCTATAATTTGCAGGACATCACAATGCCTATCAAAGATGAAATATGCAACTCAGTTAAGAGATGGCGATGTTCTTTTTCGGCGCTTAAGCTGAAGCAGGAAATCCTCTACTGTAAGTTAATTCTCCTCTTTGAAGATTGGTCTTTTATTGAGGAGCCGTCTGAGTTTGTTGCAGTAGCAATTGTTATAGTCTAACATTTGTACATTTTTATTTTCATTTAGTTACACTATGAGAGTACTTTTTAGTACCCAGAATATAGGCTTACTTTAGACATGTCAATTCCGCCTTCTATTCTCACTGCACAAACTTGTACCTCATCCCTAAATTAGTTCCCCTACTCCGTCTTAAGATGTCCCAAGTGTCCCCGCACTAGAAACTTTTCCCATGTCAAATGTATTCTAAATATTTAACTAAATCTTGAAAATTTGGTTTCCAGGCCTCTTTGATCAGATTATATACTCTACTGAAAATGTTGACATTGTTGGATTATTCAAGCATCTCCATCCAAAGGTAATACATGGTGCTAATCAACTCACGCCTTTTGTTAGTAAATACTCCCTCTGTCCCAAAATGATCTTCACGTTTGACTATTCAAACTTTTTAAGGATATGAACACTTGCTTCACTAGCCATGTTGTGTTTATGCACATTTAAGCCTAAATTGTATAAATATGAAGAACTTTTTGGGACAATGAGAAATGGCAAATGAGAAGATCATTTTGGGACGGAGGGAGTAACTAAATATACCTTTACCTTTCTTTCCCAGGTGATGCTGGGTTTGCCAATGTTAGAAGGAGCCAACCCCGCTTCATGTTTCCCTCGTACTGCTATTGGCTATGAAGC
The DNA here is from genome assembly GCA_026119855.1 of Campanula takesimana. NCBI lineage: Eukaryota > Viridiplantae > Streptophyta > Magnoliopsida > Asterales > Campanulaceae > Campanula > Campanula takesimana. Next base: position 1,311,601 of record JAOWBW010000619.1, on the reverse strand, counting down.
TGCTTGCTATAGTCGTATTTGGAGTGAGGTTTGAGTCTCTTTATACACATTTCATCTTCTGATACATGCCACCAAGATGCCCTTCCCCACATTCTTGATAAACGTTTTTTTTTTTTGTGACTTTTCAAATTTATTCTCAAAATGAGCACTGATGCACATAATCCAAGTAACTTAATACAAAAACCTCTCAATCATGTGTCCACCAAGCAGGCAGTTTTCTAGCCAGTGGCGAAGCCATCCCTAGAGATTAATTTTTGGATATTGTCATTTTACCACCTTAAATTTTTTAAAATCTACGCTAAAAATAGAGTAACATTTTTTTCAATTTTGACCCTCTTGATTTTTGATAAAATTTGTGCTATGATATAATTTTAAACCCTTATATGCAAAAATTCTACTCCCCCCGTCCCAAAATGAATGACCATAATTGCTCTCGATCAAAAGTAATTTTGGTCACTCATTTTGGAACAAAGGTAGGAGTATATGATAAAGTGTAATTTTTATTCCCCAAACAATTTCGACCTCTTTAGCAAAATTTCTGGCTTTGTCAGTGTTTTCAGCTATCCATATTCTAGTTACATTGACCGAACAGCTTCAGAATCTCAAATCACAATCGTTATCTTTTTAATCTGATAGATCTACGCATACGTCCCACAGGTTTTTGCGGCTGATATCTTTGCATCAAAGTTTCGTGATGACATTTTCAACCAGAATGCAGGCATGCAATTCAGGAACAAGGTAATCAAGTTAATGGGAGTTTGTTTATTGTTGGCCATTTTATTACTCTCTCAGTCCCAAAGTAAGAGTCATACCTTGATTGTGCACGCTTATTAAAGAAATACTAGAAAATGGGTAAACATTGCTAGTGGGTTGATGATATAATTGTCCAAAACACTAGTAAGTTAGCAAGTTTTTTTTTTCTCTCTAATTATAGAAGCATTAGAAGGACAAAGTTGTCCAAAATAATATTCCTCATTTTCCATCATTTGCCATTTAAGGAAGGTGACTTACCAGGAACGTACGAAAATAGAAAATAGGACTCTTACTTAGTCTGAGACAAAGGGAGTTCAAATTTACGACAACTTTGTTCAAACTTATGAGACAATTTCATAAATTGACCTGACAGGTATTGGCTCCCGGAGGGTCGAAGGATCCTATTGAGATTTTATCTGACTTTCTCGGAAGGGAACCGTCGATCCAAGCATTTATAGATGCCAAAGGTTGTTCTAGCTAGTTAAGCATTTCCCAGTATAACAGGGAAGATTCTCTTCAAGTCCCTTGTAAATTTTGTTACCAATTATAAAATATTTAATTATCATCCTTTTTTTTTTTTGAAAGAATCTTTCAGGAAAAAAAAGAAAAAGGTTTAGTTGTAAGTCTTGTTCAAATGAGGGAAGTGTATATTAGTTAATCTGTAAGTTAAAATTACCCACCCTTAATTGGGTCAATTTCATTGTCTACTCTTTATGTTTGTTTTGTTTTAAATGCCTACAATTATTATGTGGTTATAATTATAAGTTAATACTGATATGAAGGGAAATGGTGGTCAATAATATTTGACCAAATATCATACTAATCTGTTTTGAAAAGTTAGTTTTATTTGATTTCTTTATTGGTTTACACAAGTGAATTTTGATAAAAAAAAAAAACATACTCAAATACTAACAATTTCATATTTTAATAGAATTTTAAAGATTGTTATTGCTAAATTAATTAATTAATTAATTAATTATTCATCAAAAATAATTTTAATTTTTTACTAAAATAATTAGATTAACATCAATATTTGATTACATAGTATTGATCATAAAAAATGAAATTTGGCTAATTTTTTCAAAGCGGAGGAGTAAGTGAACCCAATTGAGTATCTGTTTAAATGATGCTTTGTGGGCCTAATTGTAACTATGTTTTTTAGGAAGTGTACTTTGAGGGGTATTATTATCTAGTGCAATGCTAGGGGTATAAAATAAGTTCACAAAATGATAGATACAATGTACCAAAAAATGATGGATACAAATTGAGGTGACGATATTTTATTAGTACATCGATAGTGAACCCGACACACTCTAATTAAAAACACCGATAAAAACTTTGATATATCATTTTGTAAACCAAATTTTATGTTACTTTTTTTTTTTTGTGAGTTTATATTTACCCTGTTATCCAAAAAGCCATCTTCCTCGAATAAAAAGACACATTTCAAAAGCTTTTGGGATTCTCATTGAAAGCTTCTTGGGGGTAGCTTATTAAAGTTTCCCTTTTTCTTAAAGAGAGCTCCTTTTTACTAATGCATTTAACTTATGCCTAGTAAACTTGCTTAAGAAATATATAAAGAAAAAACACCAAAAAGTTTGGACCAAACAGAATGCAGCAATGAAAGTCACTTTTTACTTTTTTTTTTTTTTTTTTGGGGGGGGGGGGGGGTGGTTATTTAGTTTATCCATTCATCTATTCAAGAAATATGAGAATTGATTATTCTAATTCAAAGTAACCTTTAAGTTTAAAATCTACTTATAGTGGTTAAAAGTTAAAAAGAATGGTTGAAATAAAGTCTCATAAAATGATTTTATGCATAATTAAACTCTTTTTCCGGGTAAAATTAATCATCAAATCAAATGATCCTATGACTGAAATACTTACTTTTTAGTGGCTAAGATTGATCCTTATAATAAAATGATCTTACGATCATAAATAGTTCACCTTTTTGTCTAGTCCTAAAATGAATGTCTTAAATCATCTTAAGATCAAGTTTTTGTTATTGTTGTTGTCGCTGTTAATTAAGAGTAAATTTGAAGATTTGTTTTGACGGGAAGTGTAACTATAAAAATCTTACTATTTTTTTTTCTTCCCCTAATCTTTAAAAAGTATATTTTTATACAAGTGGCACATAATTGAAATAAGCAAATAATTTCAAGGTCTGAAATGGAGATTCAAAAACCAATTTAAATTCACATAATTCATTTTATTCTTCAATTTTAGATTGAAAGCTCTAAATTGAAAAACTTTTTAACTTTTTTTTTCTTTTAAACATCTTTCCATAGCTATAGATAATAACAATAAGAACTAAACAAAACATGTTTACAAGTTTAATTGTGAGCAAAATGAATTATCAAAAAATTGAATAGAATCATTTCTAGAAGAGTATCTATTCTGAAAAAAAAAAAATAATAAAAAAAATAATAATATGAAGAGTAGTATCTAATTTGGCGAATTATTCAATGATGTTTCCACGTAAAAAGTTTTGACTTTTATTCCAAAATTGGGGACTAGGTAAGTGTGGATTTAATCAAAGAAACTAAAAATAATCACCAGGTCCCAGTCCCACGAGGGTATAAGAATTTTTGGGTCAGCAAACAACAACAATAAGGGAAGAGAAAAAGTAAAGTAAAGATCGTTTGGGCGAAAGCTGGGCGGCTTGTGTTGAGAGTCTTCTTCTGTGTTCTTCTTTCTTTGTAAGCATCATCATCATCATCATACTCTTCTCTCTCTCTCTCTCAGCTTCTTAGTTGATATGAAAAGTTTGGATTTTTATTTGTGTTTTTGTATGTTCTTGATTTTGGTTCAGCAATTTGTGTGCATTTGTTTGGAAGATTGTTGACAGTGTTGCGTGAAGTGGGTAGTGATTTTCTTTACTTATGTTTAGAGGGAGTGGGAAAAAGTGGGTGCTTTTGATTTTGATGTTGAAATTTGTTTGATGATCTTGACTTGGGAGTGGGTTATTGCAAATGGGTTCTAAACTTTAAGTAAAAAAGATTGAATCTTTGACAAAAAAGGAACACTCTTAATGTTGAAATTTGAGATGGACATGAGATTGTGATGAACTGGGGTTTCTATTTGGTTTGATAGAGATATTTGTGGGTTTAGCTCAGAATTGGGGTTTTTGTTCATAGATTTTTTTTTTTGTATTTCCAATTAAGGTTTTGTGATTGGTTTGTCTGGCTAAGTTAGGGTGGTTTTTGGTTAGTTTGAAATTAAAGATATGATCAAAACGTTACTCGGTAAGCTTCCCGGGAAACATTCCAAGTCTTCCAAAAGCAAAGAATTTTCTGGAACTCCGTCCCCCAGTTTAAGTTCTTCTGCTTCGAAGAAAAGTGATGCTACAGGAAGTAAAATCTCGAAGAAGCTTGTCAATGAAGACATATCAGCCCCTTATTCAGTCTCAAACATTGGACACAATCCTGGAGTACAGAAGTTGCAAAATGGTCCTTCGAGAATTGCAGTTTATGAAGCATTGCCCAGTTTTAAGGATGTTCCGAGCAGTGAGAAGCAGATCCTGTTCGTTAGAAAGTTGAGCATGTGTTGCATAGTGTTTGACTTCAGTGATCAGACAAAGAACCTTAAAGAGAAGGAGATCAAGCGACAAATGTTGTTAGAGTTAGTTGATTATGTGACTTCTACGAATGTGAAATTTACAGATACAATAATGCAAGAAATTGTGAAGATGATTTCTGCAAATCTGTTTAGGGAACTTACCTCTCAGTCACGAGAGAACAAAATCTTAGCATCCTATGATTTGGAAGAGGATGAACCCTCGATGGACCCCACCTGGCCCCACTTGCAAATAGTTTACGAGTTCCTTCTCAGATTAGTCGCGTCTTCTGAAATCGATGCAAAAACATCAAAAAAGCACATTGATCCCTTTTTCGTTCTCAAGCTTTTAGATTTGTTTGATTCAGAAGATCCCAGAGAAAGGGAATACCTGAAGACTATATTACATCGGGTTTATGGTAAATTCATGGTACATCGTCCTTTCATTAGGAAATGTATCAACAACATTTTTTACCGTTTTGTTTTCGAGACTGAAAAGCATAACGGGATTGCTGAGCTTCTTGAGATTTTGGGCAGTATAATTAACGGTTTCGCCTTGCCTTTAAAAGAAGAACACAAACTGTTTCTTGTTCGATCACTAATCCCCTTGCACAAACCGAAGTGTTTAGCTATGTATCATCAGCAGTTGTCGTACTGTATCACACAATTTGTTGAGAAAGACGGCAAGCTTTCCGATACTGTGATAAGGGGTTTACTGAAGTATTGGCCTATCACCAATAGTTCCAAGGAAATCATGTTCCTTAATGAATTGGAAGAAGTTCTAGAAGCAACTCAGCAACCGGAGTTCCAGCGATGCATGGTGCCTATGTTTAAACAAATTGCTCGTTGCTTGCAGAGTTTGCATTTTCAGGTATGATGTTTATTGTTTACGCACTGATTTGCCTTTCTTTTAATGCTGACATCAGTGTAGTACTGTTACTAAGGAATACGAAGTATCTATTACGTACCCTTACTTTTCATGAGAAAATATGGCTATTGAGCATTGACACTTCTATTTTTGTTGAAGACCACATTGCTGAAGTTAACATAGTGTCAACTTAAGTTGTAGGAATGGGGCATGTGCCAAATTGTTGTAGCAATAGCGTTATAACTAATAATGGTAAAATGCATCCGTTGAAGTAACTCAGGGCATCTAGGCCAGACAGGGTTCACTTAGGACTCAAGAGTTTGCAGTCTATCGAGCTTTCCTTTACTCAGTCCGTCCCAAAATGAATCTCCAAGTTTTTTTCATATTTTCTCTTGATCAAATTTGATTTATTTTTTTGGATATTAATTTCGGGACGGATGTAGTACTAATTAGTAGAACAGCCGTAAGACATTGATTATGCTCTGTTGTCTCATTATGATATTCCCTGAGCACCGACAGGTTTAAGCTTGCTCGGGGCAGGTTCAGATCACTTGGGATAACTGAGAGGGATTGTAGTAGTGATTGCTATCCAGCTTGAATTTCGTTGACCGGGACTTTAAAAAAGGTTGTTGATAGCTAGTTGTTGGCAGGGCCGGTCTTGTGAAATTTGTGGCCCTAGGCAAACTTTTTAACCGGGGCCGTATTTTGAAGTATGTGATTTTAACAAAAATAAAATAAAAATAAAAGAACCATCAATAAAAAAACTAGTACGTAAATTACGATATATTGTTAAATGATACTATATAAACACATTCCTTTTATACTCCTAGCAAAATATAAAAGCCAAATCATGAATTAAAGTTGAACAATCAACTCTATCAACCATACTCTTCGCAAATGTATATTCCTTCTATTCTAAAATTAATGTAAAAAATAATTAAAATTTACTCTTTATCATGAGCAAGTTTAAAATATTTTGGGGCACTAATTTTGGAACGGAAGTGGTACAATTTAACAATATATCAGTCACAAAATAAAGATGTGCTTTTTTTAGTTTAGCACATTGGTTAATTTGTCAAAATTCAATAACAAATAGAATTAGGAAAATAAAATTGTGTTTTAGACCGGGCTGTTGAGCTGTTTAAGAAAGAATGAGCTGTTGGATTTCTGATTGTAAGCTGAAAAGTTAATGGTGGAATTGGGGTTAAATTTGGGCCTTGTATACTTGAAGGAAGTGCCAGATTTGTGGCCCTGAAATATAGCTGTTTTTTGGTGGACCTAGGCCATGACCGGGCCTGGTTGTTGGTAAACTAGATGGTATTTTGTGTAGGAGGCTAGTTACGTGTTATTCAGGGGTTGCTGTCATTTTGCAGGTTATGGCACCAAAGTTGAGAATAAAGTTTGATCTTTTATGTCTTTGGTCTGAATGTAAGTTGGCATTTGTTTCATTGGCCTTTTAGCTAAGCAGGGTACTATCAAGTATGGGGAGTGGTTTGACAAGTAGTTAAAAAAGTTTCGGGATTGGTGTTCATTCAGTTTTCCCTCTTTAAAGGAACTTCCTCTAGGGAGAGGCATGCGGGCTCCTTCTGTGTTCTTTGCTGTAGGTACTTGTGCTCTGGTGATTTTATATGTTGGTTGTTCCTGATCCCCGTGCTAGTTCTTACAAATAGCTATGGTCATTTTCAACGTACATGCATACAGAAAATACTCGTATCTAGATATTAAAAACAGAGGGGGAAAAAAGGAAATTTATGAACACTTTTTTTTTTCTTCCCTAACCATGACTCCTAATGCATTCGAGACTGATTTTCAGGTAGCTGAGAGAGCTTTATTCTTATGGAACAATGATCACATTCAGAACTTAATCAGACAAAACCGAAAGGTTATACTCCCCATAATCTTGCCTGCACTGGAAAGAAATGGTAGGAAGCATTGGAATCAAGCTGTTCATGGATTAACACTAAATGTTCGCAAGTTCTTCTTTGATCTCGACAGTGAACTGTTCAATGACTGTCTGCTCAAGTTTGAAGAAGACGAAGCAAAGGAAGACCAAGTCAAAGCTAGACGTGAAGCCGTCTGGAAACGTTTAGAAAAAGTCTCTGCTAATAAAGCTCCGAGTACTGAACCAGTGCTCGTGTCTCAAGTAGGAAGACTCCGTTTATCTTCTGGTTAGAGAGAGAGAGAGAGAGAGAACGCCTGGATAGATCTTCAAGAGTTCTTTTTATGTAAAATTGCAATTTTTTTTTTTTTTTTTGGGATGACCACCTGAAATTTGAAGAACATATAATTGGTCTTTGCACTAGATGTGATAGTTACATTTTATAGTTTGGTAGATTTCATGGGGGCACTTTAATTTCTTGAAAATCTTTCCATGATTGTTTTCCATGATTGTAAGTTTATTGTGATCTGTAGAGGTTGAGCATGAACACGGGCTCATGATAAATGTCATACAGTAATGAATAAATAATGTATCTTATACCTTGCTTCCATGTAAATTGCATTAAAACTAGTGACTTCCTGCTCGTTTGATAGGCCGATATGATTAATCCGTATTAATAGTTTGGTAGGCCGGGTTTGATAGGCCGATATGATTAGTCCGTATTTAATGGTTTGGTAGGCCGATATCATTAGTCCATAGGAATAATATGTAGATTATTAGCCTAGGGATTAATAATACCACATTTTTTTGGGATAAATATGAAGGGGATACGAGAGGATAAGAGGGTTTATCCGGGTTGTTTGGATTAATACGCTGGTAACATTTAATCTACTAAACATCAAACTTTATTGGACTAATAATCATATCCAACATAAGGACTACTAGTCTTATACTCCCTTAATCTCAAAAAGTTTTTCTCATTTTAATTTTTTATAGTCAATATAAATAAACATTGACCTAATATTAATGTTTATTTAATCATTCTAGTGAAATTTCAAAAATTGTTAGAGAAAAATCATTAAGTGATTTATCAATAACAACTTTTAAAATTTATTGTGATCATTAGATAAACACCATTTATTGGGGTTTATCAACGGAATTGGAAGGACTATACCACTTTATGTGCCACTCCGTTACGGTAGAGCAGTCCAATAAAAACTTTTGGGTGCACTTTTTCAAGTCTAAATTCTTTTACAGAAGCGCCCTATCCCCCTAGCCGCTTCTCTCGCCGTCGTCCCAGACTCACCGCTTAGCCACCATCCCAGCGCCGCCGTGAGAATTCAAAGGTATCCCCAACCACCATCTCTCCGATTGCTCTCCTCTCTGTCTCGTCGGCACCACAGGCACACACTCAAACTCGTACTTTCTCTCTCTCTCGCGCGCGCGCGCGCACACACACACGCACGCACTCTCACACTCATATCTCTTTTTCTTTGCCTACGTTTTTTTCAAATAAAAATGTTAACTTGATTTTTATTTTGAATTATAAGCATGTTCCATGACCTTAGTTTTAATTTCTTTTGTCTACTACTCATCTCTAATTTTCATTATCATTCTTAGCTGATATGTTTTGATTAATTTTATGGAATTAGCCTTGTATATTTTCCCCTTTTATGATGCCTGATAGGAACTCCAAAAGTTTCTTTGTGTGTTTTTGGTTCTCTATCATAATCATATCCACATTTTTGTGTAAGATTCCAGCATTTTCTTTAACTTATTGGTTTAATTATATTGGTAGAACTATGTGCATTTTTCTAATTATTGTACTTCATTTTGAAATCATATCTCAGCAGCTTCTTTTGTTTGCACGATGACCTCCGCTTTCGGATCAAATATAGAGATGACACAATGCACCACCAAAGCTCCCATTGGACCTTCTTGTAAGAAGCAAAACATTACCTCTCACTATATGACGGTACCCAAGTTTGGTTTATTGTCAAAGGGTTGTAAAAGCTTAGTTGCTTCTTCTAGACAAGTTGAATTGAGAAGGTCAACTGGTGTTGTTTGCTCAGCAGCAAGCAGTAGTCAAGGTAAAAGTTTGGATGAAGGCCTCACGTATAAGGGTTCTGGTGTTGACATTGATGCTGGGTCAGAGCTTGTTAGGAGAATTGCGAAAATGGCACCTGGGATTGGAGGCTTTGGAGGGTTATTCCCCTTCGGTATGGTTTGGTTTGGTTTGGTTGATCTTGCGTTTCATTGCTTACACGCTTCTTTAATCTTGCATGTACGATGATGTTTACTCTTTCTGATTCTTCATTGACTGATTTAAGAAAATTTGTTTTATGTGTATTCCGCGGTGATGCATTTGTTTTGAGATTGATTATCAAATCTGAGGTTCTATGAAGCGTTCCTTTCTTTTTATGTACTCCCTCCGTCCCAAGTTTAAGGTTCTTAGTTTCCTTTTGTTTGTCCCAGTTTAAAGTTCTTAGTTTGCTTTATTCCATAAATGGAAGAGTATGAACATTGTTTTGGTCATTTTTGTCCTCACAAGTTCATACAAATACAAAAAAATCATTACTTACCTAACCTATTCTTCATCCACTTGCTTTATCTGTAGTGTTTTGGACAGTTATATCCTCAACTCACTACCATTGTTGACTCATTTTGCATTGGTTCCTTAATAAGCGTGCCAAGTCAAACTAGGAACCTTAAACCGGGACAGAGGGAGTAGCATTTAGTTATTTTATTTTGGCTTCTCCACTTTGGCACTTGTGTATGATACCCCATCCCAAATTGAATGTCCAATTTTAAGTTTGACGGAAATTTAAGAAAGTTGAGATATTAAGTACTTTTAATAGCATAAGTACATAAATACCCTTATCAGCCTCACCATTTGCATCACTAGTATTAGTGTGATTGTGTGAATCAGAACTTCTTGTTTGAAGATGGATGATTTAGTAACTTCTCCAAAATTTGGACCTTCATTTCGGGGAAAAAACTTTTAAATAGTGGACATTCATTTTAGGACAAAGGAAGTACAAATTAAGCTCTCTACGAGGGTTACATGTTTAACTTGTTTGAGCTGAATTCAGACACGCTCTAGCAAATTTGCTGGTATCTCAGATTTTGGTTGTTAGGCTAGTAGTATTTACAAGCTACCGGTTTGCATTCATGTATATCTCATACTTATTTTTTAAGATATGTCTTTTTTTTTTTTTTTTTTTACCTTGTATTTTGCATTTTTCTTACAATACGCCTCTATATCTTATTAATATTGAACTCTTCTCCTTCACCATGCAGGGGATTCATATCTTGTGGCGGGCACAGATGGTGTTGGAACCAAACTTAAGCTGGCATTCGAAACTGGAATCCACGATACTATTGGGATTGATCTGGTAGAGAGAAAACTTGCATCTTTGTATATGTGTAACTGCTTCTATGCATTCTTATGTACTCCCTCAGTCCCATATGGCCACGTTTGAATTGTTTGATAAAAAAGAGTGAACTTTGACCAAATATATATGGCAGTCTAATCATCCTAATGAAATTCTAAAAATTGTTATTGATAAATCTTTTTGCAATTTATTATCAACATTTTCTAAAATTTCACTAGGATGATTAGATTAACTTTAATGTTTAGTCAAATGTGGCCTATATAAATGGGATGGCGGGAGTAATTTGCTATTAAAGTCCTGAATATATGCACACCTATTTTGTAGGTTGCAATGAGTGTCAATGACATTGTTACTTCTGGAGCTAAGCCTTTATTTTTCCTCGACTATTTTGCTACTAGCCACCTAGATGTTGATCTTGCTGAAAAGGTTCAGAACTGCAACCAATCACGCTTTGACTTTACAAAATTAGGAACTACTCCCTCCCCCGGGAAGATAGTCCCATTTGACTTTCAGTGGTCGACCCATGTAAACTTTGACCATAATAGTCAAATGGGACAACTTTCCGAGATGGAGAGAGTATTAAGTAATGGTAATTTAATGAACTTTACCATTTGTCCCTACGCAGGTAATAAAGGGTATTGTTGATGGTTGCCGGCAATCTGACTGTGCTCTCTTAGGGGGAGAGGTATCCTGCTTTTGCAATTTTTGGTGTACTTTGATATGTTTATGGAAGTGTTTCATCCTCTTGCCTCGCTTTGAACTTGGGTAGATGTTTGTCCTTTTCAGACAGCAGAAATGCCAGATTTCTATAAAGATGGAGAGTACGATCTTAGTGGTTTCGCTGTAGGCGTAGTAAAAAAAGATTCAGTAATCAACGGGAAGAACATCACGGTGGGAGATGTGCTCATTGGCCTTCCATCTAGTGGAGTTCACTCAAATGGTTTCTCTCTTGTTAGAAGGTTGACCCCTATTGCTTCAACAAGAATATCTCTTTTCTAGCTTACGATATACTATCTCCTTCCCCGGAAAGATAGTCTCATTTGGTTTTTGATGGTCAATACAATTAAACTTTGACCAAACATTAATGGTAATCTAATCATCTCAATGAAATTCTATTTATTTACTGATTTGTCAATTACCATTTTTTGATTTCACTAGGATAATTAGATTGACATTAATATTAGGTCAAAGTTCACTTGCGTTGACCATCAAAAACCAAATGAGACTATCTTTTCTGGACGGAGGGAGTATTAGTGTTTCAATACATTTAGATTCATGGTAATGATCTTTCTTACCGCTTTTGCCACTGCTATTACCTTACTGACAACTCTGCATATTGTTTTAGGGTTCTTGCTCGAAGTGGTCTCTCTTTGAAAGACCAACTTCCCGGAGAATCTATCAAGTTGGGTGAAGCTTTGATGGTACCAACCGTTATATATGTTAAGCAGGTCAGCCCTTCACTTCTTTTACATTAGTTTCTTGATAGTAAAGCATTAAAGACTTTAAAGTTTCCGTGTTTGAAATATGTGAAAAGGTGCTTGATATAATTAGCAAGGGCGGGGTGAAAGGAATAGCCCACATTACAGGTGGGGGTTTCACTGACAACATACCTCGAGTTTTCCCAGAAGGTCTTGGTGCCCTCATTTATAGGGACTCTTGGGTAGTTCCTCCAGTTTTTAAATGGATCCAAGAGGTAACAATCTATTCCCCGTGCCAACTTATATGCCTTTTTTTTTTTTTATAGAAGTTACAAGAGTCGATTCACATATACATTTTCTTTAACAGGCTGGAAGAGTTGAAGAAGCGGAAATGATGAGGACTTTCAATTTGGGAATTGGGATGGTTCTTGTTGTTACCGAGGAGGCGGCAAGTAGGATTCTTGACGATGGAAGTGGGTCCCACATCGCATACCGCATCGGTGAAGTGGTAAGTGGTGACGGAGTGAGTTATCAATAACATATAAATTCAGATTTTCCTTTTACTACAAGAGTTGTAAAATAGAAACGGCTTCAAGTTGCTAGGCTTGGTTAACATTGACATTGTGTATGGGTGTTGTTAGAACTAAAAGCATTTTGCTTCAGCCCTGCTTAACTTCTGGGCCGGAATGGAAGTCATATTGATGGTATGATGAGTTTTATGTGGAAAAAAATTACTCCCTCCGTCCCGGTTTAAAGTTGTTAGTTTTACTTTGCAACTTATTAAGTAACGAAGGCATATTTGGGTCAACAGTAGTAGTGGGGAGGATATAATTGTCCATCATAAAGCAAGTAGGCTATAAGTAGACATGTAAGTAATGGTGTTTTATGTAAGTAATGGTTTTTTTTTTTTTTTTTTAAAGTAATATACTCCCTCAGTCCCAATTTAAAGTTCTTAGTTTGATTTTGCACAGAGATTAAGAAAAAGTAAATGTTGTGAGTATGAAAAGTAAAGTGGGAGAGAGAAAGTGGGTAGAGAGTTTTTGTTGTGAGAATGACAAGTGGGTCCCACTTTCTATTTTAGGTAATAAAGCAAAGTAAGAACCTTAAATTGAGACAAACTAAAAAAGAAAGTAAGAACCTTAAAGCGGGACAAAGGGAGTATGGATTTTATGAGGACAAGATTGTCCAAAACAATATTTATATTTTGTCATTTAAAGAATAAAACAACTAAAAACCTTATGAGAGATACCAAAAAAGAAAAAGAAAGTAAAAACTTTAAACTGGGACGGAAGGACTAATTATAAAAGTGAAAAGTACGGATGGAATAATGGTAGAAAAGTAGAGGTCAAATATTGTCTAGAAGTCTTGGGTTCACAAAACAGGTCAAACTTGTCCAACTTGAAAGTAATTCATTTTTGAATCAAACCAGTTATTCAATTTCTTAAAATTTAAGGATTAATGCTAGGGGAATAAAATAATTTACAAATAAATGGCTGATGACAGTTTATTGATTGTACTGATTGTGGACCCGTCAATCACACTCTAACTAAAAGTACGACCAATGATTATGACACATCATTTTGTATTTTGTAACATTTTGTTATGACTTTAATATTGTCCGGTCGATAAAATCAAGTATACGAAAATAAATGCCAAGACTACCCTTTTGTACTTTTCAAGCTTTCAAAACTACCACTTGCATTCTCCTAGAACTAACTGGATCAATTATAAAAATGAAATGGTTTTTGTTCATCCAATCTAAGTAAAGTCAACTAACAAATGTATATTCTGTCATATTATCAAATAAGTGCCACTAATGTTCATATTTTCCAGCAGAACTAATTAATTTTTTTTATATACTCCCTCCGCCCCAAAATGATATTCTCATTTGCCATTTTTCAATATCCCAAAAAGTTCTTCTCATTTCTACAATTTAGGCTTAAATGTTCATAAACACAACATGGCTAGTGAAGGAAGTGTTCCTATCCAGGGGCGGACCTAGGTATACTCTTTCGGGGGCCGCGGCCCCCGTTTATTTATTTATTTTTTTTATTTTTTTTTTACAAGTGCAATTTTTTTGTAAAAGTTAAGGGTATTAGTGCAATTTAGTAAACTTTGCCCCCCTTAGATATAAAATAAAAATACACTAACATTTTTTTTGGCCCCTTATGCAATTTTGCCCCCCTTTATACTAAATCCTAGGTCCGCCACTGTTCTTATCTTTAAAAAGTTTGAATAGTCAAAGGTGGAAATCATTTTGGGACGAAGGGAGTACCTTTTAATGGTATAAGTACCGTTGACAAACCTTGTGTCATTACAAACGTAAATCAAAACCTGAAAATTGACAAATATAAATAATGTAAGCTCATTACAAACGGAGATAATTGTCAACTTGCAGATGTTTTACTCTTCCGTTTCAAAATAAATTTAATATTTTAAATTTATTTTCGATTAAAAGCAAAATTTAAATATTTTGAGACAAAATAGTATTGCACAAAAGACAATATCACATGAGTGCATCATTCCACTTTCAAGTAGGAGGGAATCTAACGCTAAAAAAACAAAAACAAAAACAAAAACAAAAAGAAGGAATCTATGGAGTAATAGTGTTTGGGAAGTCAACGTCAACTCATCCAAAATCAAAAACATCGATTCTGTATACTCCCTCCGTCCCATTTCAAATTTTAAATACTAGGTTGGCACGGGGATTAAAGGAAAAAGTGAAAAAGGTGATGTGTTGTGAGTGTTGATAGTTGAGTGAGAGAGAGAAAGTGGGGTAGAGAATAGTTAGTGGGTTAGTGGATGTGAGTGTGCAAGTGGGTTAAAACTTGCCATTTTTGGATTTTGCAATTTTAGTTGGGACACCCTTTTTGACAAGTTTTGCAATTTGAAATGGGACGGAGGGAGTAAGTGATTTGGTTAATTATACAATCTCATAACATTAAGTGTACATTTTTTTTTTCCAGTTTTAAAATAAAATTTATCATTTTAAATAAGAAAACAATAGTACTTTAATTGGTCATAATAGCAATGTACATTTAATTAAAGCATATTATTTATTAAATTATTGATTGACCAGCATACTAATTCATTTGTTACAACACACAACTAATCTATTATAACATGTAATAGTACTATATTAAAGTTAATTATGACAATTTTCATCTCTTGCGAATATATTATCATTGTCCGTTGATCTTAATTAGGGGTGGCAAAATGGGTGTTTTGGGTGTATCCATTAAAGTTAAAATATCCGGATATCTAATGGATTTTTAACTTTAATGGGTAAACCCAAAACACCCATTTTGCCACCCCTAATCTTAATATCGTGTGGCTAAGCATGCGCGACTGTTACGAACCGAAATCCTTACAGTTCTGTGCTTAATTTGGCAATCCTCTTCTATATATACAGACCCAAACAGAGGATCAAGAATCACACAAGTAACTTCATTTCTTGTAACTTGTCCCTCTTTTTCTACTCCAAAATGAAGTCTGATATAGAATTCATCTCTAAAGAAACCATTAAACCTTCTTCTCCACCTCCTCCACACCTCCGAATTCACCATCTCTCCCTCCTTGATCAAACCTCTCCTCCCCATTACAATGGCGTAATTTTCTTCTTCGAATCAAAGTCAAACTCGAGTAAAAAGGAAATATCCAACATCCTCAAATCTTCCTTATCAGAGTCATTGACTGGCTTTTATCCTCTAGCCGGTAGGCTAGTAAACAACGAGTCCATAAACTGCAACGATGAGGGAACCCCATATACGGAAGCATATGCAAGATCTCACCTTTCTGAGGTTATCCATGACAAGAACAATGGTCAACATGAGAAGTTCTTGCCCCGGGAAGCGGTTGACTTTGATGAAAATGTTGTACTAGCTATACAAGTCAACCTGTTCGACTGTGGTGGAATAGCTATTGGGGCATGCTTTTCTCATAAACTAGCAGACGCCTTTTCGATCTTCATGTTCATCAATAGTTGGGCTGCAACTTGTCGTGGCCAAAACAAGATAAATGCTCCAATATTTGATTTGGCTAAGGTTTTTCCACCTTCGGATAAATTGAAGTTCCTCCCAAGTCGACCCGAGTTAGAGAACAAGAAAGAAATCATTGTTACTAAGATGTTTACGTTCAATAGTACCATTTTAGAAGCTCTCAGATCCAAGTTTAGCGATCAAGAAGGGGATCCGCTACGCGCAACTCGAGTTGAGGCTTTATCCGCATTCATATGGAGTAGATACATGACAGTTATCTCAAACACCAACACGAGTCTAGAGAAGCTCTGCTGCATGAACAGTGCAGAGAGCTCACGCAGTAGAGCTTCTCTTAACTCAAGTCCAGAGAAGCTTTACTGCATGAACACTGCAGTGAGCTTGCGCAGTAGAGCTTCTTTTGACTCAAGTTCTGAGGACATTAATCTGTCCTCAGAATCTCATTTCGGCAATTTCTACACACTTGCAGTAGCAATGCCGTCAATGGATGACAAGGGTAGCGATCTTGTGAGGCGAATGAGAGCTGCAACTAGGAACATAGATGGGGAGTTTGTGAAAATGCTAGGGAAAGGGGATGAGTACTTGAATTTTCTTTTCGCGATGTTTGAGAAGGCGGCAAAGGGGGAAATGGTTAGTTTTTCGTTCTCGAGTTGGAGTAAAATGGGGGCGTATGAGGCGGATTTCGGATGGGGGAAGCCTACTAGGGTGGGTCTTGGTGAGATGCCATTGAAGAATTTTGCGCGGTTTGTGGACATGAAGAATGGGGACGGGATTGAGGCATGGATCAGCATGGAGGAGGATGATATGAATAAACTTGAAGCTGATAAAGAGTTCATTTCTTTTGTTAATTAGTGAATTTAGTGTTTATATTGAATTTCCCTTGCTCTTTTTCTTTTAATTTTAAATTGATCTTTATGTCAATCTATTTATGTTCACTAATTATATCGTGTCATTCAACTGCTTAACGAACTTCTGTACAAAATTATTCAAATATTATTATATCAGTCTGAATTTGGAACCATGCAGTTGAACTTCCTAGTGAGTTACTTAAGTTTCTTGTTTTACTTTTTCCTAGCCCAAGCAGTCAAGATTTGGCCTGATATCGTTTAAGATCTAATATGTGATTTTTTTTTTTTAAATAATATTAAGTTATAAATACAAATGACATACATAACATCTTTGCTTTATACATCTACCACCTATATATTGTTTTTTTTTTTTTTTAATCGATTCTACACCTAAAAAGATAGTGAAAATCTTGAAAAAAAAACTTGTTTTACACCGGCTTTAGTGCAAAACATGTTTTCATTATTTAATGTAAAACAAAATTTTATAATGTAAAACATGTTTTACACATCTCTTAGTTTAAAACAAGTTTTTTATAAGACTGACTCAAAAAGATAATTATAAATACAAATGACATACATAACATCTTTGCTTTATACATCTCTTATGATTAATTAATATTAAAAATTAATAATCTAACTTATATAATAAATATTATAATTAACTAATACTAATAATAGTAATAGTTAATGTATGTAGCCTATTATAGTTAACCAATACTATAATAGTAAAAAAATATCATATAAAGTAACTATTATGGTTAACTAATACTATTAATAGTAATAATTAACTTATATATAGTAACTATTATAGTTAACTAATACTATTAATAGTAATAGTTAACTAATCCTATTAATAGTAATAGTTAACTAATATAGTAACTATTATAGTTAACTAATACTATTAATAGTAATATTTAACTTGTATTGTAACTAATATTGTTAACTAATACTATTAATAGTAATGGTTAACTAATACTATTAATAGTAATGATTAACTTATACTATTGATAGTAATAGTTAACTTATACTATTAATAGTAATAGTTAACTCATATAATTACTAATATGATTAACTAATAGTATTAGCTAAGAATGAGAATATCAAAAGTCATTTAGATTTTAAGATGATGTTGATGTGGCTTCTCTAAAATCAAGTCTTTACTAAAATATGTCCACATGTCAAATCCACAACACTCCTCACCAACTTTAATATATATATATATATAGATTTATATCCTCTAATGAAAGATAAAGATAATTTTTAAAGAATTAATCCTAATCTTTAGGTCCTCGAGTTATCAATTTTAATGCTTTAGACAATTATTGCTCAAAGGTTTTCTAAATTAACAAATAAAAAGGTTAGGCTACTAGTTCAGGATGGAGCATAAACTTGTATTATAATTTTATAGTTTAATCCTTCCATTTTATTACATTTTTATTGTTTCAAACTTTTAGATTGTCTATTTATTTTTGATGGGGCAAGTTGTTATTGTAATAAAAAGGACAAATTGTAAATTGGTAACCTGAATTTGCCTTATGTTTGCAATCCTCAGCATAAAAGTTTAAGTGTGTCAATTAGCCACCTAAGTTTGTTAATTTGTTGCAATGTGGTGAATGAATTCACTTTTTTGCTATTTTTTGACGGACTTAAACACATGTGCCTCGCACATGACCGTTTAAAAGGGCAATCTTATCAATTCTTTGAGGCTGTGCAAGGCATGTGTAGCTGTGTGGGTCAACTGCAAATTTTTGAAAATAAAGGAAAAAAATAAAAAAAATTACCATGTCATGCACTTATTTGTTTATCATCTTCATCATCTTCCTCCATCTTCTCTCAAAGCCCTCACCTCTCTCAGCCTTTCTCTCTCTCAGCCTCTCTTTCTCAGCCATGCCCTAATCACACACAGTTCAGATATGCCCCATACTTCTCTCTACTCCGGCCAAATTTATTTCTTCTTCGTCATCCCAGATCTGGCGGGCTCCCCAAATCATCATCGTCGACCTTCAGCAATTTATTTTCTTTTCTGTTGCTAAAATTCGGGGACTAGACTACATGTTCTTTGTTTCCCTTAGGTGTTTGTCAACTATGGGTGATTGGAAACTTTTATCTAGGAATTAACAAGAGTGCGCTTTTAAAAGGTCACATGTGAGGCACATGTGTTTAAGTCAGTAAAAAGAAATAAAAAAAATTAGATTATTCACCACATTGCAATAAATTGACAAACTTATGTGGCTGATTGACACAATTAAACTCTTAGGTTGGGGATTGCAAACATGAAACAAACTCAAGTTACTAATTTGCAATTTGCCTTAATAAAAATCAAAAGAAAAACCAAATTTTTTGTTATTAAATTTTTGAAGGGCAAAGATGCAATTCTTACGAAAATCTGTGAGTCAAATTGTCTACAATTTTATAGTAATTACATTTTAAAGGGCTACATGTGATATTTTGTAAAAGTTCAGGGGTGTCAACAGACAATCCCTCCACCCCCCCACCGTAGCTCCGTCCCAGTCCGAGACTATATGCATAAATTTATGTGCTATACCTCCTTTGAGCCTACATAAATCGAGACTTTTTGATTTTACGATTGTAGGATAACAATTAAATTATGCCGCAGACTGTCAGTCCACAAATACTCCCTCAGTCTCAAAATAGATGTCGTTTTGGAAGTTAATTTTTGTCTCAAAATACTTGTCCTTTTACTATTTTCAACACTTTTTTATTGTTCTATACCAATTATACCCTTAATAATGATAGTGAACTATCTCTTATCTAACCATTTAATTACCTAGGTAGTTGAATTACTTTAGGGGTATTTGAGACTTTTTCACATGCATTAATGACATTTATTAATAAGTGTGAAACCTTCAAAAACAACATATATTTTGAGACGGAAGGAGTAACATTTTATTGATAACATTTAAATTGTGCACAAAGTCTTAAATTTAATGGTCACTAATAGGATAGTTGGTAGGCTAGGTAATTTAGAGGTTAGGAGAGAAATCGAACCCCAATTTTTACGGAGTTGGTCTCCTGTAAAACGTGTTTTTCAAAACCTTTTGGCTATCACTTTTAAAGGTTCTGGCTATCAATCTCATATCCAGAAGACTTTATATTGATATCCAGAAGGCTTTATATTGATATCCAGGACCCATCTGGCTATCACTTTCAAATGTTCTGGCTATCAATCTCATATCCAGAAGGCTTTATATTGATATCCAGGACCCATCTGGCTATCACTTTCAAAGGTTCTGGCTATCAATCTCATATCCGGAAGGCTTTATATTGATATCCAGAACCGTTGAGAAGTTCTGATTATTTATAAAAATGACCCTTCTGGCTATAAATTTCAAAGGTTCTGACTATCAATATCATATCCAGAATGTTTTATAATTATATCAAGAACCGTTGAGAAGTTCTGATTATTTACAAAGTGTCACCGCGTTTTTTTTTTAAACGTGTTTTTCCTAAGCGTTTGAAAAAACGCGTTTTTCCCATGATTTTGCGATTTTTACGAGAGTGAGATTTGGCTTTTTTAATTGAGCCACTTTTTGGGGAAGTTGAAAACGTGACTTAGGTCAACTTATGTTGTAAAGTTATAAGGTTAGTCCACCTAAGCCAACAACATCCTTAATCCGTTACATGGTTCAAAACTTCAAATCAGAACATTCTCATCTGTTTCAAACGCCAATACTACTGTAGCATTCAAACACGAGAAACACGAGAAAATTTTGGGGGAAACTAATTCTTCTATAAGTTATAAAAAAATTATGTTTTTATAAGACCATGGACAATAGGGAGTTGAGAGGGGGGTTGAGAGAGAGTTCAACTAGTTGAGGGGTGTCCAATAAGGAGTTGAGAGGGAGGGGGTTGAATTGGGAGGTTGGAGAAACTCAACCGGGTTGAGTGAAAAATGAGGGGGCCCGCCTTGGACACGCGGCAGCCCCTCATTGGGTCGAAGCCGGCGCGTGTATCTCACGCTCAAATATGGTGCGTGAGTCGGTGACTTTTTTTTTTTTTTTTCCCTAAAGCTTACACGTGGAGGATTTTCATTGGTCCGCCGAATTTAATTTTCCACCCAAATTTTTAAAATCAATTATTTTACAGAAAATTACTTTTTTATTTTTATTTTTTATTTTTTCGCCAAAATTCATCATTTTTTTTCCTCTTTAATTTGATATAAGTTTCGTTTGATTTGGACACCGAAAAAAAACCCCTTTTCTCTTTAAAATTCCTTAATTATCCTTTTTTTATTAAGTGTTAATTAAAAAAAATAAAACGATCTCGAATTTATAATAATAAGAATAATTATTTATTTTTTAATTTAAAAATTATTATTATTATTATTATTATTATAAAGATTATAAATAAAATTAAGATTATAAATAAAATAAAGATTATAAATAAAATAAAAGTGGTGGGGTATAGAATGATGAGTTGGGAGGGGTTGAATTTTAAACTAAACTAGTTATTGTGGGGGGGTGTAGTTGAGAGGGTAGTTGAATGATTAAGTGGATGGATAAAGAAGATGAGGTGTCATAATATTAAGGTAGTTGAATCTTTTTTGACGGTTGAGTTATTGGACATGGCCTAAGGTTTAAGGTTTAAACTTTGGAGTTTGGTGTTTTGGTATAGGGTTTAAGAGTTAAAAACATGGTTTTTTATAACTTATGGACGAACTAGTTCCCCGAAAACACACGCGCACACACACGTAGACACTGAAATAGAAAATGAATCATTCCAGGCTGTTGCCTTATTTGAACTTGAATCAGTCTCTTACCCACCTCTAATTTTTAATCCTTCTTCAAACCCTAAAATCAAAATTCAATCTTTTTCCAATTTCACCTTCTCTCTCTCTCTCTCTCTCAAAGAAATGCCATCCATTAGTGTTAAACTTTACAGCGTTCTCAGCAAGTTCTTGATCAAACGCCGTTTACAATCTCTAGCCGCCGACCACCACTCTAACCCTTACGGCGTCGTTTCCCGTTCCGATGAATCAATCGCCGCTGCCAATCCAAGTTTCTCTGACGACGGTGTTGCTACTAAAGATATTCATCTTGACCCTTTAACCTCTACCACACTCCGTATCTTTCTTCCCGATTCTGCTGTGGGTACACCCAATTTGGGTAAGGAAAATGGGGGGTTTACCGGTTATGGAGGTTATTCACCGGGGTTGGAGAAGAATAGTAGGAAATTGCCGGTGATTTTGCAGTTTCATGGTGGTGGGTTTGTTAGTGGGAGCAATGATTCGGTTGCGAATGATTTGTTTTGTAGGAGGATTGCTAAGGTGTGTGATGCGATTGTTGTGGCGGTGGGGTATAGGTTGGCGCCGGAGAATCAGTTTCCGGCAGCTTTTGAGGATGGGGTTAAGGCGTTGAATTGGTTGGGGAAGCAGGCCAACTTGGCAGAGTGTAGTAAGTCATATGGTATCAGGGGGAGGGGCGGCGGCGGTCGTGGTGGTGAGGGTAGAAGGCGGCAAATTGTTGATGGGTTCGGAGCTTCTGTGGTTGAGCCTTGGTTAGCTGCTCATGGTGATACTTCTAGGTATAATTTCTTGCTTCTTATCCATATTTATCTTTCTTTCCGGTAGTTTAATTGCTTATTTTATATGTTTGATAGTTAACATCATTTATTGGGCGTGTAATATGTTTGATAATTGACATTGTTTGTGATGTCTCTTGATTTTAAGATGCTTACCGAATATTTGTGTTTTTTTTTGTTTTGAATGTTATATGGAAGTTTGTAGACATTGTTCTTGTACATACTATTGTAGTGTTGTCCATGGTTTTAGTACAAATTTACAATCATCATATAGGTTTATCCAAGGTTCTAAAAAGCGCTAGGCGCCGCAGTAGGGCCTAGCGCCTAGGCGGGGTCTAAACTGGACTTAGGCTGGGCCGAGAATTCAGAAATAGTTATAATATCTTAGACGGGACTTAAGCGTTTCATGAACGCCTAGCGCCTAGGCGGCCTAGACGGGCGTCTTTTAGAACACTGGGTTTATCCAATACATGCTAAATTCTCACAAGACATTATAACAGTGTCAATACTGGTTACATCATTTATACGAGGATTTATTTGATGCAAATTAAATAAATTAAAGCAGGTTTTCTCGTCTAGGTCGTGCTAGTGATTTTTCTCTTCGGCATAGGGGAACAGCCATCATCCCTTCTGTTGGCTTGGGCTTCTTAAAAAGGCAATTTTTGTCTTGCCAAACGAGCTCCTATCTGGTATACCATCATGTTGTTGTATTTCTTGTGATTTGTATCTTAAACCTTGTGACATTGTGGATGCTAGGTTTTAGGTTAAGGAAAATATAGGGCCCGAATGTTGATTCGTCCTTGGGGATTGATTAGTTTAATGAACTCAATTAAGCTCTTTAAACTGGAAATTCAATACATGAAATAAGTTATATTGTTTGATAAATGCGCAGGACAAGACGTAGTATATGGATTCTTCAACCCAAGTAGCTGTAGAAAATTAAGTCATATACCTGTGACTTAAGGCCAAAGAAGAACAAGTTTTGTGATAATTGAACTTTAATGGTTTTTTCCACGCATTGCTCCTACCTCGTCTCACTTTTCCTCAACCCCCTTGCAATTTGTAAACTCGCCTAGTGTATCTCTCTCTGGCAGATTTATAAGCTTCTCTCCGTCAACCTTTCTTTGCACTGCCAGTACTGCAATCTCTTTTTTCATTCTTTATCTCGCTGTAATATGAATCATTATGTTGCACCTTTCTGAGTTGTGCGTGCGGGCTAGATTTTCATTTGCTTGGAAGCTTAATCAATACACTATTTTTACTTGTATCTTGAATTTAATTTTGTATTTCTTCTCGTTGATGGAAGTTTCCGTTTTGATCTAACTGAAATGCTAGTAAAACATTCTAGTTAACTCTAGCGACATTATCAAATATTCTACATCTCAAAGTTCAGCAGTTTATTCTTTCAGCACTTTATTTCATATTTAGACAAGCGTGCCCTTATTTAATGTATTACTTGAAGCATTCAACCGTTACGGCCATATTATTTCTCTCCTAATTTACTCATGTCATTTGATAGGTGCGTTCTCCTTGGAGTGAGCTCAGGTTCAAACATTGCTAACTATGTCGCTCAGAAGGCCGTGCAGGCGGGAAGTCTTTTAGACCCCGTAAGGGTGGTGGCACAAGTCCTTATGTACCCATTTTTCATTGGCAACTCTCCAACCCGTTCAGAGATTAAGCTAGCAAACTCTTACCTCTACGACAAATCAATGGCCATGCTTGCATGGAAACTCTTCTTACCCGAAGAAGAATTCAATCTCGACCATCCAGCTGCAAACCCTCTCGTTCTAGGGGAAAGAATGCCATTAAAGTTTATGCCTCCAACTCTTACTATTATTGCTGAACACGACTGGATGAGGGACCGGGCCATTGCTTATGCGCAGGAGCTTCGAAAAGTTAATGTGGATGCCCCTATTTATGATTACAAAGATGCTGTGCACGAATTTGCTACCCTTGATATGTTCCTCATGACACCTCAGGCCCAGGCCTGTGCAGAAGATATTGCTATTTGGGCCAAGAAGTATATTTCACTTAGAGGCCACGAGTTTTCATACTGAGGCTAACTAAATGAGGTCAGGCTTCTGTTTCAACCAACCAGTTGATTCTTTTTCGTTGAATGTACATATAATGTACGATTAAAATGAGGTAGCGGAAGTATATATGACCATTGTCAAGTTCATTAGTTGTAATTATTCATTCTTTTCATCTTCTTCTCAACATTGAGACATGAGAATTGAGATGTACTATTTTGTACATGAATATTTTGTGAATTAATCCATTCTTTTGATTCTCCAAGAACTGCAGGTCTAATTATAATGAACTGCTTTATATTTGTGTCAGTATATTGTAATCTTAAAACTACATTTTGATCATGTAAAGGAATGTGCTTAATGTGTGCCGAAGATAGGAGCATAGCTAACATATGTTTTTTTTGTTTTGTTTTTTTTTTAGAAAAACACTATGAAGTGGCATCCCTCCTAAGCGGCTTGATATTGATTTTTGTTGCAACAGCATTTATGCTTGAATATGTAGCCGGCTGAACAACTTTTCAATGCTGTATTGGGGTGTTCCCATTTCGTAGGACTCTATCCCTTTCCATGAGAAGGGGGTGGGGTGGAGGGGAAATACCTTATAATGAAAAAGGACGGCCACATGAGGATTGTACCTTGTAGCTGTAGCATATTCAATATGTGCCTTGTTGTACGCATAGAATAATGGCGGAGCGAAAATATAGTTTATGCTGCTCCAACAGTCTAGGGATTCTTTATATGATGAATAAATCCTGATTGTTCTATGCTATGCTTCACATTGTTCTGTACAAAGACAGCTTGTTTGTCATTTCTTAATGTCAAGCATTCATTTATATTTTTTCACGTCATTATCATGAGCAAACCTAGTTATCATCACCCCTACAGTAAATCCCATGCATATAAATCCTTCCATTTGCAGATGGTTAGATGGTCCTTGAACCTTAGTTTAATATCCCTCTTATAGAAAAAATCTCTCTTTTCCGGTAAGTTTTCTGTTAAGTTAGGATGGTTCCAGACCTATTTCTGCAACCTGTTCTTTGTACTGACACGAAAAGAAAAAATTCGAGAAGCTTTGATCTTAACTCATCTGCCATGCCATCTTACTCCTACTCCAGTTGTCTGTCCACGTTAGAAAACTGTGCTTCACCTCCTTTTAATCCTTTCTTGGATGAAACAAGAAACCATAAGCGAATTAAGCCGTCAGAAGGCTCTGACGAGTCTTTCACATCTGACAGTAGCTTTTACAGCAATCTTACCTCTTTCAGTAACGGGAATAGCTATGGTAGTAGTACAGATAGCTTAACTAGTTTACCCAAACTCCATTTCAGGGATCATGTATGGGCTTACAAGCAAAGATACCTTGCAGTAGAAGCAATGGAGCAAGCTGCTTCGGTTCTGATTCATGCAGAACGAGTTGAAGTAAAGGAAGAAGGAAATCAAGATGGGATGAGGTTAGTCCAACTTCTCATTGCTTGTGCTGAGGCTGTGGCGTGTCGTGACAAATCACATGCCTCGATGCTCCTCTCTGAGCTCCGGGCAGATGCCCTAGTTTTTGGAACCCCGTTTCAAAGGGTCGCTTCGTGCTTTGTTCAAGGCCTGTCTGACCGGCTTGCCCAAGTTCAGCCTCTTGGGGCAGTTGGGTCGGGAGCGCCCTCCCTGAAAATCACGCCGGCCTCACCGGAAAAAGATGAGGCTTTAAACCATATTTATGATACATGCCCACATATACAATTTAGTCATTTTGTAGCTAATACTTTGATATTGGAAGCCTTTGAGGGAGAGAGTTCAGTTCATGTTGTGGACTTGGGGATGACCCTAGGTCTTATTCATGGTCAACAATGGTGCATGTTGATGCATAGCCTAGTCAACCGAGGAGGCCCACTGCCTAGCCGACTTCATATAACTGGCGTTGGACACTGTGCCAGCCGCCTTCAAGCTATCTGCAACGAGCTGCTGCTCGTTGCAGATAGCTTGGGGATTAATCTAGAAGTTTCTTTAATCGAAAGCAACTTAGAAAACTTGGACCCAGAAAACTTCAAAATTACAGAAGGAGAAGTTCTTGTTATCAACAGCATCTTGCAACTTCACTGTGTGGTCAAAGAAAGCCGTGGGGCCCTGAACGCAGTCCTGCAAAAACTACGTCTTCTCTCTCCCAAAGCCTTCATTCTAGCAGAGCAAGATTCGGGTCACAACGGTCCGTTCTTTTTGGGAAGATTCATGGAATCATTGCATTATTATTCTGCAATATTTGATTCTCTTGATGCTATGCTACCTAGGTACGACACAAGGCGGTCTAAAATGGAACAATTCTATTTTGCAGAGGAGATCAAGAACATAATCAGTTGTGAGGGGCTAGCTAGGGTGGAGAGGCACGAAAAGTTACACCAATGGCGTAGGAGGATGAGTCGGGCGGGGTTTATTGCTAACCCGATTAAAAGTCAACCACAGTCAAAGCAGTGGTTAGAAAGCTTGGAAGTTTGCGAGGGGTACAATGTTGTTGAGGAGAAAGGGTGTTTGGTTCTCGGGTGGAAATCTAAACCGTTGGTTGCTGTTTCATGCTGGAAATCTTCCCCGGTTTGATCTGACAAGTTCTGACAGTGAAATAATGGGCTGATTTGTTTTGTTCAGATGAACAAGAACAAGGGAAAAAATGAACCTGGAGATAGAGAAAGTCTGCATTTGTTTTTTGTTTAACTGTAGTTTAATAAGTCTTCTGAGAATATTTTTCAGGACATTCTTTTTGTATATGGTGACGTTTTGATGATTTTGTAAGTTTGATTTTGTTTAATGAGAATTTGTCTAACTTTTTGGAAAATTTAAGAAAGTTTGATTTTTGGCAAATTGAAACATAGGGAGAAGTCCAAAATGTGCATTGTTTGATTATTTATAAAGAGACTTTGTCCCCAGCTTAGGAAACTCAAAGAGGACTAAGTTAAAGGTTTATAGTTATATTACCTCCGTCCCAACTTACTTGTGACTTATTTTCATTTTGTTTCGTCCTAGACGTCCCAAAATAGCCAACTTTTAATAAGTTTATACTCTAGTTAGGTTTCACATCTACATCCAGGAAGAAAAACAAGGCGAAAGGCGAAAATGGACTAAATCCAAGCATCTTGTTTGATTGATTAGGATCGAAAGATATTATACTTAGATTTCTTGGAAAATGTTTTCCGGAAAATGTAATTTTCACTGTTTGGTGAATTTTAAGAAAATGCTTTCCAGAAAACTTTTTTAGATACATTAATTTTGATCACCTAGAGTATATATTAAAAAAAAAATCAATAAATTAGTCATTATCTCCAATTTCAATTATAAAGTAATGGAAATGTAGTTTTATAATTATAATGGACTAAAGTTAATAATTTAACATATTGCAAAATATTCATAAAAATAAAATATTTTAGACATTTTTTAAATAACTGATTATATTTAAAAAATAATTTTCGTAAAACAAAAATTGAAGTTAAAACAACAATTGAAGTGTTAGCATTTTCCGGAAAACGTTTTCCTTAGGTGGAGGTAAGGAAAACGTTTTCCTTAGGAATGGAGGAAAACCATTTCCTTGGAAAACATTTTCCCCATTTTCCGGTGTTTAACAAACACCGGAAAATGGAGAAAATGTTTTCCGGAAAATGTTTTCCTCCAAACAAAAGGAGCCTAAGTTACGACATTCTTTAATTACATGATTTACGTCGTGAATGCACGGTAACACGCCGCAATCTCCTAATGGTACTGATTGCTCCCTCCGTCTCACATCGTTTCAGTTAATTTTTCTCCCAAAATACTTGTTACTCCCTCTGTCCCTAAAAGAGTGTCCATTTTCAAAAAAAATTGTCCCAAAATAAGTGTCTTTTTTTAACATAACTGATGACGCCAAAATCTGGTTGGATCAGCCTTCGTCTAGCGGTTCGGATAATCCCAGCCACAGTTCTTAATGGCCGGATCTGCACACACGAAACAAACGTAAACTACACCGGGGCTTCACCGGCGAAGGCCCTCCGGTGTAAGAATAAGGATATGGATGATTAGAAATAGAGAATCAATTGACTAGATTAGGGCCAAAAGTTCATTACCCTTCTCCTGTTGTGAGGACCTGTTTATATAGGCGTGGGTGAATGAGTCCCAGCTTGGTAGAGAAACTAGGATGCCGCGTTGATGTAGGACTCGCATTCCTTGGAGATAGACTCCTGATAAGGATGAATGATATCCTGTTATCTAGTATAAGAGATATCATTGTTTAGATAAGGACTCTTTAGTGTCAGAGTTGTAACATAACTCTGTAAGAGGTTTCCCAACGATAATGGGAGGTTTATGACGTAGGTCGGCCCGTCATCTAACTCGGCTCGTCATAGAGGCCGGCTAGGATTAGGCTTCTCGGACTCGGCCTAGGCAAGGACTGCCTGCTCGGCCTTACTGATGTCGGCCTATGATCATGGGCTTCCCGTGAGTGGGCCTCTCGGTATAGGTCCGTTAGGTACGATGGGCCTAGTGTCTGGGTTCCATCTACCAAGTCGGTTTATGTCGTTCAGTGGCCCCCGAGTTTCTATCTCGGCATGCCGAATATAAATTGTTGGGTATTTAATTTCTGGTTGATTGATGTGACAGTTGTAGCCGCCAAAATCCTCGCTTTGATTTGCTGATGCCAATAGGATTTAATGCTAATTGAATCATTGTTCTTCTTGAAATGGGGAAAACTCCAGTTGGATTCCAAATATGAGTAATATTAATTACCCCTCAACTAACTCCCTCGTAAGTAATATAAATAGAGGATCTGTGTTTTAAGTTTTTCACATTATCCTTACCCTCTTTTCTTCTTCCAAACTTTGTCCATGGCAAAAAGAGAGTATGATAATGCTTTCCCAGAGGAATACGATTCCTCAGATGATGCGAAAAACTCGCCCGTCCCAAATGACAAAGAGTCTGCTGACGGCTCCTCACTTCCCCCTGATGATCACTATCTGGATGGTGAAGACTCGGATAATAGCAATCGCGAATGGGAGGAGCCCATCGTCAAAGGTAGTGATGAAGATTCAAGTGACGATAAGGATAGCAGCTCCAGCGAGGTAGATGAAGAGGACGAAGAAGAAGAAAGAGACTTCAAAGCTTTCCAGGAAGAGATGGAGTGGTACCGAAAGAACCAAAATAAATAGCTTCATGTTGGCCCAATGATAGTACCCTTTTTCTCTTTTTCTTGTTTGTACAGGCCAAGCCCCCGGCCTCGCTGTGGGGGTCTTTTGTTGAATATATATATATATATATATATTGGGGTTCTCTCCTTTGGCCTCCTTGCTCCGTTTTTGAGTTCTCTATGTTTCGTATGACCTTGATTTTTTTTTTTATTATCATTACCTTTTACACGATGTTGCTATAAAGTAATGCCGATCATCCGATCTTAGCCGTCATGTCGGCATGGAAAACATTTGCACCTGTCGTTCAACCATAACTTCAATTACCGCCCGACATCGACTTGACCTTTCCTTATCTCGATTTCGTCCTATTCTTGGATACCACTAAGGATGTCGGTCCATCGTAGGGGTGTCGGCTACACCTATGTGCTGAACCCTTCAATGTCGATCCAGGCATTCGAAAAGTGTGATATTTGAAGCCGACTGGCATCCCTGTTGTTGGTCTCGTCTTGACACGTGTTGATCTAGCATTGGCAGTTTGCTTGTGTTTCTCAAACGGCGGTTGGGTCACTTCAATCGTCCGTCTTCCCCTTATATTGATTAGTGCACGTGTCCCAGTGATGGGACAGTCACCTCGAAAACGCGGTCCATTAAATGTGAATCATGATGGGTTAGTGGGAGTACGTGCTGCCCATGGGTCACGGACCAGGTCCGAGTTAAACCCAGACCCATAATTTTCGACCCGCCTATATATACTCCATAATAAACCCTTGAAAATATTCTTACATTCAAATTCCTCACCTGTGTAGTGTGACTGCCGCCGGCGAATCAAACAAGAACTCTGATTTTGGAGCGATTCCCCTCAATCTGCTTCGATTAAAGTGCTTAAGGCGTCCCTTCGACTATCTCCCTCCGATCCCTTTCCATTTTTAAGGTATTCTTCACCCTTCCTCTTGTTGATTTTCCACAGTTGGGGTTCCGAGCATTTCTTTGAGGGTTTTAATGCTTCGCCCGCCACTGTTCCTATTTAGTTGTATTTTTTGAACTTTCCACCTCTTTCTAATGTCTGGTCCTTCGATTTCGGGTGAAAATCCCTTGTACGGTTTCTATCAAAGAAACAATAGGATTTATGTTAAATCAAATGGGCATTGGAATATGCTGTCGTTATTAGCCGTGGGGGATATCCTGTATTCGAGGGGGTCACCTAGGGAAGATCTGAGGTATCCATCTGGCCTTTATGCCCCGAGAGTTAGGGATGACGACGATGCCGATATGGTTGTCCTTGATAATAAGGATAAAGTCCTTGACCATATTTATTTATTTTATGTAAAAGACAAATCCTTGATTCGATCTCGTCTTGAGGGCGCAACCTCCTCGGTCCCAGTAGTCGATTCGGGGGGGGGGGGGGGGGGAATACGGCCTTACCAAGGCTTCTCGATGAGTCTAACCCCTCTGCTTCTTCTACAGGTATGGCCGGGGAGAGCACCTCCGATAGGATAGTGGACCGCTTTGATGCCGGTGTTTCCAGGCCAAGACGAGGTGCCAGTGTTAAGACGACTAGTAGGAAAGTGGGGAAGTCAGGTCCCGTTGTGGATAAGCACCCCAAATCGGGCGAAGAAATGATTGAGGCCCTCTATTCTCGGTATGGAGTGGATCGAGAGGAATATCGTTTGTACTATAGCAAGGCCATTCCTTTAGATACATATGAAAATATCCACAACTTTTACTACGACCAGGCTGTCGTCTCGTTTTTCTTTAAACAATTCCAACTAGGATTACGGATTCCTCTTGACCCCTTCATTAACGAATTTCTGGAGTCGTGGGAACTGATGCCGGCTCATATTGGTGCTAATGCAGTCAGGTACCTGGTTAGTTTCATTGTCTTGTGTCGCAGTCTTAATTTCGAACCGTGTATGTCTGTTTTCGATCACTTATTTAACGTGAGTTACAACAAGACTACGAGAACACTGACCATCAAGTCCGACCCTTCTAAACCCAAGATCATCACCCCAATTTCTGGCACAGTCAGCAAGGTGTCGGGGTAGAATTCCCATGTAATTAAAGTCGAGTCCCGTTTCGGTTGGGAGTTCGCCGTCCCCGAATACGCGCCATCCCGTCCTCAAAAGGTCCACAAGCCTGAATGGAGCGACAGGTTGATCGCTAAACTTGAGGAGTTTTCCAATCTGGGTACTTTGGATTGGAATGAACTGGAGAAAGATCCACGCTATTATGTTCAAGCCGGGTTGATGAGGGGTCCCCTTGATGGGGTCGTCCCCAAAGTTAATGTTCTGAGGGGGAATAGGTTCCCGAATTGGATCGTCCATCCCAATTTTGTTTTCCTTCGTGAATGTGTTCGTTGCCAGGAGCAAAACAACATTTGCCTTAAAACCGAAGACACTATAGGATGTAATTATCTAACCTTGCCTTTTTTTCCTGATCTTTGATGCCTCGTCTCGGTCTAATCTTTGTTTTTTGTGCAGTTTTGACTATGGAGCAAGTTGCCGAGATCGAGCTGGAGGAACTTGACCCCGTCCAGGCAGCGAGGTTGAAGAAGCAACGGTCTAAAGCTGCTGCCCTAGAAAAGCGCCATGACGACATGGAAGATAGGCAGAGGCTGCTTCAGAACAAAGATGATTCCGCGGTGCCCATGTCAGACCGCTCTGCCGGGGAAGTTGGGGATGGGGCCGACGTGATGGCCCCCGAGACCGAAGAGGCTGCTCACGATAGTCAGTCCCAGAGTCAAGGCCAGGATACGCGCGTTGTGATTGAATCGGATAGTGGGGGTGCTCATCACGGTTAGAAAAGATCCAGGGAGGAGGTTAGGGAGGTTCGAGCTCCGAAAAAGGCAACTCCCTCTGCTCATGATTCTGCTTTTAGCCCGGCCTTGCCTGACGATGAGGTGAAGAGTTGGGTGGAGAGGTCTGGTGGTGTCCCTATTTTGTCGGGTCTGGACGTGTCGGTTCGTTCGGGCCTTGCCTTGAAGAAGGGCGGTCCGGTGATAAAGCGGGCCATGAATGTGGATACCATTGAACAGTTGATTGCCGAGAAGCCCACGTCCCAGCAAATGTTGAACCGCAAAGGCTTACTCCTTAGCGAGGTAAAGCTCCTGGCTATCCTATTCTCTTTCTGCTTTTTGTCGTTATTTATTTCTTCTTTCTTTTTTGTAGCTTGCATCTCTTGCCCAAACCGATTACACCATGTATTGGCACGCCTACGAGTCCTTGAAGGAGACAGAAGCCGAGGTGTCTAGGCTTAAAAGCTCTATTGACGGTCTCACCGACAAGGCAATTAGCTTAGAGAAAGAAAAATCTTTTCTTGACGCGTCACAACGCCAGTCTCAGGAAGAAGTCTCAAAGCTGAAGGAGTCTCTGCTAGCCACGAAAAGCGAGCTCGAGGATGAGAGCAAGCGTGTCGAGACGTTGGCGGGAGAAAAGGCTACCGTTAAGGAGAAGCTTGCTTTGTTGGAAGACCAGTATGCTCGTCTGGAGGAGAGCGTGGCGATCAAAGAGAAGGCGGTCGTTGAGGCTTATAAGAGTGGGCCCCAATTCAGGGCATACCTGAGTGATAGAGTTGGCACGATATACAATGACGCCTGGTCCAATTTAACCCGTCTCCTTTACATTGATCCCGAAGTTGATGTACCATTGGAGAAGTGTGCTCGTCTTTATCATCAGGACGCCTACAGTGTTGAGGCTCGGGCCGCGCATTCTCTCATTCCATTCTCTGAAGGAAGTCTCAGGGTTATCAAGGCGATGGATCGTAAGGCTAACAGGCCCGTATGGGAACCTCCAGTGCTGGCGCCTGATAACTTTGAGAAATTGCTGGAGCGAACTGAGGATGAGGCCCGTGCCGGTGTGGATTAATCTAACACGACTTTATGTTTGTCAGGTTGTAAAGCCGGTTTGGCTTGGAACAGTTGTTTTTAGTATTTGTCTCACTCCGCCCAGCGTCATCCGGGGGAGTTTTAAACACTTTTTGTATGTCCAAAATATTCGTATGCCTGGACCCAGTGTTAGCTGGGGGGCGTAAACACTGTCTTGAGAACCTCAGTTTGAGGCGTTTAGCCTTTGTTTAACCTGTTTAGTTAAGTACTATCTCGTTATCAATTCGTTTTATTTTATCTCGGTTTGAGATGTCTCAACGATCTGAGATGACGAGATGTGATAGCCGGTTCAGGCTACGTTTGTAGGCCGTGGTCATTTATCGTTATGGCCGTGTCGAATATATAGGGCTCGGTTCTGATACGCGAGAGCTTAGCATTCGAGATTAGCTTCAAATCATTGGGAGTTTACTTATCCAGATTTGAGTCTAACCGTTAGGACCAGCTCAAGTCGTTTTATGTGCTAGTTGTTAGGACTAGGCTTTTAGAAGTTATGCATAAGTGTGCTCGTCAACTTCGTTAGGGTGCTAGTTATTGAAACCAGACTTTAGAAATCATGCTTTAAGTGTGCTCATCGACTTCGTTAGGGTGCTAGTTATTGAAACCAGGCTTTAGAAGTCATGCTTTTAGTGTGCTCATCGACTTCGTTAGGTGATCTCGGCGTTGTAAATAATACTAAAACCGTGTTATGTACTATAATCAAAGCTTGATGTAAATAAAACAAAAGAAATTTTATTGATGAAATCAAACTAAGAAATAACTAGATATCGACTATAGAATCTAAAACTGAATCTGATAAAAGGAATAAACAGCTAACCGAGATGCTACTGATAGTACTTTCTCAAGTGCTCGGAATGCCATGGGTGTTTAAGCTCTTTTCCTTCCGGAGTTTTGAGCATGTAGGTCCCTTCCCGTATAATGTGGGTGGTGACGTAAGGGCCTTCCCAGTTTGGCGAGAGCTTATTCTGTTGTGCCTTCAAGTGTGTCGACTCAATTTTTCTGAGTACCCAGTCACCGACCTCAAAGGTTCTCTTTTTCACTTTGCTGTCATGGTAGGCCTTGGTTCTTTGCTTGTAATTGATCATTCTGAGTTGGGCGGTTAGCCTTTTTTCGTCAACTAGGTCTAGGTCCAGTAGTCGGTTGTACTCATTAACGACCTCGTCATAGTTGGTTACTCTGAAAGTCGGCAAGGCCATCTCGGCTGGCGCCATTGCTTCTGAACCGTAAGTCATAGCGAAGGGTGTCTCCCCAGTAGGCCCCCGAGTGGTTGTACGGACGGCCCATAGAGCTAGGGGGAGTTCGTCCAGCCACTTTCCTTGACTGCCTTCTAAATTCTTGGTGAGTGCTCTCAAGACCAGTTTGTTGGCGGCTTCGGCCTGTCCATTGCCTTGAGGATGGCTGACTGACGACTTCTTATGCTTGACTCCCAACCTATTCATCTCCTCGGTGAAAGCATCAGAGAATTGGAGGCCATTGTCCGTCACTATAGTGTGTGGCACGCCAAACCGACACCATATGTAATCATGGATGAAGTTGATGGCATTCTCTTCAGTGATCTTTGCTAGTGGTTTCGCCTCTACCCACTTGGTGAAGTAATCAACTGCCACAATTACATATTTGTTGCTCCCTTTGGCTAATGGGAACGGTCCAATGATGTCGACTCCCCACATGTCGAATGGCCATGTTGGTATGACCAAGCTTTGCCCTACGGCAGGTACTTTGGGTAAGTCGGAGTAGCGTTGACATTTGTCACACCTTTTTACGTAGGCTTGGGCATCCTCCCTCATATTTGGCCAATAGTATCCAAGCGTGATGATCTTATCGGCAAGGGTTCTGGCCCCCGGGTGTCCCCCACAAACTCCCCCATGTACCTCGACGAGGAGTTTCTCGGTGCTTTTTGGCGCAACACATCTAAGGAGAGGTCTAGAGAATGACCTTCTGTACAGGATGCCATTCCAGACCATGTATCTTGCCGTCTTATTTTTGATCGATTTGGCCTTTAACTCGTCCCCAGGAAGTTGTCCCTTCTCTAAGTAGTCCTTGTAGTCGTCGATCCATGTCCTTTCCTCATCATCTAAGAGCAAAATCTCCAGTCTCTCATAAGCAGGCTGGTCGGTGTAGATGATCAGGGGGTCCGAGTCTTCAGATGTTGCCATCTTTGAAAGCAGATCGGCTTCCAGGTTGTATTCTCTACCGACTTGCCGTATATCCCAGAACTCAAAGTTCTTGGTCAGGTTTAGGACGAGGTCTTTGTACTTGGTCAGCATGTGGTTTTCGGTGTTGTATTCCCCTTTAACTTGATTCACCACCAGTTGGGAGTCGCTGTATGCTACCAATCTCCTTGCACCAAAGAACTTGGCTCTTTCAAGTCCCAGGATTAGGGCCTCATATTCAGCTTGATTATTTGAGGCAGGGAACTTGAACCTGATAAAATCACGTGCAACATGCTCGCCGGCAGGGCAAGTCAAGTAGACCCCGGCGCCGCTTCTTCCTTGGGTAGTTGACCCGTCGGTGTATAGAACCCAACAGCTGGGCGGTAGTTCTTCCAAGGGCTCTCTATCCATAGGGAACTTCCTTTTTCGGGTGGTCGCCGTATGTTCACTTGTAAAGGCGGTCTCGACTAAGAAATCGGCAAGAGGTTGGGCCAGAAGAGTCTTCCTCGGCTTGTAGGTTATATCGAACTCGGTCAGTTCGATCGACCAGTTAAGTAGGCGTCCTGAGCTGTCCATCTTGTAAAGTATTTTTTTAAGAGGATCATTGGTATAGACCGTGATGGGATGAGCCGAGAAGTAGGCTCGTAGTTTTCTGGCTGCAATTACCAAGGCATATGCAATTTTCTCGGCATTGAAGTACCTGCTCTCGGTATCTGACAGTGCCTTGCTGACGTAGTAGACCGACTTCTGGATACCGCTTTCTTCTCTGACTAGCACGACTGCTACGGCTCGGTCGGTTGCTGCTAAGAAGACGTACAATGTCTCACCCATGACCGGGCTGCTAAGTAGGGGTGGAGAGCCGAGATAGTCTTTTAGTTGCTGGAACGAGGTCGAGCACTCTGGCGTCCAAGCAAAATCCTTTGTTCCCTTAAAGGCTTTGAAAAAGGGGAGGGATTTTTCAGCCGATTTAGCGATAAACCTACCGAGTGCTGCTACTCTCCCATTCAACCTTTGAACCTCTTTGATACAAGTCGGCTCCCTCATATCAATCAAGGCTTGGATCTTTTCTGGATTAGCCTCGATGCCTCGCTGAGAAACCATGAAACCTAGAAACTTGCCCGCGGTAACCCCGAAGACGCACTTGCTAGGGTTAAGCTTCATATCGTTAGCTTTTAAGTTGTCAATGGTCTCCTTCAGATCTGGTATATGGCTGCCGATCTTGGTCTTGATCACCATGTCATCAATGTAGGCCTCCATATTCCGGCCTATCTGAGATTTGAAGACCTTGTTCACCATCCTCTGATACGTGGCTCCTGCATTCTTTAGGCCGAAAGGCATCATGGCGTAGCAGTATACGCCGCCTGCGGCTTGAAAAGCCGTCCTTTCTATGCCGTCCTCGGCCATTTTGACTTGATGATATCCAGAGTAGGCGTCCAAGAAACTGAGGGTTTGATGGCCGGCAATGGAGTCTACGAGCTTGTCAATCCTGGGGATGGGATAGCTATCTTTGGGACAGGCCTTGTTTAGGTCCGTAAAGTCCACGCACATCCTCCATTTACCATTGTGCTTCTTTACCATGACAACGTTTGCAAGCCACTCAGGGTATGTTGCCTCTCTTATGATGCCGGCTTTGAGGAGTTTTTCGACCTCGGTCTCAATTGCTTTTTCCTTGTCGGTAGAGAAGACTCGTCTTGTCTGCTTGACCGGTTTGAAGAACTTGTCGACTTCCAGTTTGTGGAGAGCGACAGCTTCCTTTACCCCCACCATGTCATCTACTTTCCAGGCAAATACATCCAAATTGTTTTGGAGTAGGGAGATGAGCTCTTCTCGTTCTTGTTGGGAGAGTTGCTTCCCAATCTTTACTTTCTGATCTGGATAGTCTGGGTTGATGACGACCTCATCTAACTGATCCACTGGTTTGACTTCGGGGCCGTCTCTGAACTCTAGGGTCTCGACAATGATCTGCTTGACCTTCTCCTTGTCCTCCCCTTCCAAACTTAGGTTTTCCATGTCCAACAGTTTCTCGATCTCGGTTTCCATATCAGTCGGCTGTGTGGCCCCCGAGCTAGGGACGACGGCGAGAGCCAAGTTGTCCGTAGCTGTGTTCATCGAGATGCAGCCAAAGCCGTCTAAGCCGTAGGTAACCTCGGCCCTAGTTGGGACGTCGTTGTCAAGAATAACCCACTCTTCAGGTTCATCTTCAACAGTCGCCAATATAACACCGATATGTGACGTCGAGGTTGTGACTGTGGTTGATTTTGAAACTGTGATTCTTTTATCAGGAGTATCAATCTCCATCTTGGCCTTTGCTTTCCTGGACTTCATCACATGCTCCAAAAAATCTCTCGGCGACCCTGGGACGCACCCAATTCCGGCCGGGGTGGGGAACTTCACCCTTTGGTGGGGGAGGGAGGCAACCAGACCCAACTTCCCTTGACTGGGTGCACCTAGGATAGCATGGTAATCACTGTCTAGATCCATGACTATGAAGGTGACCGTGGCCGAGGTTTTGTAGGGATGAGTGCCGACTTCCAAGAGTAAGTCGACGGTTCCTTTGGCATTGGCCTTATGATTAGTGAACCCTTCTAGCCTTCCATTATATGGGGTCAGCATTGTATCGGGAAGTTCCATCTCTTTAAAGGTGCGATAGTATAGCACATCCTTGGCCGCACCGGAGTCTATGAGGAGCCTATCCGACTCGTAATTATCAATGCGGCCTGTGATGACCAATGGTTGTTCTCTCACTGCACGGTTTCCCGCCAACTCATTCGGAGAAAAACTGATCACTTCCTCCCTCTCATGGATTCAGGGAGGGATGTGGAAGACTTTACTTAGCTCGTAAATCTGCTCCTTGAGTTTCTTGTTTGATGGAATTTCCTCTCTGATCACGCCTATCAACCTAGCCCGAGGTGGTCTGTCGACCTGGTCATTGTTTTTGTCTTCTTCCCTTGGGCGTTTATTGTCCTTGGTCATGAACTGATTGAGCTTGCCTTGGTCGGCCCATTTCTGCAGAATCTTCTTCAGGGCAAAACAGTTCTCGGTGTCGTGGCCGTTATCTCTGTGATAGGAGCAATACTTTGTGGTATCCCTCGGGTATTTCGGGTTGTCTTTTAGAGGCTTGGGGTTGGGGAGATCCACCAGATTCATGATCTCAGAAATCGGTTTATTGAATGTGGTGAATGTCTCTGTCCCCCTGGTCCTGTTTTTGCCTTTGCCGTTTCCCCCGTTGGTCCCATGGGACGAGTTCCCGTTATGCGACTTGTCATGATCTCGGTCTCGTTCCTTATGACCATATAACGTCTTTTTCTTCTCCTCGGCGATGGCCGTGGCATAAGCAACGTGGTACAACTCGGCTTTGGTGAGGGGCTCTCTGACCGACAATTCATAAGTTAGCTGCTCTGACCTATGACCATTCGTGAAGCATACAATTATCTCCCTGTCGGTCAGGCGTTCTTCTATTGAGTCGGCAAGGTCCCTAAACCGGTTGTAGAAACTCAGGGTGGACTCGTTCTTGCTCTGGACCATGTTGGCTAGGTCAGACAACCTTTTCTTCCTCGCACCAGCGGTAGCAAAATATTCCAAAAATTGTGATTTCAACTTGGCAAAGGAATTGATGCTGCTTTTCTCAAGGTCCATGAACCAGGACCGAGCTGCCTTTGTTAAGGTGCTTGCAAAGGCCTTGCACAGCACGTCATCCTGATTGGACACTAGGGCCATGGTGGCCTCAAAGGCTTGGATGTGATCCAGAGCATCGGCGTTGCCGGAGTATTTGTCTAGATGTGGGAGCTTTAACTGCGGATTAGGTGGTGCATCCTTAATCCTCTGCGCGAAAGGGCGCATAGCATCGTAATCATTATTGGGTTTCCTGTGCCCCTGATTCATCATCTCAATGTTGTTGAGCCTTTCTCTAAGGTCGACAATGTCCCTTGTGCTGAATGCCGAGGTATGACTGGAACTGACTATGCTTCGATCTCGGCGTCCCCTTTCACCTTGGATCGGTTCAAGGCGATGCCTTGGGGTACGGCGAGGTGGAGTTTGCCGGGTTGGTGTGCGCCTTGGTGGATCCAGTCTGAGAGGTGAATGACGTCGGGCGTCCCCACGACGTCTTTCCTCTATAATCCTCACTCCAGGGGATTCATCTTCTTGTTCTTCCCGACGACGATTAATGTGGTCTCTTAGGTCTTCATCTAGATTGGGTCTTCCTAACCGTCCGTCTTGGAGACTTACACGGCTCCTGGGAGGCATATCCCGTCTACAATTTTGTAGGGGGTCCCTTCTGCTCACTCTGTCGTCCAGATTTGTCCCCCTCGTTCCAGATGGCTGGAGTAGGTTAGCCAAGGAATTTTCGGGGTCGAGATCTAACAGGGCCCGCTGGGCTTCGGCCAGCTGTTGGAGTGTGTGAACATTCTGTTGAAGCAACGTTCTCTTGTCCAATGGCGGCGGCTGTGATGGTCCTGCTCCATTGTTTCGGGATACTGTCCGTCGGCGGCGCCCATATTGGTTAACAACATTGGGGGCCGGCCCCTTTGAACGGGTATGCATTCCTCCCCCTTGTGCGGGTGCTGTAGGTGAGAGCCTTTGGTTCTGTGCAGCGGCGTTTGTGTTTTCGGGGGGCGGTGCGTCCCTTGTGGTTTCTTTAGAAGGGGTGGCTTCTCGCCCGTCAACCAATTCTCTGGCCATGGTCTGGAATTATCTGGCTAAAGAACTGACCAATCGACTTTCCCGGCAATGGAACCAAACCGATGACGCCAAAATCTGGTTGGATCAGCCTTCGTCTAGCGGTTCGGATAATCCCAGCGACAGTTCTTAATGGCCGGATCTGCACACACGAAACAAACGTAAACTACACCGGGGCTTCACCGGCGAAGGCCCTCCGGTGTAAGAATAAGGATATGGGTGATTAGAAATAGAGAATCAATTGACTAGATTAGAGCCAAAAGTTCATTACCCTTCTCCTGTTGTGAGGACCTGTTTATATAGGCGTGGGTGAATGAGTCACAGCTTGTTAGAGAAACTAGGATGCCGCGTTGATGTAGGACTCGCATTCCTTGGAGATAGACTCCTGATAAGGATGGATGATATCCTGTTATCTAATATAAGAGATATCCTTGTTTAGATAAGGACTCTTTAGTGTCAGAGTTGTAACATAACTCTGTAAGAGGTTTCCCAACGATAATGGGAGGTTTATGACGTAGGTCGGCCCGTCATCTAACTCGGCTCGTCATAGAGGCCGGCTAGGGATTAGGCTTCTCGGACTCGGCCTAGGCAAGGACTGCCTGCTCGGCCTTACTGATGTCGGCCTATGATCATGGGCTTCCCGTGAGTGGGCCTCTCGGTATAGGTCCGTTAGGTACGATGGGCCTAGTGTCTGGGTTCCCATCTACCAAGTCGGTTTATGTCGTTCAATAACTTTGTCCTTAAATGTTTTTTTTTTTTCGAATTTTTTTTCACCGGTCTCTTTATACGTGCAAAACTAAATGTTTGGAAATGAGATTACAAGATTATATATGAATCTTTGCCACCAAATTGTACAAAGAGTTGAGATTTTCAGATGATCTTTAAAATGAAATTTAAACACTCATTTAGGGACAGAGGTAATATTTTATTATTTTATACCAATTAACCTTTATTAATGATAATGAACTATTTCTGGCACAAGCATTAAAATGTCTAAGTAATTAATTTTTTTAAAGGTATATGAGACTTTTCACATGCATTAATTGCATTTTTTAACTGTCAAATGCTCACAGCGATATCTATTTTGAGACGGGAAATGTTAAACTTATAAAAAATTTACAAAATGAAGGATACAAGATGTGGTGGCGATATTTCATTGGCCACATCGATAGTGGATCCAGCACATTCCAATTAAAAACACCAACACAATTATGACACCTCATTTTGTAGACCACATTTTGTAATCAACTTTTGTAATTTATTACTCCCACTTGTCATTCTCACAACAAAAATTCCCTACCCACTTTCTCTTTTCCACCTTACTTTTCATACTCTCTCTCTCTCACAACATTTATTTTTTCTTAATCTCCATGGTGCAAAGTCAAACTAAAAACTTTAAATTGGGTCGGTGAGAGTATTTCCTTTTTGAGAGAGTGGGACTTAGTAATGAAATTCTGAGAGGAACCACATAGTATATGCAAACTGATCCAGCCACGTGTATGGTCAATATCAACCCAAACACATGTAAATCAAATGTGGATAAGAAAATTTCATCAAAACAAAATCATGGCGGCCTGATTCTCCTCCATCCCACCCAGCTAAGTGTGTGTTTGTGTGTGCGTGTTTTCTCCATAGTTGCAGATTACAGAGTTAGGGTTTTTCCATCACCCAAGAAACAAAGATGATGAAAATGGGCATGTCTGTAAAAGCGCACACATTGATTCGAACCCCAAAACTCTCCAATTCAACAACAACTGAACAAGATGCCCTCTTCAGACACGCTCTAAGAACAACAACAACAACAACAACAATTTCCCAGAAGAAAAATCAAAAGCCGAGGTTGTTTGTGGTTGAAGCAAAGGGGAAAGGGAGAATGCCTCAATATCGTCAACCCCAGCAACGGATTCCGACCTTGCCCAAGATTGAAGACGATGGTCTCCCTCGGTTTGTCATCTTCATCCGTATGGCTAAAGTGAGCTCTCTCTCTCTCTCTCTTTCTTGACCATTTTTTTTGAATTTTTGTTAATTTTGATTGAATTGGGGATTTGGGTTTAGTGGGTAATTCAATTTACCTGCAATTTAGCTTGGGAATTGTATTTAGAGATTGAACCATATGGTGGAAATTGATTCTTGTTTGTAGTTTAACCTAAGTAATTGGGGCAAAAGCTGAATTTATATGTGGCCCATCTACTACTTCCGTCCTGAAATGAATGTTCAGAAATATTTTAAATATGCATTTGTTCAAGAGCAAATTTGAATCTTTTTTTCGACATTCATTTGGGGCAGAGCGAGTACTATTTAGCATCAAATCATCCATAAACTTTGAGTGACGAAAACGATATGCTGGTGGGCAAGTGGGGTCAGTATGTGATGCTTGTGTAGCGAAACAAGGTTTCAACTTTGTTTCTTTGGGTGTCACAGAACACTTGAAAATGATTTTTTTTCCGAAGGGCTTCAATTTTAGCTGAACATTTCTACTCCAACATTTGCTCCGTATTCTCATTTGATGCGCATTGACTTTTCCTGCTTCTGCATTTGTTAGTCTAGAATTTCTCTTATATATCGAGAAAATTGAATAAGAATTCTTTTAACTGTGTCTCGTATCTGGGCAGCTCTATATTTGGTACCCAGTTAGCATTGTAGCAGGAGGCACAACAGCAAAGATTATGGTTGCAGCTAAAGATAATTTTCTTGGGAAATACATTTATAAAGATACCATGACTAGAAATCTCGCAGCTGTAATTTACAAAGTAAGTTTTGTTTGTTTATCATGTACAAGTGCCTTCACTTACAAATACATGACAGCCGGAAATCTCGTTTATATTATGCTGACAATTTAGTTTGTTATTGGAACAGGATGAGGAGGAAGTACAGGAAACAGCAAAGAGAATGCACCGTGTGTTGCAATCAGCTACGGACTTCCGATATGGCTACAAGCTAGTGGTATGGCCTTTTCTTACTGATAAGTATCATTATGTTTACGCACATTTTTTTTTTTAAATCATCTCTGATTTTGAATTGAATATGCAGGAAAATGGCAATCTTAAAGCTGCACTCATGAACAAAGATGTGATTGAGGTAAACTTTTATGCTATTTTTGTTCTCCTGAGAAAGATTATCACTAGTTTTTAGATTGTCAGAGTAGAACTAGCAATCTGACGTGAATCTTTTTCCTGGTTTTAGCAAGTTATACTACCTTTATGCAAAAGTGAGCGTCGTTTTTCTTTTTATCAATGATAAAAAGGCACTAGTTTTGAGATGGAAGAATGGTTTTTTTTTGTGCTGTGGCTCTGATACGACATTAACCCCCCCCCCCCCCTTCCTTTCTATGTGAATGTATTTCATACATTTAATTTCGAACTTCAGCTTCCACTACCAGACTCAGAGGAGCTCAAAACAGTTCTTGATAAAGTAAAAGACTTTTTGAAGGATACCAAAGAATCAGTTCAAGAATCGTTTGGGGAGCTGATAAATCTCGGGTCAACCCCACAATCCACACCTTCCAAGAAGAAGAAAAATCCCCGGTAAGTTGTTTATACGGTTCTGTAAACCGATTTTGGTTTTCACACCTCAGTTGCACATTGTTCATGTGTTTACTTTCAACAGGGTCCGAAGAAGAACTTGAAG
This sequence comes from Campanula takesimana, assembly GCA_026119855.1. Lineage (NCBI taxonomy): Eukaryota > Viridiplantae > Streptophyta > Magnoliopsida > Asterales > Campanulaceae > Campanula > Campanula takesimana. The sequence goes on along the minus strand of JAOWBW010000619.1, from coordinate 1,267,856 downwards.
AAGGAAGAACTATGCGGGGATGTTACATATTTCTCTTTACAAGATAGAAAAGCTTCGCCTCTTTCTTTTGTTACCTCATGCAAGCTAAAACAGAACAAGTTCTTGTAACCTAAATTCTTACCGCAGAGTTTTGTTCATAAATCTATCTTCTTTTATACATTTTTTCCCCGTTCGAGCAAGTTAGCGATGGTTCATTGGTTATCGTTAATCATGTAAAAACACCGTTTATTTAAACGAGCTAATTTGATAATACAGCGCATTTATTCAAACTACTATGTAATCTACAGAGCATGAAGCAGAATCGCCAAATAAAAAAAAAACTATCAACACCTAGACAGGAATTTTACAACTCACTTGGGGTGGAATAATGTCTGACGTGCCTCATGATCTTTGGCGGTCGTTGGAACGAGCATTAAAGCTGACTTTTTCCTCGTAGCCAACCCGAAAATCTCTGACATGTCAACATCATCAGCCACCACCCCGGTAGGCAATGCCCAGTCAAAATGATACAGTAGTCGTGCCAATGCTATCTCCACAGTTGTTAATCCAAATGAAAAACCAGGGCAACCTCTCCTTCCACCTCCAAATGGCAAAAACCTAAAATCTTGACCCCGAAAGTCAATATCTTTCTCCATGAACCTGTCAGGATTGTACTCCAACGGGTTAACCCAAGACTGTGGGTCCCGACCAATAGCATAAGAGTTGATAAGAACCCTAGTTCTCTTAGGTATCACGTAGCCATTGAGAGTGCACTCTTCCATGGATTCACGAGGCACTAGTAAAGGGACGGGAGGGTGTAATCGCATTGTTTCTTTGATGACGGATTTCAAGTAGTGAAGGTGCTGAAGATGGCTCTCATCTACCTCTCCATTGTGGCCTGCAATTTTTCGAACTTCATCTTGTGCTTTCTTGATAACGTCGGGGTGTCTAGCTAGTTCAGTCATCGTCCATTCTAGTGTTGCAGATGACGTATCCGTCCCTGCTACGAACATGTCCTGCCAAGCATGACGGATCAAAGGTTAGTCAAAATGGAATAAGATGAACGTGGTTGTACCTCATGCAGTTGGAAGTTGTACTTTGCTAAAAATGAAGTGTGCTTGCTTACTGCAGTACAGGACGAGCTAGACGTCGTCTGGGGTTGTCTAGACTCGTGCATGTAAGCCACGTTCACATACGGGCATGAAGTGAGCTCACAATCACGAATCTAAATGAGCCACCTACAAACGAAGCTCAATCTAGTTTTCAAAATGGCTTGTCATGCGACTCGAGCTATAACATAACACCGCTCATCATTTTCAAGCTCGATTCTTGCTAGCCGAGCTATAACGTGGCCCATCATGTTCAAGCTCGACTATGCTAGTCGAGCTATAACATGGCTCATCGTGTTCAAGCTCGGTTCCTGTTAGCGGTTACTGTCACTGGAGCTATAACCTCATGTTCGAGCTCGGCTCCGTAACATAAAAGTATACATAGATATCGATTCAAACTCAGCTCAAACTCATCTAATATTGTATTGAAACAAATCTAAAATCGTGAAATTCAGCTACGAGATTAGAGGGATTACCAAAACAAGAGCTTTGAGATTGTCATCAGTAATAGGGACCTCAAGGTCATTTCTTTTTTGAACTCGGAGTAAAACGTCGACAAAGTCTTCTTTTCCGCCACCGCCATCGCCGCCTTGTTGCCGCCTCTTTTCGATGTGCTCATTGATTATATCATCACACACTGCTCTCAGATCAGCTAAATTCTTCATCAACCTCCTCTTCATCCCACTCACTGAGTTGACCCACTCCCACTCGGGATAGAAATCCCCGATGCAAAACCCGGCTAGCAATGCTTGAGTCTCTGTCAAAACACTCACCAAATCACCCTTCTTCCTCTCGCCGGAATCGTCGATGAATCGCTTCCCGAATGCCAGCCGGCACAGTATGTTGTTCGCCAAGGTGAAGAACGATTCGCTCATGTTGGTTGCAGAGCCGGTTTGGGCTGACACGGATTTTATCAGCCGAGTCACCTCCTCATCTCGGACGAGTTGGAAAGAGTTCACTCGTTTAGGGCTTAGTAACTCGGTGACGCAGATCTTTCTCGCCTGGCGCCAGTAAGGACCGTACCTGGAGAATGTTACGTCGGAGCAGCCGAAGGACAGGTACTGGGCGGCGATAATCTGGGGACGGTCGGCGAAGACGTTGTCGTGGGTCTTGAGGACGAGTTCGGCGAGTTGAGCGGAGGAGATGACGACGGTGGGGACTCGGCGAGTTGGAGGTAGATGATTGGGCCGAGTTTTTCGGCGAGTTTGGCGAAGGAGTGGTGGGGCATGTCGGTTACGAGGTGGAGGTGGCCTATTATTGGGAGCTTTTGTGGTGATGGTGGGGTATTCAACGCCTGTGACGGAGGCGTTGACCGTCGCCGGAGATAGTAGTAAGCTGCTACTGTGCCGACGGATAGTATCAACGTGCAAACGGCCGGAAAGGTAAAATCGTCCATTTTGGTTTCAAGGACGGGATGCTTGATGGAAGGCTATTTAAGATCGAAGGACAGAACGACTGTAATACTATTTGACTTATTTTAATTTTGAACCATTAACTTCAATTAAATGCACCTAAGCATCTCCGTGGTACTAAGCCATAGCTATCAAAATCAAATTTTGATGGGGCAACTCCCATTTAGTCCCTCATTAGAATCTAAATTACCACCTAGTCCAAGGGATATTAAAAGGGCATGAATGCCCTTACTAAATGACTGGAAATTACATGATTACCCCTCCCTCCTCAACCTTCACCTTCTCACCGGTCAACAACTTTGACCGACCGGCCACCACCTCCGGCCGACCACCACCTCCGGCAACCTTTTTCCGACCACCTTTTTCAGGCAACTTTTCCGGAAGTATTTTCCGGCCACCATTTCCGGCAATATTTTCCGGCGACCATTTCCGGTAAAATTTTCCGGCCACCGTTTTCCGGCGACCACCTCCGGCCACCATTTTCCGACCACCGTTTTTTCGGCAACCACCTCCATCCACCTTTTTCCGGTGACCACCTCCGACCACCGTTTTCCGGCCACCATTTCCGGCCAGCACCTCCGGCCAACATTTTCCGGCGACCATTTTTCGGCCACCATTTCCGGCGACCAAACAACTGTGAACTAATCAGTAAGTTCACAGTTGTCAACAAAACTACTAAGAACACAATCGAATCCGGCGACCACCAACTCTGGCGACCAAACAACTGTGAACTAATCAGTAAGTTCACAGTTGTTTAAGAACAAGTTCACAGTTGTTCTAAAACAAGTTTACAGTTATTCTAAGAACAAATTCAAACATTAAAAAAAAAAAAACTATTTTTTTTTCAAGAACAAGTTCATAGTTGTAAGTTCGCAATTGTAAGTTTGCAATTGTAAGTTCGCAATTATTTCAAAAACAAGTTTGCAATTGTAAGTTCGCACTTGTTCCAAGAACAAATTCACATTTATAAAAAAAATTACTATTTGTTTAAAGAAAAAGTTCACAGTTGTAAGTTCGCAATTGTAAGTTCGCACTTGTTCCAAGAACAAGTTCGCACTTGTTCCAAAAACAAGTTCGCAATTGTTCCAAGAACAAGTTCGCAATTGTTTCAATAACAAGTTCGCACTTGTTCCAAAATCAAGTTCGCAATTGTAAGTTCGCAATTGTTTCTATAACAAGTTCGCACTTGTTCCAAAAACAAGTTCGCAATTGTAAGTTCGCACTTGTTCTAACAAGTTCACAGTTGTAAGTCTACAATTGTAAGTTCGCAAATGTAAGCTCGCAATTGTAAGTTCGCAATTGTTCCAATAACAAGTTCACACTTTTTCCAAAACAAGTTCGCACTTGTTCCAAGAACAGCTTCACAGATGTTCTAACAACAAGTTCACAGTTGTTCCCAAAACAACTTCCTCTTTTTTTCAAAAAAAATTGCAAAATAGTGAATATTCCCAATACTATTACATGTTAATATCTTTTGAGTTGTGTAAAAGTAATCAATCAGCTATTTTTGAACTAATTAATGTAGAATATCATTAAATGACAATCATTATTCCCAATACTATTACAGTTAAAAAAAACAAAAAAAAAAAAAAAACAACAACAACAACAAGATCCATACCAAATTTCCCTTCTTCCATTCCCTTTTATAGACACATCCATCCTCTGCCATGCTCAACCATCACCATTCACCACCACTTCCCATCCCCAACATAACCATAAGAATCAAATTTAATTTTACAATATATCAAACTTGTCCAAAAGTCATCTAATCAAAAGAATAGCCAAATTTGAAATTCAACCACTTTACAAATACCAGAAACCTTAACAATACAATCAACAAATTCACAGTTGTACTCATTTCCCAAACAACAACAACAACAAAAAAAAAAAAAAAAAAAAAACAACAACAACAAACAAACCGACTTTGAGGGAAGTCGCCGGAGCTAGCGGTGACCGAAGAAAGAGTGGGGGAGGGGTGACCGGTGACAGAGAGGAGTTGCAGGTTCGCCATTGAGAGAGAGAGAGAGAGAGAGAGAGGTGAGGGCTAGGTCTGTAATTGCCGGAGGTGGGGAGGGGTGAACGGAGATGGTGTAGGGGTGGGGTGGCCGGTGACGGAGAAGGAGTTGCAGGGTCGCCGGGGTTAGGGGAGGGATGGGGTCGCCGGAGTTGGCCAGCGATGGTGAGATGGCTGGGCGATTTGGTTGAATCTGAACAGTTGGCCGGCTGGAGCTTGTTGGGTTGAGTGGGTGAGGGATGCATTTGGGTCGGGGAGGGAGGGTCGCCGAGGTTAGGTAGAATGTCGCCGGAGATAGGGGTAGCGATTTTTTTGGGTTTTTTTCAGTTCGGCCGTCGGCCATATCTACGGAACCGGACATATTTTGGAAGATCCCAACGGTGGAAAGTAGAGTTTAGGTGTTGCGAACTCCCTACAGAAATTTGAAGACGATCCAACGGTTCAATAATCGGGAATCGTCATTTTTCTGGACGGTCCTGGGAGTGTGCAGATTTTCGAATTTGATTCGGCCGCCGGCCATATCTCCGGCTTCGGGAATTATTTTGACGATCCCAATGGTGAAAAGGTGCGGATTGGTGATGCGCAAGTGATCCAAAAATTTTAAGACGATCCAACGGTTCAATCATCGGAATCGCGTTTTTACAGTCCGAATTCTGGAGGTGCAGTTTTTTGTTTTTGATCCGGATTTGGGCATCTTGGCCGAATTTTTCGACGGTTGTTGGCTCGTGTTGTCGCCTAGAACTCCTCTAGGTTCAGCCATGCTAAGGAGGGCGTTGGTACTGGGAGAAGGTCGCCGGAGATAGGGGAGATGAGGGGTCGCCGAAGGTGGGGATGGAGGAGAATGAAACGCAGTGTGATGGTCGCCGGGGTTCGGAAAATCGAGGGGAAAGGTCACCGGAGGTGAAGAGGAAGGGTCGCCGGCAATGGGGAAGGGAAGGTCGCCGGAGGTGGCCGGATGGGGTCGCCGGAGGTGGGGATGGAGAGAGAGAGAAAGCAGTGAAAGAAAGTAGAGAGAGAACGCAATTTGCGTCTGATTGTGAGGAGAGGGGAGGGGTTTCTGTTTTAATTGAAAATAAGGGGTAGTTTCGGGATTCTATAATTTTAATGGACTAGATGGGAATATTCAAAATATGCGTGGACTACATGGTAATATTAAAAATGTGGCGTGACTAGTGGTAATTTAGCTTAGAATGGGGGACCCTAAGGTAATTTCTCATTTTGATTCACAAGGTATCAACTTAGGATCTCCAATAGTAGGTATCAAAATCAAAATTTAGTACTTATGAAAAAAATACTAGCATCTCCCTAATACACATCCCTTAATTGTATCAAATTAATGACTCCTTTCTTATTTTCATATTATTAATTTTATTTCATATTTAAAAATATTTTTAATAATTTAATATTTATAATAATTAAATATAAATAATTTAAATAATAAAAATAAAAAGTAAACTTGGATAAAAAAACAACTAATTTATTTTGACACATAGCATTACCAATGACAAAATAAAAAGGTAAATAAAATTGGTTTGGTCCTAAAGGATGTAGCAAAATTGCTACCTTTCTTAGGACCACATCAAATTTTGGTACCTTCTTGGTTTTGCCATTGGAGATATATTACCTTGAGGTATGTATCAAATTTGATTTTGATACCTACCATTGGAGTTGCCCTAAATGCCATTTGTTTTCTTCCTTAAAAAAAACAAAGAATACTAACGCATAAAAAAGTCACAAAATTTTCCTCACAAAATCGTAAATGTAATAATTTTATTGGCGTTTTAAATTAGAGTGTGGTGGGTCCATTATGAGAAAATTTGGGGGGAAACTAGTTTCTCCATAAGTTATAAAAAGTCATGTTTTTATAGGGTTTAAGGTTTAAGGTTTAGGGTTTTAGGTTTAGTGTTTAGGGTTTTAGGTTTGGGGTTTAAGGGTTAAAAACATGACTTTTTATAACTTAGGAACTAGTTTCCTCCAAAACACACTCATCCATTATTGATGTAGCCAATAAAATATCGTCCCCTCATGCTGTGAGCAAGATTTTGTGAATTTATTTTGTGCCCCTATCATTGCTCACAAAACAAAAGCACATAGGCATGTTCTAACAGAACAATCTGATGGCGACAACTCTTTAAAACAAAAACTAATTACCAAAAGTATCTTTTGAAATGATTTTTCTTCTTCTTCTTCTTTTTTTTTTTTTTTTTTTTTTTTTTTTTAAGGCAAACACACATACTTGCATTCATTAATTAAGATTAACTAGATGATACTCCACAACTTTTAGAGGCTCATCCCAAATTAAAATTTGTAACAGAATTTGCGCAACATTGTACAAGTATGATTAATAAAGAAGAAATTGAAGCAAACAACAAATTACAAATACCTATAATACTTCCAATTCATACAGGCTACAGCCCAGTAAAATTTGATACCATAGCCTTAGGATCAGTAGAACTATAAATTTCAAGTATCACCCAAACCATTTTGCTATTGATATCGCCGGAGCCAAATCTTCATGGAACGCCTTTACGAGTAATGACTTGAGATGCGTAAATGTTTCTCTAAGAATAACTTGGAGAAAAATTAACTGGACCAAATCGAAAAAGGAGGGAATTATAAAGTCTGAGGTTCCATCTCAAAACCAATTGGCTATGGGAGGAGTTGCCCATGATCTTTATATAGTCAATGCATGGCTAGTTAATTGTCTCTAACAGGGAAAAGGGAATTAAGCATCTGTTGTGTCGAGAAAAATTATTGATTTCAATCTATTTACTGGAAGAAAGTAATTGGTTGGCGATCAATAATTCCATTACACCTTTTTTATCTTATTTAACTAGATTTAAAAATAAAATAAACATAGATAAATGGACAAACTACCCAAATAGTCCCTCTACTATGTGCATTTTATGGGCTTAGTCCCTGTACCAAAAATTTAAAAAATAACGTCCCTTTACCACTAAATTAAATGTAATTGGTCCCTCCATCAGATTTCGTTAGTTTTGAGCCGTTAAATCATGTGTGGTACAACTTAAATTATTTTTAATATGGGTAAAATTGTCATCACATAAAATTGTAAAAGGACTAATTGGGATTAATTTGTAAGTAATACTCGCTCCGTCTCAAATTGAATGTTCAATTAAAAAATCAAATTACTATTATTTATCAAGAGTATTTTTTTTAAATATTCATTTTATGAGGGAGGTAATAATATTTAATTTTTAGTGTTTTTCACGTCACACCAAAAGTTAACACCAACCTCACAAAGTTAATTTACAAGGTCCAATTAATTCTAAGCAGGGGACTGAGCAAGACAAGATTGATAAAGGCTAGGGATGACCAAACCGTCCCGGAATCGGACCGGGATCGGAAAACTGGACCGGAACCGGACCAGAGAAGCTGGAACCGGAGCAAACTGGCGAGTAAACCGGAACCGGAGTAACCGGAACCGCCAGTCATCCGGGCCGGTTAAGGTTCACATAAATGGCGAACCGGACCGGAACCGGAAATCCCTTGTTTTTTCAATAATTTTTAACTTGTTTATTCATTATTGACCGGAATCGTACCGGAACCGGATTGTGGTAACCGGATCCGGGGTAAGCAAGCGCCGTTTATGGTTCACCTATATGCCGAACCGGAACCTGCGGTTCCGAACCGGAATCGGAGTTGGCCATCCCTAGTAAAGGCAAGGGATGGGATCAAGGAACACGTGTTTGTTTTTAGTACATCATAAAATAATTAGTAGGTTGAATGCTAACTTTCTGATACATTTTTGGTACGAACAAGGCAATATAAGTGATGTAAGGAGCAAGGAAAAGGAAAAAAAACTGATCATTAAGCACCACAAGACTATTTGAATTGTTTGTTTTTGTTTTTGTTAAAAATTAATTTCAACCAAATCATTTAAGATATACTGTATAACAAAGCATACAAGAAAATCAAACATAATTTCATATTATACGCACATACACACACACATGATGACTAACATAAACTTAGCCTTACCCAATCAGTCCTACTATTTTTATTGTGATGACTATTTTGCCCATAGTAAATGTAATTTGAGTTGTACCAAACTTGGTTTAACGCTCAAAACTAATGAATTTGGACGGAGGGACTAATTGCATTTGATTTGAGTGGTAAAGGGACGTACTTTTTCAAATTTTGGGTACAGGGACTAATCTCATAAAACATACATAGTAGAGGGATTATTTGAGTAGTTTTGTCCTAGATAATTAAATTATATTTTCACATTTATTATTTGCAAATAAACAATTAATAAATATTAATAAATATGAAATCAAATTAAACAAATCAAGTAGTAAGAGATCAACACTTGAAAGAATAGGAATTTCAAATTTGTTTTTTTTTTTTTTTTTTTTTTTTTTTGACAGAAAGGGATTAGAGAAATGGAGAAGATGAGGAGACAGAGAGAAAACGGTTATTAACTCTTCTTCAATCCATTACTTTAATAACCCAAAAGTTTTTCTTCTAGTTTCTTAAGTACTAGTTATTCCCTCAATTGCATAATAAGTAAGTATTCCATAATAAATCACACAATTTTTAGTTGTTCTAGAAAATATTCTGAATAGATTTCTATAAATTATAAAAAGTCTATTTTTTAATATAGTTTCAACCGAAGAAAATGAAGAAAAACGACGGCGGTAGGCGTCGGAGAAACCTGGGTCATCGCGGAGACGGAGAAGGAGGTCAAACATGGTGGTGTTCGCCGGAGAAGATAAGGGCGCTGACGTTGGAGTGTGTGTGGGTCGTGTTTTTTAGAGAGATAGAATGTGTGTGTGTGTGTGTGTGAATGAGGGGAGGGGAAGGTGGTTAGCGTTTTGTTTGAGAGCGAGGGTAATTTTGGTATGTAGGCGTTTAGTTTGACTGGTCAATAAAGGTCGGAGGTGTCTGGGCAATTTCGATTTGGGGAATTCTTTATTTGCCATTTAGAAAAAGTCTTTCTTTATTTGGAATAAAATCTGAGCTGCTCTTGAGGAATTTTTCCATTGTTCAACTGTAATTTATACTCCGTTTCTCCCCTCAATAAGATATTTTGTCATTTGGGTTTCTACCCGAAATAAGACGATTCTAAAATAAAATTTATTTTATTTAATGGGTCTCATTTTCACACTAACAATAACTTTCCACTTATTATTCTCTACTTCACTTTTCCCCCTACTTTACTTTTCACACTCAGAACACCCACTCCACTAACACTTTTCCTTAATCTTTGTACCATTTCAAAAAAATAATATCTCGAGTGAGACGGAGTTAGCACACGCTTTCCGCAATCATCAGAAAAATGGGAAACCAGTTTAAGGTGATCTTATTGTAATTGTTTCTCCAGATTGAAAATTATATTTTCTCCCCTCGCCGTGGACGTAACCAAGTTGGTCGAACCACGTAATCTGTGTTCTTGTGTTTGATTGATTCTTGTTTCGCCATCAAGTCTTGTTTATTGCTTTAACAAGGTGAGGGTGATCGGAGGATAAAGGAGGAGCTCGCCGGTGGTGTAGGTGGGGTGGGGAGGGGGTTCACATAGGTTGAGGGCAGAATAGAGAGGGAGAGAGAGAGAGAGAGAGGGGGAGACAGTATGTCTGTGTGTGGGTCATGTGGGAGGCCGGGAAAGAAAAGGCAATATCAATTTGTTTTATTTTGACTATTCATTTTCATTCAATTTGCATTAAAATAAAAATGAAAGAGTTGTAGTTAAAAACATCCTCTAGTAAATGACACATGGCTTGCACATGATCATTTCATGAGTTTTCTGACAAAAATTATGACTTTGGAGCAATCTATATATATATAAGCAGGATAGTCACCCAAAATAGAAAATCAAAATTTTCCCGCCAAATTTGGTTTCTAAAAATAGATTATCACCATCTTTTTTTATTAGACATTAATAAATTTAAGGTTGATTTAATTGCTTTAATAGACATTTTTAAAAGATTAGACTCTTCATTCGACTTCCTATCTGCCAATGAATTCTAAGGCCATGGGAACAATATTTATTTTGAGACTAGCCATATTCTTAGATTTAGACTATAAATATATCTCAATCGGTGTCATGGAAGCAACTACAAACCTGTATTGATAAAAAAATATTACTTCAATGAAAGCATCGGTAATGAGCTATCAAGAAGGAAAAATTAAGGTAAACGCATTTGGAATGGACATTGATAAGGTATCTCACTTCGTTGCCATCCCTTTGTCCAGTGGTTATGGACAGTGATAGTGGTGAAATTGGGTATGGGCGGTGATGATGGTGACCAGTTAGAGAAAAGGAGTTGATGATGGCAGACTGTGAAGATAGTCCCATGGCTGGTGGTTGTAGTTGGTAGTTGTAGTGGTGATGGTTGAAGATGATAGAAAGATAAGAATACAATGATTTTTGGGTGTTGCGATGTAGTACTACTTCATAGAAAAGTGTTTTAATTAGGCTATTGTGTGTATGTGTTTTGTTTTGGTTTACTTCAAATTAGGCTTGTGTTTAGTACTCCATATGTCCCTAAATGAGTGTCCAAATTTCATTTTAAGAGACACTGAAAATCTCAACTTTTTGAACAATTTGGTAACAACGATTCATATATAATCTCCTTTCCCAACTTTTATGGAAATTTCTAGATGTGTTTATTTCCCCAAGTCGACGTGTTTTTAGGTTATGCTTCTTCTTTTCGTTTTTTTTTTTTTTTTTTGGGAACGAAGTGTGTTTATTTTTTATTAGGAAATTGGTAAGTTTATGTTTGGAAAAGCTAAATAATATTTAATGAATCCCGCAATTACTTCCTAAATTTACTCCAGCTTTTAATTTGAAATTCATAAAAAAAAAAAGGGGCAACTCCCATTTAGTCCCTCATTAGAATCTAAACTACCACCTAGTCCAAGGTATTTTCAATATTACCACCTAGTCCAAGGGATATTAAAAGGGCATGAATGCCCTTACTAAATGACAGGAAATTACATGATTACCCCTCCCTCCTCAACCTTTCACCTTCTCACCGGTCAACAACTTTGACCGACCGGCCACCACCTCCGGCCGACCACCACCTCCGGCGACCATTTTCCGGCAACCATTTTCCGGCGACCACCTCCGGCCACCATTTTCCGGCTACCGTTTTCCGGCGACCATGTTCCGGCCACCATTTCCGGCAACCACCTCCGGCGACCATATTCCGGCGACCACCCCCGGCCACAATTTTCCGGTGACCACCTCCGGCGACCATTTTCCGGCAACATTTTCCGGCCACCATTTTCCGGCCACCACCTCCGGCCACAATTTCCGGTGACCACCTCCGGCGACCATTTTCCGGCCACTTTTCCGGCGACATTTTCCGGCCACCTCCGGCCACCATTTTCCGATCACCGTTTCCGGCCACCATTTTTCGGCGGCCACCTCCGGCCACCATTTTCCGACCACCGTTTTCCGGCGGCCACCTCCGGCCACCGTTTCCCGACGGCCACCTCCGGCCACCGTTTTCCGACGACCACCTCCGGCGACCATTTTCCGGCGACCACCTCCGGCAACCATTTTCCGGCCACCACCTCCGGCTACCGTTTTCCGGCGACCATGTTCCGGCAACCACCTCCGGCCACAATTTTCCGGCGATCATATTCCGGCGACCACCCCCCGGCCACAATTTTCCGGTGACCACCCCCGGCGACCATTTTCCGGCGACCACCTCCGGTCACCTTTTCCGGCGACTAATTTTTGACAACCACCTCCGTCAACCATTTTTCGGCGACCACCTTCCGCGAGTATTTTTTTGGTGCCATAATCCGGCGACTACCTCCGTCGACCATCTCCGGTGATCAAATAACTGTGAACTAATCAGTAAGTTCACAGTTATCAACAAAACTACTAAAAACACGATCGAATCCGGCGACCAAACAACTGTGAACTAATCAGTAAGTTCACAATTGTTAGTTTACAATTGTAAGTTCGCAAATGTAAGTTTCGCAATTGTAAGTTCGCAATTGTTTCAATAACAAGTTCGCACTTGTTCCAAAAACAAGTTCGCAATTGTAAGTTCGCACTTGTTCCAAGAACAAGTTCGCAGTTGCAAGTTCACAATTGTAAGTTCACAAATGTAAGTTCGCAATTGTAAGTACGCAATTGTTCCAATAACAAGTTTGCACTTGTTCTAAAAAAAAGTTCGCAATTGTAAGTTCACACTTGTTCCAAGAACAAGTTCGCACTTGTTCAAATAACAGGTTCATACTTGTTCAAAGAACAGGTTCACACTTGTTCTAAGAACAAGTTCACAGTTGTTTCCAGAACAAATTCCAAAAACAAGTTTTTTTTTTCTTGGAACAAGTTCACACTTGTTCCAAGAACAGATTCACAGTTGTTCTCAGGACAAATTCTAAAAACAAATTCATATTTTCAAAGAAAAACGTATTTTTCCATAACAAGTTTACAATTATTCCAAGAACAAATTCACATTTTTCAAAAAAACAAGTTCACAATTGTTCCCAAAACAATTTCCATGAACAAGTTCACTGTTTTTTTTTTTCAAGAAGTTCACATTTTGTTCCAAGATCAAGTTCGCAGTTGATCCTAGAACAAGTTCACAGTTGATCCAAAAACAAGTTACAATTGTTCTAATATACAACTGAAAAATCCCATATTGTTCGCACTTGTTCAAACAATAACTGTGAACTCAGCAAACCAAATCAATCCATCAACAACAAAATCTCATTTACATTCAAAGCCAACACCAAAAAACAATTGAGAAACTTTTTGATTTACCAATCAATTAGAACACACAACAAAAACAAAAAGTGCCAGTGCACAACATTTTTACCAATATAATCTCCCAAATCAACTCCCAATTCCAATAAAAGCTAGATAATTGACAAAAAATCATCACCTTTATCAAGGAATTCAATGAAAAAGTGAAAAGCGGAGACCAAGTACTCAACCAGCCCATTAATTTCCTTCTTCCTTTTCATTTCTTCAAATGAACGAAATCGTCAAAATCTGAATTTCGTTTGCCGGATCTTCACATATCTTGATTTTGTTTGAGCCGGTCGGAGAGAGGAAGAGAAGTATTGATGAGAAACAGCCAGATCTGTTGAAAATAGGCTTGCCGCCGTGCAATTGTTGCCGTTGTTTTGGAGGAAGAAACCCGCCGGTGACGGAGGAGAAGCAGATCTGCAGAAAACAGTTTCTCCGTCTTCTGGGCACGTTGCTGTTGTCGTTGGGAATTGGGCAAGGGTCGTTGGGGTTAGGGTAGTGGTGGGGATTCAACAGATCTGATAAGAAGAGAGAGAGAAAGAGAGAGTGCCGTGGTAAGGATCGTCGGTGGCCGTCCCCGTCGCCGGAGTGTGAAAGATCGAGAGAAGAAGGGGGGCTAGGGTTATGGCTTAGACAGATAAAAGGTGGAGTGGAGCGGAGATGGCCGGAAGGGAGGCGGAGATGGGGGTGAGGGGTTGCCGGAGGAGGGGGTGAGGGTTGCCGGAGGAAGGGGTAGGATCGCCGGAGGTGGGGGATGGAGGAGAGAGAGAACGCGGTGAGAGAATGTAGAGAGAGAAGTCGGTTTGCGTCTGATTGTGAGGAGAGGGGAGGGGTTGCTGTTTTAATTGAAAATAAGGGTAGTTTCGGGATTCTATAATTTCAATGGACTAGCTGGTAAATAAAGATATTAGCTTGGACTAGATGGTAAATGAAAATATGGCCTTGGATTAGGTGGTAATTTGAGTTAGGATGAGGGATTAGGTGGTAATTTTCTCAAAAAAAAATTGAAAGAAAAGTTTATTTCTGTAAACGTTAGTATGCTTAGGTTTTTCTTATTTTCGGCAAAAAAATTTATAAGTACTTACTTAATGTTGGTCAGTTTAAAGGGTTTTTTTTTTTTTTTTTTTTTTTTTGTATGAAGCAGTTTAAAGGTACTTGAGAAAACCAAAATGGGAAGCTACTAAGTCAAATTAGCTCATCACAACTAATTAAATTCCTTATACACCGTTTTTCTACATTTGTACCCTGACATTTCGTTTGATTATAGTTACCATAACTTCTCCATTATCATCCATCTATTGAAGTTAGAATAATACTAGGGGAACAAAAAAGTCACAAAAACTTGCTCACAAAATCTTAGGTGTAATAATGTTATTGTTGTTTTTAATTAAAGTGTGGCGGGTTCCTTATCGATGCAACCAATAAAATATCACCACCTCATTTTGTGATTACAAAATACTCAATCCGTCCAAAATGTTTCGCATTTGACTATTCTAACTTTTTAAAGATATGAAGATTTGTTTCCCTAGCCATGTTTTATTTATGCAATTTTAAGCCTAAGTTTTAGAAATGTGTAAAACTTTTTGGGACAATGAGAAATATGAAAATAATAAGATGGGACGGAGAGTGTAAAAATAGACTACAAAGAAAGAATACAAATAACATTTATGAAAGTGGGAATTGAACTACATGGATTGAGGTTGATGTCATTGTATGGACTGAAGAAGGCGGAGATTATTTAGGGAATGAAATGTTGTACTGTAGACAACGGCAAAGACGTGTTTTTTTTTTTTTTTTTTTTTTTTTTTTTTTTTTAACATGGATTTGCTTAGAGAGGAGTACAATATTTGATTTTTCTCAAAAAGATTGTCTATCAACAATCCTAAATCTGTGTGAAAACAAGGTTATTAGGATGCGGGTTATTTAAGGTAGGGTTTGTGTATTTTCTCTATTTTTTTTCCTTTCCTTTTGGTTTTCCTTTTCATATTCAACAAACAAGATCGAAGATCATTGTTTCTGATTAATTCATTATTTTCAATCGGTCAAGGTATTGAAAGAACGAGTATCTTTCCAGTTTCAGCTGTTACCAAAACTTTAATTTTGAGATGTAATGGGAAACCGATCAATAATTTACATTGGATTTTAAAGTGACCAAAAAATAAAATGGATAAAAAAGAAAAAGTGACAGGTTTAATGAGATGGATTATGTTTTTTTTTTTAAAAAAAAAAAAAAAAACCATAGAGTGATTAAAAAAAAAAAACATGCGTGTTCATGCAAAATCTACCCAAGCTGAGATTATTTTTTCGCCCTTTTGCATTTTTATGAGACTATAAAGTATATACTCCCTCTGACTCGCTCGAATTAGGATTCTTGGTCAAGCAATTTTTACAATGACCAATAATTTGAAAAAAAATGGAGCTTCTTTCTGGACACTACTATTTTGAGCAGCTAAAAAGAGCAAAGATTTTAAAAAGCTCCACTCGAAAACTCTCTATTGAAACGCTTAATTAGTAAAATAATGGCTTTTTTTTTTACTCTATGGGTTATTTTTTTGGAACTAAAAAATATACTCCCTCCGTCTCAGCACAAGTAGGCCTAGAGGAGTGGACACAATAATTAAAAGAAAGTAGTGAATGTGGTAGAAAATGAAAGAGATAATGAGTGGGGTAAATAGTAGTGTTGGTTGAATAAAATTAGTGGTGGAAAATGAAGAGAGAGAATGAGTGGGATTAAATAGTGGGGTTGGTTGAATATAAATATATTATAACATTTTCATTTTGGGCAGTCTCAATTGTTCTGAGACGGCCTAAAAGGGAAAGAAGTCCTACTTGTACTAGGACGGTGATAGTATTACAAGAGTATTACTATTGGTTATTTATTAATCAATGTCTTTGGCTTTATTACAAGCATATATTTGAAATTGACATGTACGTTGGCACTTATTGACACTACTACTGGCACTTTTAATAAGTGTCAGTATCAATGTTTAAAAGTGTAAGTGTAATGGCTGGCACTTTTAAACACTACCACTGACACTTAAGAAAAGTGTCAGTTTCATGTTTATAAACGCCAGTTGAAATCACTGACTTTTGGTAATATTAACAATGGGCATTTCTGATGTTTGCTAGTATTTACGAAAATACCACCGCCTGTTTTTAGGAATAAAGGCCAGCGTCTTTGAAAAACACGTTTTTCCTTCCTTAAAGTAAAACACGTTTATCACGCGACCTACTACTAAGATGGTTATTTATTAGAAAAGGTGATTTAGTATTGAGACAAAAATAGGAGGAGGTGGTAAAAATAAATAGTATACTGTATTTTTTTTTCTAATTAAAATGGGTCAAATATAATAAAATTCACAATTTTAAGGAAGATAGCTTATTATTTATTCCCTCCGTCCGAAAGATAGTCCATTTTGGATTTTTGACGGTCAACATATGTGAACTTTGATCAAAGATTATAATCAATCTAATCATCCCAATGAAATTTTAAACTTTGTCATTGATAAATCACTTGATGATTAATCAATAACAAGTTTTAGTAAATTATAATTATAATAATTCTGCGCATCGCGCGGGTGCACTACTAGTAATACTAGTGATAGAATAGGACCTGACTTGGGAACAACCCCTAAATTTTGGGGCCCAAAATGCACATGACCCTAAAAATATACTACTACTGTAATTAAATAAAACTAAAGAGAAATGTTTCCATAATGCTTAGTTGTATTATTCTCATACATTTACAATGAACTACTTCAAGATGTCCAAATCCAACGGATGCCGTTGAAAATTCAATTCTAAGATTTTCCGCTAATGAAATTCTAATCAATATTTTAGGCACATTTGATTGTCTTAATGAAATTTTGATAATTGTTATTAATAATATTTATAATAGTGTATCAATAACACGTTTTAAAGTTCATTAAATAAATAAAATTAAATTATTACTCAAAGTTCATTCAAACTAAAACTGAAAAAATGAGACTAACTTTTCAAGACGGAGGGAGTATTATAATTTTCAAGAAAAAAATTAAAGATTCTCCAATAATTAAAATTCCATAATCTTAAAAGACTTTGCAGCCCATTAATGAAACTGGACAACTCCAAGGTGACCAAGGCAAACCAACCTTTCTAATTTTTATTTAATTTCATGCTTCATAAAAAGATTATATAAACATGTCAAAGACAAGGACTCACGTCGTTTTCTAAGTTCTACTCCCTCCGACTCAAAATGATATTCATACTTTTTTAGCAGTTACTACGAAAAAAGTTTGAGCAATACTTTCAAGTTGATTCAAATATTCTAATGAAGATCTAAATTTGTTATTGATACACCATCAACAATACTATCAATAACACGTTTTAGATTTTCATTAATATAATTGAATCGGCTTAAAATTATTGCTCAAACTTTCTTCGTAATAACTTCAGAAAAAGTATGAAGATCATTGGGGACGGAGGGAGTATTGTCCACCTTTTTTTTTTTTTTTTTAGTGTGTTTATGTGCGTTCTTACTCAATCATGAAATAATTTATAAACAATGGTTTCTTTCAATTATTTGATATAGTTGTCAGAATCTTTGCTAAACCTTATAAACCGAGTTTCAGAAGATGTACTGCATGCAGAAGGGGCGGGCAAGGTTATCATTTTCTTGATTAATTATTATTGCGAAATTCCGAGTTGTTTGTATTGAGGATGGGAAGAAAGCCTTGTTGTGAGAAGAGTAGTGGATTGAAGAGAGGACCATGGACAATTGAAGAAGATCATAAGCTTATCAACTTCATTCTCAACAATGGCATTCAATGTTGGAGACTCGTCCCTAAACTTGCTGGTACGTACTGTGGCCCGAGTCTATGCGTGTTTGTTTATCTAGGGATTGTGCAGTTTGTGTATGCAGTTGGACTACATAACAGTTCTACAGTCCAACTTTGTTTATCTAGGGATTGTGCAGTTTGTGTATGCAGTTGGACTACATAACAGTTCTACAGTCCAACAACCCACATAACATATTAGCAGTGGCGTATCCAGGTTTTACAGTGAGGGGGGTCAAAAAAATTATATAAAAAGATTTAAAAAAAAATTACACTATTAAAAAAACAATAAAAAAAACTCACATATAAAGTTTTTTTCCACATGAATTCAAATTTTGATGATATAATAAGAAAAGTGCTACTCAAGTGGTTTCCTATTCTTTATCTTTTTAAAATACTCCATAATATCTTCATTTTCAATTTTCCTAAAAATCTCCATTACTTTGGGAATGTTTCATTTTCTTAAAATAGTTTTCGAGCACTGTTTGAAAATGTGTACAAAACAAATTAACAAGTACACCGGTCATATATAAAGTATTATAAACACATCAACAAGCAACAACTACAAGGCCACTGGCCATACACAAACAAATCATCATGGCCACAGGCCATAAAACCACAACAACAAGGCCACTTGCCATAAACAACCACACGAGGAAGGGCACTGGCCATATTAAACACGCCAACAAGGCAACAACTACAAGGCCACTGGCCATACACAAACAAATTAATAGGGCCACCGGCCATAAAACAACAACAAAGCCATTGGCCATAAACAACCACACAAGCAAGGACACAAACAAGACAACAACTACGAGGCCACTGGCCATACACAAACACATTCATAGTTTCTAACCTCCGGGACGGGGAACCTCATTCGCAGTCAGAAGGACGACCCACATGATCTTTTCAAACTTCGAGGAGGACCCATTTTTTGTAGAGAACAAGCTTCAACAAAATTTTAAGTTCAATAACTGAATTACCAATTTCAATTTCTTTTAAGAAAGAATACAGACAAAATGTCTAAAATGGGATCCCAAATTTGTTTTTTCCATTTGAATCATTACCAAAACAAAATGGCTTATGGCTGCAATTACAAAATCTCAATTAAAAATTGCAACACAAACAAGTCACAGTGGCATTAATATGAGATTTAATAGTGTATATTTCAATAAAAAAATCAATGAGATTAAAAAAAAATCTGATTGAAATGGTGAAACCCTAATTTTTGGGAAATTTAGGGATTTGAGATAGTAGGCGAAAAACATGAGAAAAATTACCTGTTATGTGTTAAGGAATATTATATATTCCTAGCACATATTGTAATTACCAAACATAGAGATTGTATCTTGTACACCAAGTTAGATTATTCTAGAATATTAGTTTCCTTATTGTATTAGTATTCCTAATTAGATTAGGACTCTAGAACTCTCTTTGTACTCCTATAAATATGTATTGTTAGTATCAATAATACTTGAGTCATTCATACAATATTATTTAAGTCTCTCATATCAATTATCTCTCTCCATGTATGATTGGCTCCGACTATCTCTTTCTCTAATTCTTGACATTATGAACCGAAAGTATGGGCCCGGCGCTCCAGCCTCCGGCGAGGTCCTCAGGTCCGGCTTCCGATCGCCATCGACGTCGCCGTACAATCCTCTGCGTCGCCTCTCAGTCTCTCCTTGCGCAATCACACAATCGTCTTCTTCCTCCCGCTTGCGGCATGAGATAAGTGTGGGTTGGTTGTGTAAAAATTGAGTTTATATATAAGGTTTTATGTAAATTTTGAGGGGGGTTAACTGAAATTTTTGAGGGGTTAAGGTTATAATTTGAAAAAATTTAAGGGGTTAAAATGGGTATAGACGGAGAAGTGAGGGGGTCAATTAACCCCCCTCTCATATACGTGCGTCCGCCCCTGCATATTAGTATAGTAACATGAGTTAAACGTAGTATGTTATATGACATGAGTTACATCCTGCAGTAAATTTTATTGTACTGTTGTGTGTAGGATTACAAAGATGTGGAAAAAGTTGTAGATTAAGATGGATAAACTATCTGAGGCCGGATCTCAAGAGAGGAGCATTAACAGAAGGTGAGGAAGACATGATCATCCAACTCCATTCTCGCTTAGGCAACAGGTACTTTTATACATATATGTAACATATTTGCTAGAAATTTATACATTCACTAGACTAGACATCGAGTTGGTCCAAATTTCTAACAAGCATTGAACAATGTGTGTACTGGGTGGTCCAAAATTGCAGCTCATTTTCCAGGAAGAACAGTGATGCGGGAGCCAAATGGTTGGCACTTGATAATCTTAATAATTTCAGTCAACTTCAAGAGGTTGTATCTATCAAGCTACTGGGACAAACGTTACAAATAATATACCATTGGAAAGGTCTCTGAGTGTAGATTCCAGAAGTTCTTTCGGATCACTATTTGGAATTTTCTACAGAAAGTTATGACAGTTTGACTGAGTGACTGTCCAAAAGTCAGCTACATCCGAATTTTGACTATCTTCTAGACTTTCATGAATCTTGGGATAAATAACACATCTTGTTTAAATGTAATTAATTGTTAGGCTTATCCTTAGTGTATTTTAGTATTCCTATGTTTGGAGGGTGTTCCAAAT
Source organism: Campanula takesimana (assembly GCA_026119855.1). Lineage (NCBI taxonomy): Eukaryota > Viridiplantae > Streptophyta > Magnoliopsida > Asterales > Campanulaceae > Campanula > Campanula takesimana. The sequence goes on along the minus strand of JAOWBW010000619.1, from coordinate 1,247,153 downwards.
AAATTATAAATACCCCATCATAGTTATTGTAAGAGGAGTTGAATTTTGAGTTTAATAAAATATAAGTTGCTTTGTGCCTTCTTTCTTGTTGTTATCTCTTTGGTGGATTCCATTGAGCGTTTAACAACTTGTTACTCTGTATCTCTTCGGTGGATTCCGTTGAGTGGTGAGTACTTATGCTCTGTATCTTCAAGGCGGATTCTTGAAGTGGCGAGCATCCTATCCTTTTTCTATCCATTTTCTTTATTCTTCTTTTCCGTTGCGTTTGCCCCGTATCAAGTGGTATCAGAGCCCGGTTATAAACAACCTTCTTAGCGTTGTTTAGTCCGTGGGTTTTTTTGTTTCAGTTTATATATCATTTCCCCCGATCCTTATTCTCCATCTCCTATTTTCTTATAAATATATATATATATATATATATATATATATATATATATATATATATTCCTTTCCCAATTCATCATGGATAGTCTTTTTTGGCCTTTTACTAGTACCATTAACCACAACCAAATGTTGATTGGTCTCTACCTCCGATCTTCGATAAGTATCCTCAAGATATAATAGATTTGTCTTTTCATCATCTTCAAAATGGTTCACCTCCACGTTTCGACAAATGTGTGGCTTATTGTCAAATTTGTGGTTCTTTATCATCTTCTTTACTTTGCAAAAATTCAAATGCTTTTAACATCTTTTCATTTGGTCGGTCAAAGGATAGTTTTGGAAATCTTAAACTTGAATATTGCTACAAATGTCACGCCCCTAAAAATCCATAAATATAAAATTCACATACTACACATCTCCGAAACGCTAAATACCAAACCGGGCGCGTGAATTCAACCATAACACCAATATACTCAAACAACTCCTCAACGCGGAGATAACTCGGAGATTAAATACAATTGCGGAAGCAAGAATTAACTAATTATACATTTACTCAAAAGACGACAGTCTTTGCAAAACACTAAGCAACCACTACCTCTCAAAAATACATAAAGGCGCCGGAGAGCAACTAGTCCAAAGGAGATCAATCTGCTCAGAAGTTTCCCGCTACAATTAACCTCAAAACGCTACCACATGCTTTCCTGGGGGGGTTTTGAGAAAAACAATTTGAAACAAGAAAACGGGGTGAGAAAAATCTCAGTAAGTTACTAAATGCAACTAGGTGTCATGCTATCATGATAATCACAAAGGAACAATATCAAAAAGCATTCACAATTCATATAACATGAAAGGTATGGTCCATTCATCATATAACACATAATGCGGAAATAAACACTCATAAGTGGATACTGAGCCAAGGTTCTAGAGACGGAACACAATCCCTCGAGAAGAGTCCGTTGAGCAGCATGAAAGAGCTGAAGCCGGTTCCGGAACCAAGTAACAACAACAACCAGTAATGGGGGAAATAACACAAAGTCATACCCCCAAGCCAATAGCTAGAATACTCACCATAAGAGCTAGCTCATCCCAACCACGATCACGGGAAGGGGCATCCCACTCAAGGCCACTGAACATGGGAAACTGGGTTACCAGTGAAGTACATTATACTGGACTTGGCTCGTGCCATTATAATATATACATCACTGCCCAAAACAAATACAACAATGCCAGCTGGACTCCATACAAGCACACAGTAATAAATACTCGATTGAAACAACAACGGGGCAATGATTCCAAAGTAGGGAACCAAGCCAAAATCATCACAAAGGATGCAAACCATTTCTCATAAAGAGATCAACAATACATCAACACATGAAGCTACTCAAAGAGTTAAACGGTTATCCACATTCATACACTGCAAACATGGTCACAAACGGACCCAACCCAACATTCTCAAACCATACTTAGTCAAATACCATAACACGCTTGTTCACAAAGGGACCATACTCAATAATTACCATAAGGATGCAACTATTACTCAAGAAGAGTCAACAACAACGACAACGGGAAGTCTTTCATAAAAGTGTTCAACCACGATAGACAGCATTTCTCATAAGGAGCCCAACAACATTGATCATTAAAACAATGATTCCAAGACAAGGTTTCATACCAAACACATCTACAGATGATACCCATAAGTTTACTCATTAGAGCACAACCCAAACGGTCACTCACAAATAGTACCACGACCATTACCAGATGACCCTAAAACCTACTCATAGAGATATACTAGGACTATGAACTCAACTATCTCATCACACCTGGAATTTCAAAGTAGAAATCAGAATGAATACACCTTATGGTTAATCAAACCGTAAGTAACCCAATCGCCATTCACGCTTTACCTCCGCCCATAACGAACCAATTCTAAACACCCCAAATGAAAGGTTACCCTTATTAGAACATGATCACGACCGGACTAAACCCTACACTTTAGTGTTCCAAAACAACCCTCTAGGTACTATAGGATATCACCTAAGACCTAGACCAAGTCTTATTCTAAAATCAATCCGATCAGTAAATTAACTTTCATTAAAGGTCTCAAGGTATGAAGTCCTCACTTATATCATAAAATGATCATAACAACTCAATAAAGTCACTCAATTGGATTTACACAACTTGTTCACATTGGATCGATACAACTCCTCTTAACCTCAAACACCCAATAAAATCCCGAAATATAAAACTTATAACTTAACTGAAAAACCTATACCATCTTGTAGTACTCGAAGAGAGCTTCGAAACGATAGTTTTACACGCCTAAAACGGAGTCCGGATGAGAAAGTTATGGCCTCCGGAAGATCGAACAAAAAACGGACAAACTGGAAAAAAGAGGGATGCGCGCGCCTCCCTAAAAAGTGATGCGCGCGCCTCCCTAGGTCAGAAGGCTGCGATTTCGAAGCAGAAAAGGGTGTACACGCCTCCCAAAACATGGTGCGCGCGCTTCCTTGCCCGGAGGGACGAAATCCGGCCAAAATCTGGGTTTCTACCATTTTTCTTACCCATTTCACATAACAATCAAATCCAACATCATCACCTTCCACCAATCACAAAGATGAACCCAAAACAACTTATAACTAGAATGGGGACTCAATAATACCATTTATCAACCAAGATCAAGATTCAAACCAACATTCCTAAAATCACCATTTTTGACCAAAACTCAAAATAAATTCCAAATAAATTCAAACTCAACCAAACTTCAATTATAACACATCAAGCATAATATAAACATGATATGCACACTTAGCATAAAAATGGGGAAAAGCAACTTACCCGGATTTTCTCAAAGTGACGGAACTCGAATTTCTTTGATCCCTACGATCCTATCGACGATCTAACATTTATCATGTTATGAGAAATAAGAAATAATGGAGAAGATGACTCAATGAAGAGAGAAGGAGGAGAGAACTCACCTTTCAATGGCTATGGAGGGAGAGAGAAATGATTGGGAATGGAGAGGATGAAAGTGAGGGAGGTGAGGGGAAAAGAGAGAGTAAGTAGGGTGATTAAGAAATTTACACATTGACCCCCTCCCTTACACACTAACTCATCACTCTTATATTCCTCACTAACATTTAAGACCCAACACTCTACACTAGCACAATTAACCAATTAAATGCTAGGCACGACCACATCACGAAACCCAAAATGAACACATAAATATTTAAATAACTAAATAATTTAAATAACTAAATAAGCAAATAAATAAATAATAATATTTATTACTAATAAAATAGAGCCTAGTTTTCGGGTCGTGACAATCTACCCTCCTTAAAAAGAATTCGCCCGCGAATTCTCTCATCAATCATGACACGCAGTCATAACGAGGCTACAAAATATTCGTTCCCAAATAGCACTCATAACCCAAACAAGTACCTATTAGATAAATCAACATAGTCTCACGACTCAATAACCCAACATATATTACACACACATATCTCAAGTAACTCGTATAAACATTCTAAAGTCAACTTCCTCTTTCATCCGGAATTTCAGATTCCAAGACTATCACTTGATCACCGATCCTGAAACATAACTGATTTGATCCCGATTAGCATTATGCCTCATCAACCCTTAATTCACCAATATTCATAAGTTTTACTTTCCGGTTCTTCCGTACGTATTGACGATCTATACATCAACCATAACATACTACTACCCGACACAAATAAGAGAAGAAATAGAGCTAACAATT